>CM048753.1:139102141-139454641 GCA_026315105.1 Locusta migratoria | reverse complement strand
AACATTTTTAGCTTTTGTAGATTTGGAGAAAGCTTTTGACAATGTTGACTGGAATACACTGTTTGAAATTCTGAAGTCAGTACGGGTAAAATACAGGGAAATGAGGGTTATTTACAACTTGTACAAAAGCCAGACCGCAGTTGTTAGTCTCGAAGGGCATGAAAGGGAAGCATTAGTTGGGAAAGGAATAAGACATGGTTGTAACCTTTCTTCAATGTTATTCAATTTGTACATCGAGCAGGCGGTGGAGAAAAGCAAGGAAAAGTTTGGAATAGGGATTAAAGTTCAGGGGGAAGAAATAGAAACATTGCGTTTTGCTGATGACATTGTAATCCTGTCAGAGACAGCAAAGGTCCTGGAAGAGCAGTTGAATGGAATGGACAGTGTGTTGAAGAGAGCGTATAAAATGAATTTTAACAAGAGCAAAACAAAGATAATGGAATGCAGTCTTATAATATCAGGTGATGCTGAAGGAATTAGATTAGGTAATAAAACAATGAAGGTGGTAGATGAATTTTGTTATTTGGGTAGTAAAATAACATATGACGGTCGCAGTACAGAAGATATAAAATGTAGAATGGCAATTGGTAGAAAAGCGTTCTTGAAAAAGAGAAATTTCTTAACATCGAATATTGATTTAAGCCTAAGGAAGTCTTTTCTGAAGGCATTTGTGTGGAGTGTTGCCTTGTACGGGAGTGAAACATGGACGATAAGCAGTGCGGACAGGAAGAGAATAGAGGCTTTCGAAATGTGGTGCCACAGAAGAATGTTGAAGATTAGGTGGGTAAATTGCATAACTAATGAGGAGGTACTGAACAGAATTGGTAAGTAAAAGGAATTTTTGGCATACCTTGAGTAAGAGAAGGAGTCGCTTGGTAGGACACATTCTTAGACATCGAGGGATCGTAAATTTAGCATTGGAGGGAAGTGTGTGGGGTAAAAATCGCAGAGGGAGACCACGAGACGCATATAGTAAGCAGATTCAAATGGATGTGGGTAGCCGTTCTTATGAGGAGATGAAGAGCCTTTCTCAGGATAGAGTAGGGTGGAGAGCTGCATCAAACCAGTCTCCGGACTGAAGACCGTAACAACAACATGTCTACGAATACCAACCTAAATTGTACATAGTGTTACTGATTACGCTTTGTGTCTGAAATACTTAACGACATTTCTTTGCCTATTTTGGAACTTTTCACTTTTTGTATGAAAAACGTTATGAAGATACATCGTTCGGACAATGACTCTTACATACATTTGACATCTTTATGAAGATACATCGTTTCGGACAGTGACTTTTACTTACATTTGACATCTTGGCTAGGACAACTGAGGTTATTGACAGAGCGATCCAATAAGGATTCTGTTTTCACTGACTGAGGTCCGGAACCCTAAAAGCCATGATACACACAGGCCCACCTTCAACAACCTTTGCGAAGCACCGGCATATAAGCTGGTAACGTATCAGAGATAGGAAAAGAACCTCTTTGCAGCCCCCTGGCTGTGCCGACACGCAGTTTGAGGGTCCCTGTAGTCCAGTCAATGAATGCACTGTGGAGTGCATGGAACATGGCAGAATTTTTGAGTTCAGAACTTTGTTAGGGATAATTAGGATGTGAACATACTAAAATTCCCCGCTCCTGGGGGGTGAGCTAAAGCGGGGAGGGGGGTGGAAAGGTACCATTTTTTGGTTTTCTGCTTATATCTCGAAAACGGTCGGCTTTAGGAAATAAATTGTTACAAATAAAAGTGAAAGATAATTGAATTTGCTATAAAATTGTCTCGATACATACACGTCGAATTCCCAACGGTTTTCTAGATATACGTTATTGAAAATCGGCAATTTCGGAAAAAATCATCTTTACCTCACTAATAGGGTATTTGACTGTTTTCTGGAAATCGTTTTAAATTGTTAATTATGTCATATTATGGTCCGAACATGCTTTTTTACCTCGTGAATTTCAGTACTTTTTTTAAAAAAAAGAAATGAAATTCAGATAATTTGAACTCCCGCTAAAACGCTACATTGGCGTCACGTGATGCCTGTGACGTCATACAACACGCCGCTGTTGCTGCTCTCGTAAGATAAACAAATACCTGAATATTGTTTGGGCCGAGGCCTCGTGTTTGGGCGTTAACGTCTGCATAATGACCTACAAATATAGCTTAGTTCCGCACTGTACCAATACATCTGTCAAGACTCCAGATAAATTGTTCTTGTAAGTACCAAAAACTGAGAAGATACGCAAAAAGTGGTTGACACTGGCGCGAAGAGATCCAAATGAAATAGCGGCTACTTCATGTGCGTATTTCTGTAAGAATCATTTTGATGTAAGTAAACAATATTATTCCATTTGTAAACTAAACTGTTCAGTATCATTCTCTTCTACTGAAAAGGTGTGAAGTACCGTAGTATTATGTGTAGATTAATGACCTGATGTTTACATTTGCGAAGTAAAACTTCATAATGTTACACGCCTACGATTAATGTGTAATTAAAGCCGTTTCCTAATATATTTGGTGAAAGAACAACATGAATATTATTGCAGCCCACTATAAAAGTATAGCACTGATTATTTATCTTCAGTAAGTGCAATTTTATCACCAATAGCTCTTAGTCAAACAACCGTTTTATACATCGACAACGCCCTTCTGGCTACTTTAGAACAACTTACCCTATCGTAATATACGTATATGGGAGATGTCTTTAACGCGCCGATTTATTTACCTTTAAAACTTTCGTAATATGGAAATGTAAATACGATTAAAAGTGTTAGTTATCCAAATATGTGTTTATTGAAGCTTTACTGGGTTAAATTTTACTAAATATCCCGGCGGCTTCCTGTGACTATGTTGACAACAGATGCTGAATAGCGAGAATCATGAGACGTCACCATTAGCCAATCGCGTGACAGCGCAAATATTTTGTCGTGAAACCTTTGATTTACGAGGGCAGTTACTTTTACTGACCGGACAAGGGTACATACAAGAATCATAGAGCAGGAACAGCAGTATTTATTTATTTCATGGACTGTAAGATACACTAATCTAGTCATTCTATGAGGTCTGAACATCTGGACAAAGATTTTCTATCGTGTTGTTGATGTTTCCAACGTAATCACTCAAGGCCGCTTGGATAGAATATAAAATTTCTTCCTTTATTGTATAATATGGTGACAGAGGATATAAAATGCAGAATGGCAATGGGTAGAAAAGCGTTCTTGAAAAAGAGAAATTTGTTAACATCGAATATTGATTTAAACCTAAGGAAGTCCTTTCTGAAGGCATTTGTGTGGAGTGTTGCCTTGTATGGGAGTGAGACATGGACGATAAGCAGTGCGGACAGGAAGAGGATAGAGGCTTTTGAAATGTGGTGCTACAAAAGAATGCTGAAGATTAGGTGGGTGGATCGCGTAACTAATGAGGAGGTGCTGAACAGAATTGGAGAGAAAAGAAATTTCTGGCATACCTTGACTAAAAGAAGGGATAGATTGGTGGGACACATTCTTAAACATCAAGGAATTGTGAATTTGGCGTTGGAGGGAAGTGAATGGGGAAAAATCGCAGGGGAAGACCAAGAGATGGATACAGTAAGCAGATTCAGACAGATGTAGGTTGTCGCTCTTATATGGAGATGAAGAGGCTTGCTCAGGATAGGGTATTGTGGAGAGCTGCATCAAACCAGTCTCCGGACTGAAGACCACAACAACAACTCAACATGTAGTTTCTTCAGTTTCAGCCTACAGTTCATAAGCAACAAGTTATGGTCAGAGTCTACATCTGCCCCTATCCCTAAGAAAGTCCTGGAGTCAAAAATTCTCCCGTATTCCATGCACTGTACACCTCTCTTTTGAGCAGTCATTGAGTGGACTACTGGTACAAGGTGCGCGGACAAATATCGGGTGAGGTCGAGTTGGAGCGGTAGCAGTCAGCTGTGAGAGGCTGTTACTTTCCGGTACGGAACCGCGTCCGGCCGGGGAGAGTTAATAGCGGTGGGAAGAGAAAGAAGAGAGAAATGAAATGAAGGCTGGGTGTGTCCGGCGTTTGTGGTGGTCGCTGTGGAAGCAGGGGGCCGGCGCTGCGTGAGAACGCCGAGAGCGTGAGGGCCCTGCCTTCTCTGCCTGAGCGCTGGGGCACGGGACGGTGTAATGGGGCGGCGGCAGTGAAAGCAGCGGAGCAGCGGCAGGAATGCGTCTATCTGACCGCGTCTTCCCCCTCCCCCCCCCCCCCCCACTGTTAACCAGGGTCAGGTGGCCGGGCGCTGCAGCGGGCCAGAAGAACGGCCCATTAGACGCTAGCTACGCCACGCCACGCAGCCGCTCTGTACAGGGAAAGTGATTACACACACCGCCGCGGCTCTCCGAGCGCTTGCATTCCGCACAAACAACAACCTACTAGAGATGGGCTAAACCGTGATTTTCCGCTAACAGTGATTTCCGTGATTGCTACTTTTAAATCACCGTGATTAATCACGGTTTAGAATCACTGTTTGAGGTTTTCACGACATGTATCCCTCCGCGATTTCTACTCCTCCCGCTATTCCGTGATTTCTACTCTTTCCGCTATTCCGTGATTTCTGCTCTTTTCGCTATTCCGTGATTGAATCGCCGCGATTCCGGCGACTTTTATGATTTACCATGGAACTGACAAAAATTGGATTAGATACTTTTTTGATAATGTTTCATCCACCAGTAACTAATTTATCGTCTCTTTGTTATGAAAGTTATGTTGTGAACCGATAAAATTAAATCTCAACAAATCAGTAAATAGTAAGTACAGTTTAAAATAACTGTACAATAAACTTTCTAACCACATCAAGACAATGAAAGAATATTAAATATTCTTAGTAAGTGTAAAAATTATTTGCAAGGTAGGTGTTATTTCATTGTCAATGAATATATGCCCTCAATTTTAATAATTTGTTTCTTTAATGTAATACAACTGTATGCCGCACAAATTACATTTCGCATAGTCGCTATTAAGAGCGGTGAAATGAAACCACATCCCGCTCGTCCTCGATCGCTTCATCTCGGCAGAAACAAGATATACACTTTTAGACGACGAACGGCGAAATGGACGAGATATGTTTTTCAGCCTGGCGATTTTCTAGGAAAAACGGACAAGTGTATGTGAACTGGTCACTGTCCATAATCGGCTTTTAGCCGGTACACCTGCTCTTCGCTTATCGGTGATTCGCTGCTATACTCGCTCTTCGCTAGTCGGTGATTCGCTGCTATACCCGCTATTTGCTACGTTGATATTAGTACAGATTTTGACCCACAGATGGCTCTTTTAGCCTTTGCTGCTTCTCTTCCCTCGCCTCCTCTTCGCTTTTCCGCTATTCGCTGCTACACCTGCTATTCGCTGCTGCTTTGAGTACTCATTTCGGCCACCAGATGGCTCTTTGTAGTTTGTACTGCTGTTCGTTGCTATTCCTGCTCGTCGCTACCCAACAGTGACCGTGACTGAAATCACGGTCAGATTCCAGATCGCCGAGACCGTGAAAACAGTGAATTTTCAATCACCGTGATTTTTCACGAGTACGTGATTTCTTGCCCATCTCTACAACCTACAGACAAAACTCCATAAAGCCACAACAACCACAACCAACTTTAACCCTTAACGTCCAAGGTGCGGGTGAGTCTCTTTACACTTCGGTAAAATCAGACGTGACGTCATTATGACGTATCAACACTATCGACGTCCAGAAGAGCGGCGCATCGACTTTTGCATCGTTGGAGACGCTGGTTTGCATACTTTGCTTACTTTCATTCCTTAATGTCATATGGTATAATATTTTGGGGTAACTCTTCAAGTCAGTCAAAAGTCTTCAGAGTCCAAAAACGTGTAATACGTATTATTTGTGGAGTAAATTCACGGACGTCTTGTAGAAGCCTCTTCAAAGAACTGGGTATATTAACTACTGCCTCTCAGTATATTTATTCCTTAATGAAATTTGTCATAAATAATATATCCCTTTTCCCAACAAACAGCTCAGTTCATACATACAATACTAGAAATAAAAATGATCTACACAAGGATTTAAAAGCACTTACTTTAGTTCAAAAAGGGGTCCACTACTCAGGAACACACATTTTCAATAATTTACCATCAAGTATAAAAAATTTAGCTACAAATAAAGATCAGTTTAAGAGGAACCTAAAAGACTTTCTAGTGGCCAACTCCTTCTACTCCATTAGTGAATTTCTAAATTGTACCAAATGATGCATGCACTCATACTATATTAGTATTATTATATTATCACCAAAAAAAAAAACAAAAAAAAAAACAAAAAAAAAACCTTAAAAAATTATGTATCTGTATTTATATTATAAGTGTATGTATTTATATTATTAGTATTATTTGTTATTCAACTTGTAAATTTTGTTTCTTGACATGTTCCACATCCACGAGGATCCCCTCAATATGGATCTACGGAACAAATAAATAATCTATCTATATGGGACAACATGCTTAATTCGACATTCTTTCTGAACTGCATACTTTTTTCCTTCGGAGTTTAGTGACAAAACTAGGCCTTACTTAAGATTGGTATCATGTTTTGGAAAGCACTGACGGAAATTTCAGTAAATGTAAATTGAAAATTATGTCAGAAATAACGCAGACCGAGCCTTAGAGAACGACAACTTGACACATTTTCAAAGAAAAGAACTAGCATGTTGCAGCAACTTGGCCGTAGATGAGTACCCAGTTTTACGAAATGTTTTACCTGATGTTCGCAGAGCCTCTGTAACAAATGACTGTATTAATATCCAGCTCATTTGAATTATAGTTTCGGCGAAAACATACATATACCTACGGCGACTATATGTTGTTTTTGTATGTCGCATATTTTGACATGTCCAAGTACACATTGTCGCTTCATAGCCTGGTAACCGTATTTTGTCCTCTTAGTTTAACGTAGACTCCGTACTACAATGCAACTCGGTAGCATTTTTCGCTTAGAGAAAAAGTTTCCATTAGTTTTAAACACAACCTTCACAAGGTTTCCATTAGTTTTAAACACAAGCCGGCCGCGGTGGCCGAGGGGACTGAGGCGCTCCAGTCACGGTCTGCACGGCCAACACGGTCGGGGGTTCGAATCCCCCCTCGGGCATGGATATTTGTGCCGTCCTAGTTCGTAAGTAGTTCATAAGTAGTTTGTTAGTTTAGGGACTGATGACCCCGTAGTTACGTCCCATAGACTATACAAACATTTGAACATTTTTGAAACTTTTTGTTAATAAAATAATGTAATGTTAAATCCATTTTCTGCAGTTTTACGTTTGAATATATATATTTCAAAAAATTAATTTTAAAATGTATTCCTTTTATGTAGACATAAGTAGCCTTTTGCGTAATAAATTGAATTAGTTCACTTGAATAACAATCAGAAGTATTTATTATTATTTAAAAATTGCGGTCTGTCAGACCGCACCTGGAACAAAGCGTCACAGAAAAAAGACCTGGGAAGCTAAGGGTTAACCGTTCAGGAATTCATCTTGACGTTTGAAAAGCTCTTCAGTCTCCGTGTCTGCTTACAAAATAAATTTGCTGTATAGGTAAGATCCGCCTTGAGCAAATACAAAGGTTTTTTGATTTTTCCCATACATGTTTCGCTGGCGTTGCAGCATCATCAGTGGGATGTTTAATTCATATTGTCTGTCACATTAACAATGAAATAATTGTTACTTTTTGTATATTAACAGTAAAAACTACAGATAATTGTGAGACTACTATACATCGTTTCTTATTTTTATAGGTATACTAGGCCTACCTTAATACCGCATGTAGTTATGTTTGTGGTTCTTCAACTCACAAAAAGTCACTGAGGTTTTTTGACAGTTTGTCATCTGCAAACCAAAACGTGTGTATTTAAAGGGGTGAATGGTTACCTTGTAATTATCGGGATGTTTACGAAAATATAGGACGTCGTTTTTGTGCTTTGGTTTAATTTTACTGTAGCGACTGCTTCTATAACAAAATGTCTATGTTTTTGTCACTCGCCGTTTTCGCGTTGGGCAGGCACGGTGTCACTCTCACTCCACTCAATGTTCCCAGAATTCAACTGCCCACCATCTTGTTTTCATAACATAAACATTGAGTAAGTGACAAAAACATGCTATAAACACTTAGACATCTTGTTATAGAAGCAGTCGCTACAGTAAAATTAAACCAAAACACAAAAACGACGTCCCATATTTTCGTAAACATCCCGATAATTACAAGCTAACCATTCACCCCATTAAATACACACGTTTTGGTTTGCAGATGACAAACTGCCAAAAATTATCAATGACGTTTTGTGAGTTGAAGAACCACAAACATAACTACATGCGGTATTAAGGTAGGCCTAGTATACCTATAAAAATAAGAAACGATGTATAGTAGTCTCACAATTATCTGTAGTTTTTACTGTTAATGTACAAAAAGTAACAATCATTTCATTGTTAATTTGACGGACAATATGAATTAAACATCCCACTGATGAAGCTGCAGCGCCAGCGAAACATGTACGGGAAAAATCAAAAAACCTTTGTGTTTATTCAGGAATTTTTAAAATTACTTGCGAAAGTTGTAACAAATTTTATATAGGTCAGACGGGACGAAGTTTTAGAACGAGGTTCAGCGAACATAGAAGAATGACAGAGGCAAATCCATCTACTTTCCACCAGCATTTGAAAATTGAAAACCACACCACCACAAACATCGAGAAACCTTTAAAATATTACACAAAATTTCAAAACGCATTGAAATGCACCTTCTCGAAGAATTAGAAATATACATACACATGGAAGCTTCACCTACCGATATTCTCAATGAACACACGGATTTAAACCCAAAATTTATTTACAAGATTTTATCGATCTAATTAGGCTTGACAACGGCTAAATTCAGACATGTAATGTTCCACAGTTAAGGATAACGCAAAATTTCGATTAACATACAATATCTCAGACACCAGAAAAACGCATTTTCATACTCAAAGATATTACAAAATTCCAAATGGCAAGCAATATGTTCGTTCCTGCAGCTGCCAGACTGCTTGACGCGCATGCGCAACTCTAAAATTGTATTCCAGCAGCACCTTCTCTTGCTTTGGCTACTCGGAGTGTGGCTGTTTGGTGTTCCAGCAGTTGCCGCAAGCAGCCAGACGCTACCCGGAAAATTATTTCAAGCGCGGTCAAGATGCAAATTTGCGCATGCGCAGAAACGTCTGACTGACTTAGAGAGGGGGTAGCCACCACCTGATACGTGTTTGATGGTAGCGTGTTTTTTGATTATTTCGAAGTCACTGCAATCCCACTTGAGATCAGATATTTCTCGTTTACACTTCTTCGTTATTAGGACGGAAAGTATTTTAATTATTCCTTTAATCTCACCTTCGCCTACATCCAGAAACAGAGCTAAAAGCGTTCCAGCAGTGCAAGTATCAAACAAGGGTTTCTACTTCATAACAGCTGCGCATGCGCAATAACACCTGTTTCTTAGCGCTTGAAAGTAGCCGACTGGCAGCTGCTGGAACGAACCTACTATTTCATAATCGCAGACATTACAAAATCCAGAGTATAAATAAAACATTTGTAAATACCACAGACATACATTACTAGACTGGCAAACGTGCCTCTGTAACTGAAGCCGGAAGCCGCCATCTTGTCTCACCTCACGTCAAGAATTTTCCGTACGGTACTGCTATGTTCTTCTGACACGATATGACGTTGTAAGCTTTACGAGTTCGTTTGAACATGATTTGCATTTAAGCTAATACTTCCGCAATAGTTGAATTTAACATACAGGCCTACATTGTCGAAACGTGTTACGAGAAGAACATGTTACGTACGGTTAAATTTTACTTCCCGTCCTGGCGGCTTCGCGTGATTATGTTGTCAATCGTGTCATGTTGGCATTAGCCAGTCACGTGACAACGCGAATTTTTATTCAAGAAATCTTCGTTTTACAAGGGCAATTACTTTTACAGAGTGAACTAGGGTACATACAAGAACCAGTCAACCATAGAGTAGGAACATAGTTATTTATTTACTTCTTCACCTTGTAACGTTTTAATAGATTTTAAGTAATTACAGTTTATTCTACCGATACTCAGCTTTTCAACATTTCGATGTATAGGGGTTCTGCTCGCTGCAACATTATTCTACTGGGGCGTCGTGGTAGAAATAAATACTCGGTATGTACAATTTTTCACTTCTTCTTTAATTTGAAACCAAACTGCTTCTCCACCAAAACATTACAAATTTTAAACTTGCGTACAACAACAACAACACAGACTGACATAGATTCCAAAGCACTTTGCGAAAGCCAGAACTCGAACTCCCCACGCAAGGCGCTGAGGCAAATATATAACATCGACAATAATGACATTACATTATGCATTGTTCATAACAATTGAGGATAATTTTATAATTTTAGATAGCGCATGTATTTTAAGACGAAATTTCCGATCTTTCTGTTGACAACAAAGTGCGATGTTAAATGTTAATTAATTTGTTAATGAGTACATCATACATGTTCCTAACATATACTGAACTATCAAATCTCATGGCCATTCACAAAATATACTCAAAATCCCATGTCAGTCAATATATACAAAGATTTCAATTTTGTAAATCTCGATTATTACTTTAATTACAGAATTAGCTGATCAACACAACTTGTTTATGAGCCTAAAATATATACAATGCTATTTATTCTAATGTCTTTATGTAGATACAATAGTTTTTACCATTCGTTTGTCTATTTATTGAAATAACATACAATGACAAAACTATTGTTTATAGAACTGTCTGGAAACATCTTATACAAATCTCTTAATTAATGAAATCTATCACTTGTTTTGATGACAGTATCATCGAGACACTGTCCTACATTGATTCCTAGGCTGGCTATTTCGTTTGTAACTTCACACGCAACATGTATCACTACTGAACCATACGATTCCGGGTCCGACGCAGCCGGTATCGTACGATAACATTGAGATGAGAGGGCCGGCAGTATCGTCACAATCTGTACAAAACGCTAATCAAATATCACTGTGGTGATTTCTAAGAATATCAACATCTTGGTGAGGTCCTTCTACCGTTTTGTTGATGTTGCCAACATATTCATACGAGGCCGTCCTGAGGCAAGTAAAATTTTACCGTTACGTATCGCTACATTTAAAGCAGACTGTAGTTATCGGAAAAACACTAAGAAGAATAAGAATTGTGTTACCCACGACAAATAGCACATTTATAACGGTCATACTATAAACAGAAAAGCCGAAATTGATCGAATCTGATAACGGATCAGGCTTAATAAAAACAGAAAACGCGACACGATTTATTAGTGTATGTGTCAAATATTTCGTAAGGACTCTCAAAATAGTAAGGATAAGGGTTATCCACGATAAACAAAACTTTTCTAATGACCACACTACTGAAATAAAATCCGATATTGAATGAAATTGGTAACAGATTAATAATAACAGCAAATCAATGGAACTCATTAGTGTACTGTGTCGAAGCTTAATGCAGCTAAAAAATTTACAGCCATATACAACACACGAATTTCCCATATGTCAAAAGTCTAAATACAGCATAGTTACGTCAGTTGATTAATATTTTTACGACTGTTTTCAGTAATAACTCACACGACTGCTTGCTAGTTTATGGTATAGAAATATGGCGGCGAGACTTCACTGACACCAATGATACTGTATAAGGCATTGCCCCCATTGATCTCTATACACTCTGGATGTTGAACTTCAGCTGTATTAGCGTGCCAGCCATAGATATTCATATTTAGTTTCTTGCCAAATTCAAACATGGCTGCTATGAAGCATTACAAGTAAAATAGAAGAAAATATGTTTCGATTCCACTCCCATATCAGCCTACTACATCGAATATTGAATTACATTTCAAATGAAGAGGTAAGCAAGCAATTTTTTGTCACTTAATAACTGATAGAAACTCGTTTGCCAAATTTAAACATGGCGGACGATGCGAAATCGTGTGCAAAACATATGAATGTGCCGGCACGCTGCAATTCTATGCTCAGGCACCAGAGTTATACATCCAGTTTGTATACAGATCACTGATTGCCCCCAGTGATTGCCCCTCTATTGTCTGTGGTAAATACATTGACATTCAAAGATATCTCAAAATTCGAAATTAATCATCTCAGAGAAGCTAGATCATTACCAAAGATATAATGCAATATAAGATCTTTGTGAACACATAGCATCAAAACAGGTGTCAAATAAGAAAGTCATTACATTGAAAATTATTTTAAAAAACGACTTTCAAAGAAAAGTACCTATAAAAATCATATAGAGGTACAGATGCTGTGTGTGTGTTACCAACAAATGGAATGTAAGTAATAAATTTAAAACTGTATAATGTTCTCCCTATTTGTTTCGTAAAAATATTTTCATAATATTTATGTCAACTATTGCAGACCACTTGACAATGCCAAATACGGCGAAACAACTGTAGTGGACAAATAAATAAAGCTAATAACCAGCAGTAAAGGATATTATACGTATTTAAAAAAATTAGTTTTTTTCACATCTTATAGTGCGATATTTTCGCTCCATGATGCATGATGACCTGACTCTATTCGTTATTCTGTATAGTTACTGTGCTACATCAAATTAAGCAAACTACTGTCCAAATTTTTAAAGAGTTCCCAGACGAAAAATCGCATTGCGTAGACTTTGCGTATAGTTGATTTTAGCACATACAAAGCTGCGGACGAAGTGTAGGTAAGATATCGAATTGTTATGGCTGAGAGCATATCGATAACCCATTTCATTCTGGAGATACGGGGTGTTATGCCCAAATATTCAAACAAACTGTGAATCTTTCCTCATCAGAGGAGACAATTGAGAGAACGGACAAGTTTTCGATTCGTATTTTCGTACTTATTATGCACTTAGGGCCGGTTCGTCCATCTCTCGTTAATCTTCTCGTTAGTAAACGAGAAGATGCCTTTAACGTCTCGTTAAATGTGCTCGTTAAGTGCACTGCGTTTGTCATTGCCAGATACACCTGGAGAAAACGAGGAGGTACGATATATTTCGACTAGGTTGGCAATAGAAACAAATGAAAATGCCGTCTGAATAAACAGCTGTTTCCCTTATTTAACTATCATGGAAGAGGTTAGCAGATAGTTGTTAATTGGCGTTATGGAAAACAAACGTGAAAGAAGCTCGAATTTTATAAGAAGTTAGTGCGAGTGTGTTGTGTCCTCAATAGAGAAATATTAGTGTGCATTGGAATATATATATATATAAAACTGACGCTAAGACGTGGAAGGACAAGAAAAAAGCGACATGATCGCGTGTGGCAAATGAATTCAGTGCTTTCCCCGGAAAATGTAGGACAGTAAAAATGCTTAGGGCTTACTACGATAATATGCCAAGTGTGTAGTATCGTAGTGAATGTTGCACATAGGCAAAAGTATGCTACTCCAGTAGATCGAAGAAAGGAATCACATTTTAGGCCTCACATTAGGCGCAACAAGCATAAGTAAATACTGGGTAAAATTTTACGACGCTTCTCGCCGGGCTCCAGTGCTTATGTTGGCAACAGTTAAACAATGAAGTGTAGAATTGTCTTAAAATTTTTCACGAGCTACAGAGTAAATGTTATTGCTGCTCGTTTCACTCGCAGAAATATTAATACTGTACCTGCTCTATGGTTGACAGGTTCTTGTATGTACCTTTGTCTGTTGAGAAAAGAATAACTTTCGTTTTAATTGAAGTTGTCACGAAAAAACATTAATTTGTCGTCTGAGTTGCCAACATAACCACTGCAGCCCGGCGAGAAGCGAGGTGCAATTTAACCAAATACTGAATTAATAAACTTGCAGGCATAAATAATGTATTCTGTTTTCTATTATGACAGATAACTTGCAAAATACGTAACTATCTGTTGGACTCTTGAGAGATGGTCGTGGAGTTTTTCATGTAGCGTTTCCAAGACGAAATAGCGTAACAAATTCTGCATCATCTCAGCATTCGAAATGATATGTCTAGGTCGCATTATAGGAGGAATGACCTCTAGATCGTCTAAAATATTGACATCGTCTTCATTGTCACCTAAATCTCTTATTCCAACCATTTTCATCATACCGATTCTCATTGAAGTAGTCGTTACTCATAAGTTTATCTTTTGATATCGCAACAATAATTTTAAGATTATGTTGCGTATCTGCAATATAAAAAATTCTTTTGCTAGCTACTGACATGGATGGGGCGAGAAATATGACGATAAAGTTTTTCAATGAAGCTGCTTTCCACACTAGTTTTTCATACATGTAGTGCTTCTGTTATTTTGTTCGATAAATCGTTATCACATGAATATATTGCGGTATTTTAGCGCTTTGGAATCCTATTTTCATATAGATTCTCAATTAACTGATAGTTAGCCGTATAAAGAGCAGAATTCTACTCGTTAACTTAACGGCTACTTTGAGGTCTTTTAACGTCTGGTTAACGAATAACGAAACATTGACAAACGCAGTTCTCCGCTAACGACAAGTTAAAATCTTAACCGGAACTTAACGAGACATTGACAAACCGGCCCTTAAACATTATATCAACTACGAAAGATGCAAGTGGATGACCACTACTTTTACCAGAAACAAACAAATTAAAGTGCCTATACAATACCAATTATATTTGCATGTCTAATATTTTTCTTGGTTTGATTCATTGTTTCCTGTAATAACATACTAATCTCATGTACACAAATGAGGAAAGCTTTCTTCAGGAACTGTGTATTAATTTCATATCTATACCAGAATCTAGTTAGTTTCTCGGTAAAAAGCCGGCCGCAGTGGCTGAGCGGTCTGCGGCGCTCCAGTCATGGTCTGCACGGCCGCTACGGTCGGGACTTCGAATCCCCCCTCAGGCACGGATATTTGTGTCGTCTTTAGTATAAGGTAGTTCGTAAGTAGTTGTAAGTTTAGGGACTGATGACCCCCGCAGTTAACTCCCTTAAGCTTAACGAACATTTCAACTCGGTAATACGGTAATAAGTCAAAATTTTTGTGTCTTTCCAGCAATTACCCGCAAACAAAACCGACGCGTGAATAATTTAACCTCACGACATAATTTTCTTCACAAGTTTATTAAAGTTAAAAAACCCGTAAGTATCTGACACGTGATGCAATCGACAGTGAATCTTTTAGGGCCGGTTTGTCAATGTCTCGTTAAGTTCCGGTTAAAATTTTAACTTGTCGTTAGCGGAGAACTGCGTTTGTCTATGTTTCGCTATGAGTTAACCAGACGTTAAAAGACCTCAAACTGGCCGTTAAGTTTATTGCAGATACGCAACATAACCTTAAAATTATTGTTGCGATATCAAAAGACAAACTTATGGGTAACGACTAGTTCAGTGGGAATCGATATGAAGAAAATGGTTGGAATAAGAGATTTGGTTGACAATGAAGACGATGTCAATATTTTAGACGATCTAGATGTCATTGCTCCTATAATGCGACCTAGACGTATTTATTATCGCCCAAATCACTTTGAATGCTGAGATGATGCAGAATCTGTTAGGCTGTTTCGTCTTGGAAACGCTACATGAAAAACTCCACGACCATCTCAAGAGTCCAACAGATAGTTACGTATTTTGTAACTTATCAGTCATAATAGAAAACAGAATACATTATTTATGCCTGCAAGTTTATTGATTCAGTATTTGGTTAAATAGAACCACGCTTCTCGTCAGGCTGCAGTGGCTATGTTGGTAACTCATACGACAAATAAATGTTTTCTCGTGACAACTTCAATTAAAAGGAAAATTAATCTTTTCTGAACGGACTAGGGTACATACAAGAACCTGTCAACCATAGAGCAGGTACAGTATTAATTTTGCTGCGAGTGAAACGAGCAGCAATAACATTTACTCTGTAGCTCGTGAAAAATATTAACACAATTCTACACTTCATTGCTTAACTGTTGCCAACATAAGCATTGGAGCCCGGCGAGAAGCGTCGTAAAATTTTACCCAGAATTTACTTATGCTTGTTGCGCCTAGTGTGAGGCCTAAAATGTGATTCCTTCCTCCGATCTACAGGAACTGTATACTTTTGCCTATGTGCAAGCTTGCACTACACACTTGGCATGTTATCGTACAAAGCCCTAAGCATTTTTGCTGTCCTACATTTTCCGTGGAAAGCACTGAATTCATTTGCCACACGCGATCATGTCGCTTCTTTCTTCTCCTTCCATGTCGTAGCGTCCGTTCCTTTTACATTCCAATGCACCCTAATATTTCTCTATTGAGGACACAACACACTCGCACTAACTTCTTATAAAATTCGAGCTTCTGTCACGTTTGTTTTCCATAACGCCAATTAACAACTATCTGCTAATCTCTTCCCTGATAGTTAAATAAGGGAAACAGCTGTTTATTCAGACGACACGTTCAGTTGTTTCTATTGCCAACCTAGTCGAAATATATCGTACCGTCTCCAGGTTAGCAAACGAGAGGTGTATCTAGCAATGATAAACGCAATGCACTTAACGAGAACATTTAACTGAACGTTAAAGGCATCTTCTCGTTTACTAACGAGAAGATTAACGAGAGGTGGACGAACTGGCCCTTAATCTATTAATTTTCGTTATGAATTGAAAGTGCCACAGCACTGAACGGAGGGTGGCTTTTGGGCTCTAGTTTCCTGTGAAATGTTTCGTCAGGCGTTTCTGAATTCGTATGGAAATACTATAATGTTTACCTTCCTTCTAAGCTGAAAAAAAAAGATCCTAAGGCGCATCATTGTGGCGTTTTTGAAATCCAAATATACGAATATTCACAACACTTCTTCTGGCATCGTAGCGACGTATAAGCACCAACACGGCGGAAAAATCATGTGACTGGATTTCAGCCAATCAAGAGCTGCAGAAGGCGGCAAGACCTCCTATACAGAGCTATAGTGTGTACGGCCGCGGTATAGTATGTGCCGCCTTCTCCATACTTGACCTTACACGGGTAACGTTCTTCTCATACAACACAGAACAAACGTGACGTCATTTTTACGTCACACGCAGTATCGAAGACCGCGCAAACAGCTGTCGACTATTGTCTGTTACCTGTAATTGCAACAACTCTATCAAAAATATCAATGAATGAAACAGAAATAAAGATCACCATTTCAAAGTGGGATTGATTTTTATTCTTTTATATTAATTTAATTAAATACAAGAAAAAGTAATACCGCCAAATTCTTTGGGTTTAAAGACCTAAAAATAAAATTATTTCAACTGTACAGAGTTGTAATAAGAAAGTTATTAAATACACAAAACAAGATGGCGTATGGCAGGCAGAGTTTCCACGCGATCTCGAACCGTCGGCTTCGTACCAGTTCGGCCACCTTCGTTAATATTCGGAAGTGAAGCCGTAAGAGACGTATAACGTTGCCCTTGCTTAGTATGATGCCATAATTGTTTAAAGTAGATTCCGCGATTATATTTTTGGACAAAGAATTGATGATACTGAATGTTTGAATTTGAAATAAGTTAAAGTACAGCACAAAATGAACATTAAAGCAAATAAACCGCGGATTGCATATTAAAGTTGGGCACCATACAAGCAACAGCACGTTATAAAACTTACGGGAAGCATCTAGCTTTATCCTGCACTTCGTATTGTAGAAGCTGGAAATAATAACTTTTTTTTTTAATTTAATATATGAACGTTGAAGATACTTTCCGTAGTAGATCAATGTTCAGACTGTTCACTTCGCCTTTCATTGTTGTGTGACCGTGGGTGGATTATGAAGTTACTGGTAATGATAGAATAATGAAAAAAAAGGATCGGACTTCGTGAAATTACAAAAGAAATGACTGCAGGTTCTAAATTCAAGCAAAGTATAGTATAAGGATGAGTGATTGATTGGAATTTTGCAGACAATGCGAAGTGATTGTAATGGCGTCTGAACATTAAACTATTACGGACGTAGAGGAGCTGAAAACAGTAGAAAATAAGTATTTGACATGAAGGGATTCATTCAAATAAAAGCCAAAGAGAGGGGATGATTTCAAATTTAAGTACTATATTTTTAAAACATCTTGCATCACACTTTCGTTTAATGGATACAGGAATGGCAGACGTAAGTACAGAACGAACATAGACAAGAGAGTGAGTCAAACTACTATCTCGGTTCCGTCTTGTCACTTGTTTTTAGGTAAAAAATGACGAACGAAATTAAATTAGTTGTATTACGAGTCAGAGGGAACCGGAGGCGATAAGCATCGCTGATCAAAGATAAACAAAAAATAAATAAAAATCTCAGTGTATCATTACAGCCGGTCTGTGTGTAAGGTCAAGACTCTCCGCCAGCCGTTGCCACCCAAAACAATACGTTAGGCTGTTATTACCAGGGTGACCAGACGTCCGGATTAATCCGGATAAGTCCTCTTTTTTAGCTCTTTGTCCAGGATCCCGGCGTCTTTTTACATTGTCCTTCTTTTTCATAAAGTTCAGCGTAATAAAATTGTATTTATTATTAGTCCTACTCTATTGCTCTGTTCTCGAATACCGGTATTTTATGTAATCGCCCTGAACTAAAGCCCTTTCTACACGAGACGTCCAACACGCACAAAACAGTCGTTGTCAGCAACAGCGCTCCTTGCGATAGACCGTAGAACTACAGAGAAGCGTTCAAACTGTACGCTTCACATGTCTGCATGGTCTGTTGTCAACTTCGAGCAAATTAATCACCTTAAATTCACAATTCCTTGATGTCTAACTATGTGTCCTACCAATCGATCCCTTCTTTTAGTCAAGGTATGTTAGAAATTCCTCTTCTCGCCAATTCTGTTCAGTACCTCTTCATTAGTTACGCGATCCACCCACCTAATCTTTAGCATTCTTCTGTAGCACCACATTAAAAATCCTCTATCTTCACTCCCGTACAAGACAACACTCCAGATAAAAGCCTTCAGAAAGGACTTCCTTAGGCTTAAATCAATATTCAGTGTTAACAAATTTCTCGTTCTCAAGAACGCATTTCTACCCATTGCCATTTTGCATTTTATATCGCCGGCCGCGGTGGGCGAGGGGACTAAGGCGCTCTAGTCATGGTCTGCACGGTTACTACGGTCGAGGGTTCGAATCCCCCGGGCATGGGTATTTGTGCCGTCCTTAGTCTTAAGTTAGTTCATAAGTAGTTTGTAAGTTTAGGGACTGATGACCCCACAGATAAGTCCCATAGACTATACAAACATTTGAACATTTGAATTTTGCACTCCATTACCCTAGTTTTACTCTTGTTAATGTTCATCTTATATGCACCTTTCAGCACACTGTCCATTCCGTTCAATTGCTCTTCCAGGTCCTTTGCTTTCTCTGACAGAATTACTATGTCGTCGACAAAATGCAATGTTTTTAATTCTTCACCCTGAACTTCAATTCCTTCTCCAAATTTCTCCTTGCTTTCCTTTATAGCTTGCTCAATGTACAAATTGAATAACTGGAGACTTTACTGGCCAATAAGTGAGAGCGTTGTCCGCGAGCAGTCTAAGAGAGCTACTCAGATTGTCTCCTAAATCGTTAATAAAAACAAGGAACAGTAGGGACCCTGTAACACTTCCCTGCGGAACGCCAGATTTCATTTCTATTCTACTCGATTATTAAACGTCAGTTACAACGTACTGTGGTGATATTCCATAGGCACGCAGTTTGATTAGAAGCGCTTGTGAGGTAGAGTGTCAAAAGCCTTCCGAAAACCAAGAAATACAGAATCTATTCGACATCCCTCGTGATGGCACCATTAACACAACATTTACTATCCACCAAGTGGCATCTGTCATCATCGCAACAAAATCGAAGTCGTCATTACAGGTGTACTAACTTCCTTTCCGGCAGCGTTATCATATTTGAGCTTCGTTTCACAGCTGACTGACTCATTCTGCAAGAGCGTGTCTGCTGGCCCTAGTGTTGAGATCTTAAGGCGATACGGAAGGCAATTTTCACCCCTATTCTGCCAATGCTATTTCACCCTTTGAATAGGTACACTTTTCAAAGGAACTATAAGTGATAAAGCAACGAAATTTTTACTGCAAATATGTAACATATATGTCTCAATTTACTAGTAAAATGAACATAAATCTAATGGTTTTGAAGAATTTTTTTTTATTCTTTCACCAGTAAAATTTAACTTTTTTAATACATTAATTATTATAAAGCAGTCGCCGAAGAAATCCCAGAAGTGTGCCTTAATACACCCATTACACAAAAAAGGGGACAAACATGATGGGAATAATTACAGAGGAATTTCTCTACTTCCTGTCACATATAAGATTTTATCGGCTTGTATTCTTGAAAGAGCACAAAAATACTAGAACCCAAAATCTCAGATTTCCAAGCTGGTTTCAGGCCAAACAGATCGTGCCCAGAGCAAATTTTAAACCTAAAATTAATCACAAGGATAAGGAAGATGCGAGGCAAGCCTACAGTGTATGTCTTTGTCGACTTCAAGAACGCATATGACTCAATCCACAGACCCACACTATTTAGGATTCTCGAGGAAAAAGGATTGGATCGTAAAATACAAAAAATCATTCAACAGACGTTAACAAATACAAAATCCAAAGTGAAATTTATGGGAAAACTTTCAAAACCATTTGAAATTAAAACTGGGGTTAGACAGGGTGATGGGTTGTCGCCTTTGTTGTTCAATGTAGTTCTGGATAGAGTCATGGAAGAATGGAAGAAGAAACTTGAAGAAGAAAAGTGCTGGAAACCAATTTCATTAGGAACCAAAAAACATAACCTAAGAATCCCCTACTTAGCCTTTGCAGACGATCTCGCAATAATGGCAGATTCTAGTGAAAGGGCTATAAAACAGGTAGAAATTCTAAAAAAATGTGCAGAAAAAGTCGGGCTACAGATACCATTTGAAAAGACAGTGTTCACAACAACAAATTTAGAAATTTCCAAATTACAAACCAAATACGGAGAAATCAACAGAGTACCACACTTCAAATATCTTGGAGAAATTATCTCGAAAAAATTTGCACAACAAGAAAGAATACAAAAAGCTCGTAAAGGTTTAGGATTAGTGCAAAACCTCTATAATCAAAGATGCTTATCTTTAAATGCCAAAATTAGGCATTACAATACAGTCATTAAACCATCAATGTTATATGCCAGCGAAACCTTGGCACTAAACAGGAAAACTGAACTAGAAAATCTAAAGAAAGAAAAATAATTAGAAAAATTTTGGGACCAAGATGGACCGAGAATGGATATAGATTACAGAAAACATCAAAAATTGAAGAATATTCTAACATAGAGATAGACATGAGGAAAAGACGCCTCAAATTCTATGGCCACATAATGAGACTCCCTGAACACATATTAACAAAAAGAATTGTAAAATACGTAGATTCTCTTGTTACTGGAGGAGAATGGATCCAAAAAGTCAAAAAAGATTTGGAATTAGCCAAAATTACAACAAAAGAAATAGCTGCAAGGAACAATTTTAGAATAAAAGTTGAAAAGTGGGAGGTTAAACCAGAGGCAAAAGCACCGAAAACTGGAACAAAATGGAGTGAAGAAAGAAGAACTAAATTTTCTCAAACAATGAAAAACTGGTGGGCAGATAAAAAGAACGAGAAGACCAAGAAGAACGGAAAATGAAGCAGCTTTACTTAGCGTCTTCCACATGGGAGCTTTACGACTAATAATAATAATAATAAAGCAGTTGATGATTGCTTTGTGGTTGTCAATTTACTTGTAATGATTTATTACCATCTTCAATACAAAAAGACCAAATTTCATCTTTCTAACCCCAAATAATGGTACCTGAAAGTAAAGAGAAATGAATTTAAAGTTTAATATTGCAATTCTAGTACAATTATTGATGATAATTACTTACCACTAATATTTTGCTGCACCATATTGAGCAGCATTTCTTGTCTAGGTACGTCTTCTTTTCTGTCTAGCTTCTTTTGTTCATTTTAAATTAGCAATATCGGCTTTGCGGATTCTCTCTTTATTTATTTGTAACAAGGATTTTGCAGTATTTCCACTAGATTGTATGCCCAATAATTCCAAAAAAATCCAGTTTTCTAGTTACACCATCATTGAAGCATAAAATGGCATCATAAACACCAAATTTGAGGGTTGTGATCTGAAGAAATACAGTTTTTGGTAACCTGGTCCAAATGACAGAATTTACGCATTCACTTAAATTTTGGGTTTTCCCATGAAGACATTTCTTCAACAAGGTATCTTTACAAAGGTATCTAAATATAGGTTTAATTTCATTACTGTTGCAGGTAAAGAATGTTTGTGGTCATATGTGTCACTTCTCCTGTACTTGCACCAAGTGTCAGGACCATTTCGGCAAAGAGAGTGCACAGGATTTTCATTTGTGGATAGCTTATGGAAATAGATAGCCCACGCAGTTCTTTTCATGTTTCCTAAATTCTCTACATTTCTTCTTATGGTCAAGCTATAATAGTTCTGTAACACGCGGGACCAACGAAAATACAAATCAAGATGTACTTCATTCACAAGAAACTTCACCAAGTTCAACCAATAACGTTCGAAAACAATAACAAACACGATCGTAACAAAAAGTATGGACAGTAGATACAGGGTAGGAAACATTGAAGCGATAAAAACAATAGGAGCATGAAATAATATACAAGGAGTAAAAGAATGCTGTGTGCATTTTCTCCGCATGGCGCAAAACGGAACACGTGGCCTGATTGCATGGAGCGTCAGAAAAATCATCTTAACTCACGAAATAATTGTCGCATTTATATGAAATAAGAACTGTTTCACGCAGGGAATACCAGGCATTTCAAATACGCTAAAATCTAAAAATCGAATCTTGGAGCCCAGTTAGTTGCCTTCCGCCCCCCGTTAAGTATTCCGCAGCTGCCTCCCTCACGCAGACTCCTGCACGCACCGGTTCGGTGCGCCTTCTGGCTGTCTCCCTGCGGCAAAGCACGCGATTCGACACCCGGTGGGGGCACGCCGTCGCTTTCGCTCATAACTGGCGCCATTGACTTCCGATTATCGCGTCACATTTTTTTTTTTTTTTTTTTTTTTTCTGGCCAGCAGCGTTTAACGGACCGTGTCCAACCGGCTCCACTCTGTTATTTATTTATTTTTTTTTCTTTATTATGGCTTTTGGTTACAGAGACCATACAGCCAGCGGTTATTACAGTGACAACATTACAATAGAATTGAGATCCTTACAATGTATAGCACAATATTAATAAGTATCTCACATCATACAGCCTTAGAATAAAAGTAGAAAAACCATATGTACAAGACATAAAACAATGCATATTTAATAGTAAGACTGACATTTGTAATACAACAAAAGTGCAAACAGCATAGGACGATATGAGAGGTGCAAAGGCAAATAAAAGTCAAAATAAAATATAAAATCACTTACGCAGTTTCACGCTGTGCATGTTCAAGGTAAACACACTAGCTCTAAAATTAGAGCTGTATGCCGGTGACTTTGAGGTAGTCCTTCAGTAAACTGTACTTGAACTTGTCGAATCCATGAAGGAGGACAGTGACACTTGTGGGGAGGGGGTAACCCCTCGCAACCAGCGTTCGGCAGAAGACACTTTGTGCGGCCGTGTACTTGGTGCTCTGTTAACTGGCGCATACTAATTCCAGCGCGAAGCTTCCAACATACGAGGGGTGGAACTTAAGTAGTGAGGGGCAACTATTTATTCACAACCGATGCAAAGGCGTGACCGTAACGTGGGGTGGTTTGGAACTACTGCGGTGAAATGGAAAACTGTATACATTTATATATATATATAAAAAAAATTATATATATATATATATATATATATATATATATATATATATATATATATATATATAAAAATTCCCGTAATATGAAAGTCTGAAGACGAACTATTGCACAGCTACTTTGGTAATACTTATACAGTTTTCTGACATTGGTATGTTTAGGGGCAACTATCAGTCATGATGTGTGGAAAGTTAGGTTATGTTTGCTTATGTTATTTATTAGGTAGAGGCGTAAATATGCAAAATCATATTTTTGCAAGGTGAATTGGAACATGCCGTGAGTGTACAAAAAGAAGATTGGGCCAGCTGGCAATCAAAACTATAGCGAGAAAAGCCTCCAGAAAACCCTGAATGAAGTCAAGACACGTAACTTATCTCCCCAGAAATGTTTCTAAAAACATGGAATTCTTGTTAGTACACTTTCAAGAAAATTAAATAATAAAAATCCTTTGAAAATAGGTTGACGAACCGTCTTGACAGTAGAAGAAGAGAGGGCTTTAATCGGTGGTTTATTTGAATGTGCAGAATGGGGTCAGCCAATTACAAGTGAGGTTCGGGATATTGTAAAGTCGTATCTGGACTGAAGTGGAAGAGTGGAAAAGTGGTTTGATGGCAAAAGGCCTGCGTATGAGTGGCTCAAAAATCTGCTCTCATGTAACAAGGATCTTACAGTGCGTTTAAGCGAAAATGTAAAGAGAGATAGGGTGCAAGCTAACAGTGAAGATAGAAAACTATTTCAGAAATTTGGATCAGACAGTGAGAGGTGTTCCACCTAATAATCAGCATTAATAAAAATTAAACAGAAGTAATATGAAGGCTTCCTCCACCCACAAAGTTCTGTTACGTGTGTTTACTGTGTTCCAATAATTTATCAAAAGAATCAGTGTTCCAAATCACCCCAACTGTTAGGGTGATTTGGAACATAATTTAGACTAAAATATAAGGAAAGGTTTTGATACAGGATTTTTATCCTCGCAACACATTGATCTAAGAATAACTAGAGATGCTATATTTAAGGTTTCAGAGTTGTAGTGCGATATTTAGACATTAAGATTCAGTAAAAACTACATTTTCTGGTTCATTTCACCGCAAGTTGCGGTACATGTTTGCACCTTTAGCTGTCCTTCAAAGTAGTCACCAGCGTTTCGTGGAACCCATTGCGCCGCGCGAGAGTAGCCGAGCGGTCTGGAGCGCCACGTTACGAATCGCGCGGCCTACCACGTCGGAGGGTGGAATCCTCCCTCGGGCACGGATGTGTGCGTTGTCCCTAGGTTAGTTTAACTTAGTTTAACCATCAAATTAAATATAGATTGAGAAACCCTGATACGGTTTTTCCTATCAAATATGTCCAAGACATGAAAGATAAACGTGATGCAATGAATTAAAATTTGTGTTGCGGCCGGGAATCGAACCCGGACGTCCATGCTTACTAGCAGACGTCTTACCGTTAGTCAACCACACCTATAACGACTGAGGCTCCTCGGAATAGTCTAAGTACGACTTCCCTCCATGTCACAAATTTTAATTCTGCTTCTGTGCTCCACAGATAATTGTCACTACTGCCAAGGTTCTCCATGCAGCGGAGTAGCGCCTCGACAATGGTCTAACGGTATAACGTCTGTCTAGTAAGCTTGGAGGTCCGGGTTCGATTCCCGGCCGCACTACAAATTTTAATTGGTTGCTTCTCGTTTATCTTTTATGTCTTAGTTTAAGCAGTTTGTAAGACTAGGGACTGATGACCAATGTAGCTCGGTCCCATAGCATCACAAACATTTGAACGGTTTTTGAACCCGTTCCCAGCGATGTCAAAGGAGTAGTATACCGTTAGCAGGGCCTGTTCTGTTGATGGTGCGAATGGAGCGGTCTGCTGCCGGTCGAATCTCTGGAACAGTCCTGAAGCGAACGCCACGAAGTACTCCTTTCATCTTCGGATTCAAATCAAAGTCACAAGGACTTAAGTCTGGGGAGTATGGTCGATGGTACTGTACTTTCCAGTCTACATCTACATGGATACTCTGCAAATCACATTGAAGTGCATGACAGAGGGTTCATCGAACCACATATATGATATTGCTCTACAGTTCCATTCCATAATAGCTGGCGGGAAAAAAGAAAACCTAAATCTTTTCCATCGACCGAACAGAGCAGCCACAGCTTGTGCTATATGCACCCGCACATTGTCGTGCAAAATGATGGCTGGGTTGTGCAGAAGGTGTTGCCGCTTCTTTCGCAAAGCTGGTCGCAGGTGATGCTCCAGTCCGCACTTCTTCTTCAGAGATCTAGGACGACCTGCCCGATGCATGTCTGCCACAGTTTGCCGACCTCCGTTAAAGCCTTCCACCCAACGTGCCACTGTTCTGTACGGCCATGCCGAATCACCGCACGCCTGTTGAACACCTTGATGACCTCTGGAACAGTCATGCCCGGTTTCTGGAAAACTACAGTCACCGAGCCGTTAGCTACCGTCACGTTATAATTTAACCTGCCAGATAACTTCCTTGGATTTCCGTAGCTGATTTCAACGACCGTTAGTTAACTATGAGGTAACTGCGCCTTCTGTCGAAGCAAATAGTACATCTCAACAGATAACAGATGGCACTAGTAACGAAAATAGCAATTACTAGAATTTTATCGATTATTAACTGAAATCGAAGACGCGTCTTACTTCGTATAGCTGTTACGAGTTTTCTTTTTCAAAGGCGAAGGGCGACAAATGACGAATAAATTTGACTCTATTTGTTAAAAATCTTTTGACCGAATTGATTTTAGAAAGAAAAGTAGTTATAGTATGTGAAAAGGCAGATGGTTTGACTATTTTGGAAAAACAACACGCCTTGGAAGTTGTCACAGAACTGTAGAATTCGTTAAACAGACAGGAGAAAACGGTAAGGCAACTCAGAGAGCTGTATTCTTTTTTAAAAAGAAAAACAGGACAAACAACAACGAAGACAGGGTTAACAATAAAATCATACATATTATTTCTATTGTCAACATATATTTTTATGAATTTTAAGTTTCCCTCTTCCCATTGTTCTGTGAATGTGACATTACTTTCCAAGACACAGACTGGTCAATTTACGTCCACCCATCCATCTACCCGAGCCCCACTTTGAAATAATAATAATAAAAAAAACACTAATCACCTGAAACATTGACTGATCGTAATGGCAATTGCATGGTAGAACACTATTGCAAAGGGAAGTATCTTTATGCTTAATTGAAAGTTTTATTATGAGAGCATGGCTTTGTGATTTCGATGTGGTAAAATTTTACATCCAGATCGGCGATCGCGAGAGATAACGTTGGCCACTGTTGCTCAGTAACGAGATGTCGCTTGACCAATCGCGAGGGAGAAGCATCTAATGTATACGTCACCCGTTGTCAACATTATCTCTCGCGACCGCTGAGCGCGATGTAAAATTTAACCCGGATTGTTGTTTTCCGCGTTTTTCCCCTGGCAATGTCATTGGACAGTATTATTTTTTTATTATTCTGAAACGCATATGAAATTCGCTCTCATTACATACATCAAATGGTTTTCATCTAACACGAAAAACGCGTCGTGGTGTTTCAACAGTGCCGAGTACAGCTAAGTTTTCTTCTTCTGAACAACTGTCCGAAGCATCAGAAGAAAAAGAAGAAGACGGCGGTGACGACGATGATGAAAAAATATCCATTCTTCGCCTTCAAAAATTTTAAAATTGTATGAAAATTATACGGAACCCAGTCATAAAAACAAAAACAAATTACTACTGCTAAATAACTTCTGGACTTGCGTTTGGAAGCCCACTAGCGCTACGTAGCGGATTTTTTTTTTTTTTTTTTTTTTTTTTTTTTTTTTTTTTTTTTTTTTTTTTTTTTTTACGAGCTGACGACTGCAAAATGTAAAAGAAAAGTCCCTTCTCCTGGGATTAATATTAACGTTAATGATAAAAGTAGAGGAAAAAAAAACGAAAACATCCTTTTGTGACAAATTTGAAATCTGAATCTCTGATTTAACTTCTGCGAAGTGCATGCCTTTTCAGGGTTCTGTTGAGGCCTTCACGGCTACCGTAACGGCCACGGGGCCCACGAAGTCCCCACCGTACTTCACCCTCAACAGCAGTCCCCTACTTCAGCATGCGACTGCTATTCATTCTTCTTTTAATACATAATTATCCTACACCCTGCTTTTCAAACAAAATTTGTAACATATTCCCAAAATTCTTTTTATTATCCTTTTTTCGGTAAATATTGTAATACTCGTGAAGTATATATTCTTTGTAATTTTGCACATTGTCATTACCTTTGTTAGCGATTACGTAGTGACAAAAATTGCCAATAATCCAGTGGATGGTGTTGTTCTTTTGTCGAGGAAAAAACATTTCTTCTGGAAAAAAGACGTAATCCAAATTGATTTCTCTACCATCACTTCTCTTTAGGAAAGATATCTGTTCCTTCCATATTTCGGTGTTCCCCATGCAAAGGAATCGATGGTCTAAAGTGTCCGTTCTGTGACATTTTAAACATTGGTTTGTGTCTCTGAGGCCAATGGCATATAATTTTTCATTTGTACTTACTATGTTGTTAATTACTCTATACCAAGCCACTTGTGTGTCTGAGGAGAGTACTTTGTTACTTATATTTTTCCAAATAATTTTCCAATTTCTGTTTGGAAACCTGGCCTCCATCTTATTTTTATGGTCCTGTGCTCTTAGTCTGTGCATCATATACTGATAGTTCCTCTTGGTCTTGTCCGGTAAAATGCAACTCATATAACTGAGCTCCAAGTAATAACTACGTATATGTTTCAATTTGTAATTAATTTAATTTATATTAATTGGTGGCTGCAGACTGTCAGGTTTAAAAAGGTTGAATAACTGTGCTGTAATACCTTCAGGCTGGCTTTCAATTAGCTGTAAGGATCTCTTAACAAATAAAACTGTCGATTTTTTCTGAATATCAGTAAGTCCTAGTCCTCCCTCTTCCGGTTTTAACGTTGCTGTCGATACTGAAACCCTAAAAATCGCTCCATGCCAAAGATATTGGCAAACTGTCGACATAATAGCTTTTGCTATTTCCTTTGGTAAGGGCAAAATTTGGCCTACATATATAGCTTTCGAGAGGACGACGCAGTTGATGAGTCTAACTTTTTGCTTGATGTTCAGCTCCCTCATATGATTTAGTATGACTGTACCACGAATCCTATCTAAAATCTTCTTCCAGTTGGACGCTATCATTCGCAGAGGGCAGCTGCAGAGAGTAAGCCCCAGGGCTGTGTGCTGTTCGACGCGCTGCGCCCAATTGATCTGGGGGTTCGTGAGACCATTTAAATTAAGGAATGCACTCTTGGCGCCGTTGATTTGTGCTCCCGACGCGTTGCAATAGAGCTGTACGATGTCTGTTAATTTCGCCAAGTCAGTCTGGCTCCTGACGATCACACCAACGTCATCAGCATAAGCGTTGGTTACATATTTCACTCCTGATAGTGAAATACCTGTGAGAGCATCCGTCAATCTTCTTAATAGTGGTTCCAGTGCTGCTACGTACAGGATCATCGAAAGTGGACTTCCTTGAGGGACGCCACTGCTTATTGATATGTCCTTAGTATAATGCCCGTTTATAGTAATCTTTGTTTTTATACCTTCTAACATATTCCTTAAAATTCGGACATTGCAGTCGTTAAGTCCCATGTAAGTCAAGGTTGATAAAAGGTATCCGTGATTCACGTTGTCAAAGGCTTTTGCAAAATCGATAAAAGCAAGTCCTCCGTGTTCTACCGTGTTGGAAAAAATCGATACAATGTCCCTGTATTCACTGACGGTCTTTAATATATTGCGCCCTGGGAAACACGTCTGATGGCCGCCAATAATTTTTTCGAGAGCAGAACGTAACCTCTCTTTGATGACCCTCGCTACGATTTTATAATCGGAATTCATCAGTGTAATTGGTCGTAATTTAAGTATATCTTTCGTTTCCACATTCCTACCTTTCGGAAGGAGCACCGTAATACTCTGTTTAAAGTCTATGGGGACTGCCACCCCAAGTAGTGTTTCATTGACAATTTCAGTAAATTTACTTCCTATTATGTTCCAGTAAGTAGTATAAAATTCAATGGGCAATCCGTCTGGGCCTGGTGATTTTTTTTTTGGGCGAGGACTTTAAAATATCTAAGACTTCCTCTTCTGTTATGGCTCTTTGTATATCACGGTTATCTTCATCAGTGATGGTGTCCTGTAATCCAGAATCTGATAAAAACTCCGTTATAACTATTCCCTCTATGGGACTGTTACCATAGAGTTTAGTAAAATAACTGAAGGCCGCATGTAGAATGTCTTTTTGATTCGTTAGGACACTGTTATCCTCTGCCCGAAGACTCTCTATAAAACTTTTGCGTCGAAAGTTTGCATGGCGTATAAGGTGATAGAGCGAGGCAGTTTCTTCTTCCACAACAGTTTGAGTGTGTGATTTGATTTTTAGGCCGTCTAGCTGTGACTTCTTAATTTTTATGAGCTGAGCCTTTATCCTGTTAATTTCCATTATGTTTTCTTGATTCATTGGTTGTTCGTAAAGATCCCGGAGACAAGTGTAATAGAATTCTACTGTGTGTCTCAACCATCTCGCTCTCTCCTTACCGTATGCTATCAACGTGGCTCTAAGTTTCTTCTTTGCTTCCGTGGTCCACCACTCAATGTTCGATCTGTATTTGTGGCGACGTCGTAAAGCAGTCTGCCACGCCTCGTTGATTGTGTCAGCAATGGCTGTATCTGACAACATGTTGATATTCAGTTTCCACAGCTGCCGACCCCAATATGTTTTTTGTTTCTCTAACCGAACACTGCATCTTACGGCTAGGTGGTCAGAGAAGGCGGTCGGTATGACTTCAATTGCTGACACTTTATTTTCCAGGTTCGAAGAAACATAGAACCTATCAATTCTACTTTGTGACCTACTTGTGATATAGGTATATCTGACTAGGGTGGGATATTTAATTTCCCATGCATCTTTCCAGCGTAGGTGAGTAACAAGAGCCTCGAGTTCCCTGGATTTATTGAAGTTTGGTCTCTGGTCCTTTTCGTGTAAAACACAGTTCCAGTGGCCCCCTATTAAAACTGTTGCAGGATTGTCTTTAAGTAATGTTAAAATATCACTCTTAAAAAACTTAGCTCTGTCCGCCCTCGCATTATTCCCCGATGGTGCATAAACGTTGAGAAATGCGGTGTTATGAAGTTTACACCGAATGCCCCTTCCTGAGTCTAAAAGACTGACATCTTTTATTTCAATTCCCTCCCTGACTAGGATAGCCGTCCCACAATGGAGTTCATGAGCTATGTTTAAAATTTCCCTAAAGCCAGCCACATTGATGTTCGGTATTTGCACTTCTTGCAATAAGGCAATATCAGTGTCTGATTGGTACAGAAATTCTTTAAGAGCAGCTACCTTAACATTACTTTGAATTCTATTTATGTTTAAAGTAGTGACATTATACGTTTGCTTCATTAGGAGACGTGGTAAATTACGAATGGGAAAATTATTGAAGGGATAATATAATTCTGTCTTTGCTATTCTTTCTATCATTTCTCTTCAACTTACAAAATCGTGACATATCTCCACTCTGACTAATAATGAGAATAATAAGAATAATGAATAACAGGTACGTATGGATCGGTTCATTGTCAGTATCATCTTTAGCAATAGCAAGCTTAGTAAAAGACGTCGTCTTCATCTTGTGGCAGTTCGTCTACCATATCGACATCCTTGCCATCCTCGTTGCCTTCAGACCAGTCCACTTCTGCCTGTGTAGTGCTCCGTCTAAGCAGTGAATCATCTTCGTTTGGTGATAGGGGCTGCATACTGTCGGAAGGCAGTTGTCTGTTAAGTTCTTGAGGGCGCACAGAAGCACTCCTTGTTGTAGATTTTTCTTTTTTCTTGTCACGTTCCTGAATGGCACATAATTTTTCCTTCAAAATAGGTGCAACCTTTTCAGCATTTTCATGAGCCACCCGACGTTTTTTGTTTCTCTTCCTTTTTGGGGAGCCCTCTGGAGACAAATTGGGCGATATCTCATTGGAATCAGCGGAAGATTTCTCAGAAGGTTTACAGTCTTGCTTCCCCTCCATATGTCTGTTCTCAACCTCCTGCTGAGTTCCAATGTTCGCGGTGTCTAGACTTTTCCTTTTATCAGTTTTATGTGCACTAAGTTGTGTGTCCCCAGGAGAAATTTCATCCTCTGCTGTTTGCATTTTGTTCATAGTGAGATCGTCATGGACACTGGTGGGACAGTCCGGATGCACTTCAGTTTCCATAGGTATTTGGTCGGAAATTCGATCCCCTTCGTGTTGTGAAACTAGGGAGACCGGTGCAATTTCGGATGGTTTGGTAGCCTGCGTTTTCGCCTGTACGGTGGGTGGATTGTCGGGCTCATCAGATGTTACTGTCGGCGTATCAGTTGCGTGGCTCTCGTCTGCTGCACTGACGTCATCGGTGCCTCGCTGCTCCGCGTTGTTTCCGGGTGCCGGCAGGGCTTCGGCGAGTTGCGACTGCTCAGTTGTTGTCGCCTCGGCGGGGCCGCTGGGGTAGACGGCGGCCGCGTACGTCAGCCTGAGGCTGACCGCCTGGCCCGGGGCCGCAGGCTCCGCGCGCGGCAGCTGCGCCGGCCGCCTCTTGCTGCACTCGCTCCTCACGTGGTCGGTGGAGTTACACAAGGCGCAAGTCTTAGGCTGACCGACATAAATGACAATGCCACGGTATCCGCATACGTTTATATATGAAGGGATATGCCTCTGTAATTCGATCTTGATTTGTCGAACACCGTTAAGTACGGGAAACATATACTCCTCGGACCATTTCTCGGCTATATTAGATATGATTCTGCCATATGGCCTCAGAACTTTGTTTATTTCTTCAGCCGGGACCTCAAATGGCAGCTCAAAGACACGAACAGTTCGAATTCCTAGTCCGGCATGTGACACTAAAACTTCGCTAACTGAACCGTCGGAATGGTTAAATTTAGCGATACCGCCACATTTATCGACAATTGAACAACATAAATCTGGGTTTATTAACTTCAAATATACAGAATTTGTCACAAATGATAAGTGAACACCCTCTACTTCGGTACCGGTCATCTGAAATTTTTCCATGAACCACCGCCTGATTTCAAAAGCCTTTGGTCTAACAAAATTTCTATCGAAAGTAAATTTTATCGTATCTTTCCTCAGAACATTTATCGTACTCATTCTGTCTTACTATAGTTCGAAACCATAGCTACAAATGAAGAGAGCACTTCAAAACGAACCTTACTCGCAGCGACACAGCCGTTGTTTACGTCCGGACGCCGAGCAGCCGCCACACGTCCGTCCAGCACCGCAGATGTCACTCGAATATATAGTTAGAACTAAAGTTAACGTGTAGGTAACCCCAGGGTAACGCGCATTTATCTTTAACGGACAGGTAATCACGGCTGTGACGGTAACTGCTGTTTCAGGTAACCCACAGATAACTGTAACGGGGTATCAGTCTTGATCCAACTCCGTTCTTACTGTTTATAAAACATTGTGGCACCACTGCGTCAGGCCGCTCGCTCACAAGTGACTGAGTTTCCCTCGATTGCACGCTCGCGACGGGCGAGTCCATTTGCTCGGAGGGGAGGCAGTATGCAACAGCGCGTGCTAGCAGCGACAACAGTAGATTCATTACATAGTGTGTCTACAGCAGTGCTGCCACTATTTAAGTTCAAATCCTCGTAGCTTTGCGTCATATTTTGTCTCGATGGTCAATCGATTAACGTTCGACCTCACTGCCCGAATAGCCAAACCCGAAGCGGTCCTACCCATTGGTGACCGATCTCGTAACTTAAAAATAACGAAATATTCGTGCGAGCTAGCCAGTCACAGCTCTCTGCAACAATTATTTACTTACTTCTCGCACAATCTTGCACAAAAGCAACATTTTGCTTAAATCAATAATTCAGGTGATACAAGCAGTGTTTTAATTGAGTTGTTGTTGTGGTCTTCAGTCCGGAGACTGGTTTGATGCAGCTCTCCACAATACCCTATCCTGAGCAAGGCTCTTCATCTCCACATAAGAACGGCAACCTACATCTGTCTGAATCTGCTTACTGTATCCATCTCTTGGTCTTCCCCTGCGATTTTTTCTCCATACACTTCCCTCCAACGCTTAATTCACAATTCCTTGATGTCTAAGAATGTGTCCCACCAATCTATCCCTTCTTTTAGTCAAGGTCTGCCAGAAATTTCTTTTCTCCCCAATTCTGTTCAGTACCTCCTCATTAGTTACGCGATCCACCCACCTAATCTTCAGCATTCTTCTGTAGCACCACATTTCAAAAACCTCAATTCTCTTCCTGTCCTCATTGTTTATCGTCCATGTCTTACTCCCATACAAGGCAACACTCCATACAAATGCCTTCAGAAAGGACTTCCTTAGGCTTAAATCAATATTCCATGTTAACAAATTTCTCTTTCTCAAAAACGCTTTTCTACCCATTGCCATTCTGCATTTTATATCCTCTGTACTGCGACCATCATTTGTTATTTTACTGCCCAAGTAACAAAACTCATCTACCTCCTTTATTGTTTCACAACCTAATCTAATTCCTTCACCATCACCTAATTTTCTTATACTGCACTCCATTGCCCTAGCTTTGCTCTTGTTTTAATTACAAAATTTTAATTCCAGAACTTAACTAATTTCATCCAATTTCAACGAAATGCAGGTTAATGAATGTGACTGGCGTCATCTGTATTCAAGTGTTGTTCTCCGCTAGCGGCCAATGATAAAGGTAGTCTCTAAACTTTCCTTTTGTTTATTTGGCGTCCTTGTACGCAGTTGCAGTTATGCACTTTGTATAGGTCATGTGACCGTCTTTTTTGCAACTGTAAACTGATCTGATTCAGATGTTCAAAAAATGTTCAAATGTTTGTAAATCTATCGGACCAAACTGCGTGGTCAGCAGTCCTTAGCTTACAAACTGCTTAAACTAAGGTAAACTAACCACAGGACAACAGACACACTCATGCCCAAGGGAGGACTCGAACCTCCGACACCATCTGTTTTAGTACTGTTTATTTATGCATCATCCGTTTCGTCTGATATTAGAATAAAACCTTTGTATCTAAAATAAATAAATCGCACAATAATTACATAGAAAAGGTTGTTATTCATACGATATATATGATGTTAACAGGCGGCTTCCTTGCTCACCGCTTGGAGCGCTAGTGTCGGCCAGGTGACAGTGGGTAACAAAGAGCTTGTAAAAATAACTAGACACCCTATCGCGGGATAATTTGAAACTTCGCCCGGCCGCCATGCTAGAGGCAAGCGTCACATAAATACCAGTGTTGTCACCAGGTTAATCGTGTACTAAATAGCTAATTCAAAAATTCAAATGTTTATAGAGCTTATGGGACTTAACTACGGGGTCATCAGTCCCTAAACTTACAAACTACTTATGAACTAGCTAACACTAAGGGCGGCACAAATATCCATGCCCGAGGGGGGAATCGAACCCCCGACCGTAGTGGCCGTGCAGACAGTGACTGGAGCGCCTCAGTCCCCTCGGCCATCGCGGCCGGCACAATATAGGATTGAATGAAATAAATAACAGGCTTTTACAATACCGGTAGCTCTTAAAAAGGAGCTACTTTTGGCAGTATTGATGGAGAGGAAGATCAAAAAGTTTCATTTTATGATTGTGGAAAATAGGTATTGGGGCCGCGAAATTAGTTGCTTCAATGTAGTTAGAATTTTTGTTTATGAAATTAATATTAGCAACTTGTAAAGCAGTATTTAAAGGTAATCTGCTTTGTAGGTAGGTATAACATCTGAAAGGGGTTCCAGACCTGTGTACAGATCCATATATGAACGGCACATAGCTACAGTGGATGCATATTGTGAAGTTCAACCGTGTGACGATAGTTGCTTTTTTTTTAGTAGTTCACTCTGCTATAAGGTATTTGGCTTACAGCAGTAAAAATGATAATTTTCTTGCTAGATACCCTAATGCTAATGCTAGATGCCTTAGTTAAGAAAACGTTATGGCATACTTCGTGTTCTTAAAAGAATTTGGTAGTGGCTGATTGCTGTATTCACAACGAAAGAAGCTATTTTTCAGTTATGTATCTGATGGCATATTTCACTTTTACAATCGATTTTTGACGTTAGCTGTTTCAGTCAGCCCTGTTGATGTTTTGATGCTACGAAATATCTAAATATTTGGAGAATACAGCACTAAAGTAAAGAAATTAATGTTTGTACAAAAGTTTGACAATTGTAAAATATACTGAAAAAGTGCCAAAACCGTGTCTGACGATAAGTTCCGTTCTTATTCTCCACTTAGCACGGTAAAAACTACATGCTACAGTCCGGTTTCGTTAGGAAGAGGAAACGCTGTTGGCCAATTTCTACACCGTATGTGCAATAAATTTACACACAACCGATAGTTGCCGTATATTCAAGGAGTCGGAAGCTGTTTTGTAGTTATATGTTTCAATTAGACATAGTTTTCGCGACTTAACTCAAAGTCTCTAATCAGAGGAGTGTTACGCATATTTAACGCATTTCTTCAAATGTTTGTATAGCTTATGGGACTTAACTACGGGGTCATCAGTCCCTAAACTTACAAACTACTTATGAACTAGCTAACAGTAACGACGGCACAAATATCCATGCCCAAAGGGGGATTCGAAGCCCCCACCTTAGTGGCAGTGTTAACCCAATTCTTCTCGAAAATAGAAATTGTGAAAAAGTGTTATATTTAGGCATCAGGTCCTCTTTAAAATAATTGAAATAACATTACAGATATTACAAACTAGCAGTATATGTTGTAATTACACCACCCGTAATGTTGCGCTGTTTCCTAGTAAAAAAAAAAGTTTTTGTGATGACATTCTTCTATTTGTTCGAACCGTGCAATATTGTCTATTAAATGATAACTCTGAGTTACATTGATGGTATCACTCATGAAATATTGAAAAACACTGCGTGTGAAGCTGAACTTGACATTTCTTGTGTATGTAGATCGTCTGACTTTTGTACATCTTGCATCTTTTTACGGAGTTTTTAAGGTAATTGTGAAACTTTAACACACATACAGAGAGCTCGTGAATGCCTTTTAACACATGTGTGGTGAGTTTTGTATAGTAAGTCCATTTCAACTGCATTTTGTAAGGCTAAATTTTGTGTTGCTTGTACGCAACACTGGGAAGAAATGAGTTAAAGTTGTCGCAGAAGTTTGCCACCACAATGGCCGCCGAGGCGCTCTTAAGTTTGTTCCGCTGTTGGCAGTCGGCCGCTTACGCGATTGTGGGGGCTTGGTGGGTAACAGATTTTACAGTATTGAGTGTCAGCGGCTGGTACGTTAGATGTGGCAGGTAGTTTTCCGTCCTCACCGGCTCGAGTAGCGAAAGTGTTTTGCGACCCCGTACCTTGTGCTGCTGGTACGTGGCAATGCCAAGGCCGGCTGTTATCGACAGCCGTCGCTGTCGCCGGCGTCCACCGCATCAGCATAACCGGCCCAGCAGCGTCACTTTCCTCCGCCGGTGCTCGGCGTCTCGTTCTCCCCGCGGTGCTCCACGGCCGCCACACAATTTACTCCTCAACCAGCGTGTCAACGCGCTTTCCCCCAGACCGCACGACCTCGCTCTCAGTACGGGGCGTGCCTCTGCCGCTGCAGTCATAACCTCTTCAGTCTATAAGTGCACATATGTTTTTGTGTCCCAGCCTTGTCGCCGCTTTTGTGTCTCGTTTCCGTCGTAGGTGTCGGTGGCTGAGTAGGAAGACCGACACAGGAATAAAGGCAGCACGCTTGTGCAGGTACGGAGGTGAGCAGCCAGTGGGACAGCAGAAACTAGAAACACTAGAGTAAATTACAACGAGATATATATTTCTTAGAGACTTAGTAATACTTAACTTTTACATAGCTCAGTACTGCAGAATGCTGATATATAGTTGAGCTAGAGGTCTGCCTAGTGCCTATCCGATAGCCAAGTCTTCATTGGTGCCTATCTGATCCCGAAGTGTTAGCTGTTTCCTATCTCAGTCCCAAGTGAACGATGTCGTTCAGTGGTGGCCACGAGCGGAGTTGCAGCAGAGGGCGCTCGTGTCTGTCGTCGTAAGAACGCCGCGCCGTGCGTGCATGGCGGCGCGCGGCGAAAGTAGGTGGCGCGCACTTTGGACTTGTGCGGCACCACATATGTGCACCTTGATTCGTAAACTGTTTTCTCTGTCTGTGGCGTATTTTGTCTGCTCAGACCGCGAGTGCACAATCGTGTACCTTCTTGCTTTCAAATGACGCCACTTGCATAGCCCTTGCAGCAGTACTTCTTGAGCAACACGAATCAGAAGTTTGATGTTAGGGAAGCTGGCAGCCAGGCAGCGTCGTTATGACAGAATGTAACAAGTAAATAACACATAAAGATGTATTTATCTTTGTTGTTGTGAGTGACAAGTGAAGTTTGAAGAATCACACGAAATACAGCAAATGTTCATTATTTCAATTTTCCTGGGGCATAAATGCCGATGTTTTCGTAGTACACATTTGTGTACCTTGGTTCTTAATGTGCACTTTTACAATAGCTCTGTACTTCATAACGAACCATATTTTGGCAGCTCATGTGCTAAGTGATAAAGATTTATCACGCATACTAAAGGGAAGTGGTGCAGAATATTCAAATTCTGAATCTGAAGATGATTTATTTGCTGTAATGAATCGACAGCGTACGAATTCTGACTCCCACGTAGTGCTCCTAAAGAATTTCAGTCTCAAAACATTGAAGATTTAATGAATGGTGATATTTAAAAAAATACATAAGAGGTTTGACGTGAAGAGCTATTTGGTTTGTATTGCAGTACTTTGAAAAAATGTATTTTTCTTTATTTCTTTATTTGTAAGAAAATGTGTAAATTTTCACATCAAATTTTAAGAAAAATGTAGGTTTGGTGCCTATCCATGGTTTGTTCGTTACTTTTTTGCATGCCTGACATGGCGCATCTCTGGAGAGGAAAGTGATTCCAGTTGAACTCCGAGAGTTTGTGACATATTAGACAAACCTCAAATCTGTTCAGACTGGTTCACTTAGTTTCAAACCAACCGCATCAGAAATTTTGCATCATGTTGGGGATTAAGTTGTCATGGGGACTCATACAAAACCATCTGACAGTAACAAATACTTGTAAATATGTGTTGTACAATTTCTTACTGTAAGTTGTACAAATACAACATACTGTAATTAATTTTACCCTTAAATTCAGTATGTTCCCTTATGAAAATTTAAGAAATATGTTTACGATTATAACCCAAGGTACACAATATGGTATTTGACTGTTTTCTGGAAATCGTTTTAAATTGTTAATTACGTCACATTATGGTCCGAACATGCTTTTTTACCTCGTGGATTTCAGTAGTTAAAAAAAATGAAATTCAAATAATTTGAAAGCCCCCTAAAACGCTACATTTGAGTGACGTGGTGCTTGTGACGTCATACAACACGCTGCTGCTCTCGTAAGATAAACAAATGCCTGAATATTGTTTGGGCCGAGGCCTCGTGTTTGGGCGTTAACGTTTGCATAATGACCTACAAATATTGCTTAGTTCTGCACTGTACCAATACACCTGTCAAGACTCCAGAAAAATTGTTCTTGCAAGTACCAAAAAATGAGAAGATACGCAAAAAGTGGTTGACACTGGCGCGAAGAGATCCAAATGAAATAGCGGCTACTTCATGTGTGTATTTCTGTGAGGATCATTTCGATATAAGTAAACAATATTATTCCACTGGTAAAGTAAACTGTTTACTATAATTCTCTTCTACTGCAAAGGTGTAAAGTAGTATTGGGTCTAGGTTAATGACCTGATGTTTACATTTGCGAAGTAAATGTTCAAATGTTTGTAGAACTTAAGGGACTTAACTACGGGGTCATCAGTCCCTAAGCTTACAAACTACTTATCAACTAGCTAACACTAAGGAGGGCACAAATATCCATGCCCGAGGGGGGATTCGAACCCCCTGCGAAGTAAAACTTCATAATGTTACACGTCTACGATTTATGTGTAATTAAAGCCGTTTCCTAATATATTTGGTGAAAGAACAACATGAATATTGTTGCAGCCCACTATAAAAGTATAGCACTGATTATCTCCAATTCTGCAATTTTATCACCAATAGATCTTAGTTAACAACCGTTTTATACATCGACAACGCCCTTCTGATTACTTTACAACAACTTACCCTATCGTAATATACGTATATGGGAGATGTCTTTAATGCGCCGATTTATTTAGCTTTCAAACTTTCGTAATATGCAAGTGTAAATACGATTAAAAGTGTTAGTTACCCAAATATGTGTTTATTGAAGCTTTACTGGGTTAAATTTTACTAACTATCCCGGCGGCTTCCTGTGACTATGATGGCAACAGATGCTGAATATCGAGAATCATGAGAAGTCGTCATTAGCCAATCGCGTGACAGCGCAAATATTTTGTCGTGAAACCTTTGATTTACGAGGGCAGTTACTTTTACTGACCGGACAAGGGTACATACAAGAATCATAGAGCAGGAACAGCATTTATTTACTTCATGGTCTGTATGATACACTAATCTAGTCATTCTATGTGGTCTGAACATCTCGACAAAGATTTTCTTTGTTGATGTTGCCAACATAATCACTCAAGGCCGCTTGGATAGAAAATAAAATTTCACCCTTTATTGCATAATATGGTGACTTCAGATTAAGTCTGCTGACATCAACAAATAGGGTACTTTTTCCCAATGGCATTAAATTTCTCTCGAAATAATTAGCTTTAAAATGTAGGTATGCGTTACTAACAATGCAGTTTTCACGTTTCTTATTTCTGGCACGTAAACATTTGGATTGTTTTTAAAGAATGAAGACACCATAATTGCATCAACTTTAGGGAAGTTTCCGCTGTCAGCCTTCACATAACAATCTTCCATAGTGGCATAAAAACTGTAAACGCGTTTAGATCACGAAAAAACTGAACTTAAAGCTGCGAAATGGAGGAAACGCGTACAATAATACAGCTCAGACTTTTAGTTGCCGCGCTGTAGGTGTTCTATGACGTCACCAGTACTTGAACCAATAATGGAGCGTTTTCGATCACGTGATCTAATCGTGAAATTTGATGATTTTTAAGCTTTAATTACGTAAAAATAACAGATGTTTTGTAAGAATTATGAGAGAAAATGCTGTCTGTATGTTATAATCACTCAGAATAACAATAATTCGAACCATATTTTTAACACAGGAAAATACCCTATTGTGTACCATTCACGTTCAAAAAATGAAAATGTTCCAAAATGCAAAAGAGAGAAATATGGTGCCTAAGCAACCTAATGAACAAAAAAATATTGACATTTTCAAAATTTTAAATTAACCTTGGCACTGGGACTGAAGAGGTTAAGTCCAGTTTACACGATGATCGCGCTAGTAATGAACAGATCACGTCTAGCGACGTCAGCGCGCAGCTACTGGCATGTCGTAGGCTCAGACGGCGCTTCGTACTGGCCAGGAGCTAGTAAGCTTTAGGACAAGTTTAAGAGTGAAGTGAGTGCGCATGCGCAGAAGTGAATCCGTTGTGTGGAAATAGCCGCGTCCTTGCCGCAATTGCTTGCTTTGTTCGAGTGATACGTCTTGCATCAGTGGAGTGGAACAGACCATCAATTCCGCTTTCGACTGAGGCATACAGGTCGCTCTATTGTCATAAGGTACAATGACTTATTTATGATGAAAATAACAGAAAAGTGTAGATGTAAATGAATTTGCAATACGTCTCGTTGATTAACTTCATATTTTTAAAATTCTATAATTTTTAGCATGCCAGAAAGTCACTTGCATATAATATCGAATGTGTGATGCTAAAGGCAAAGAAAAATTTAGTTGACTGAGGTCCCATTATGGATCAGAAATTGAAATTGCTGTGTATACTTCAACAGCAATATTTCTAACAGTCGGTACAGAAAGGCTAGGCTTTCGAAAGATTCTCCCATCGCCAGAAACCGCAATGTTATAGCGAACCTGCAAAAAATTATTACAGGAAGTAACTGACGCTTAACTTTAACAAAGCTGAAAATGTAATTCAAGTGTAAAAAGTATTTCGTACCTTCAGCTTCGCGAAATACTCTCTCTCTTTCGATCTAGTTAAACTCTCTCTCTCTCTCTCATCGCCGTATTTTTGTTCTTGCACGAACTAAAGCAACTTGGTAAATCACTTAGCACTTAATATTCATAAAAAAAAAAAAAAAAAAAAAAAAAAAAAAGAAAAAAAAATTAAAAAAAAATCTGAATTCATTTACGTCCTCTGGTATGAGTTACTTAATTATCTGCACGCATTCTTCGTCTCTTCCTCTCAACCAATGACACATCCAACTTCTATTTCTTCTTCAATGTTGTCTTCTAACAAACATTGTCACAGCTCCTGCAACCGCCGACAGTGTAAGCTTCTTAAGTTGAATATTACAAGCTACTACATACACCCAAACATCAACGATCCACGTATACAAACAGTGATAAGCACGTATTTTCTCACAAGCAAGTTTATCGTATTAACGCAACGAAGTCTGTATCATCGTACTTTATTAGTACCGAGATAGTACGCTTGCAGCGCTGCATCAGACAGTTATCTTTCTTGTGAACTTTCGATCGTCGTGTAAACTAGGCATTAGACTGTGTTCCCAGTGGCACCGACAAACCGTCGTCACATGCCATCGACCGAGTTCGACTAAAAACGCCGACCGACGGCGTGGTCAGACTGCATCCCATATTGTCTGCCACTTAAAACAGAAAGGTTAGGTTTGAATGCATTCTTTGTCTGAAGTATATTAGATTTCAATTCCCTGGGGTGCAAAGGATTCCACCGACATTTTTTTGCTTCGAAATTAGTGCTACAATGCGGCTGTTGCTATTAATAAAAATGCATACGAATGAGAAGAAAGTGGCGAGGATTGTGTACTGTCCTCCGTTATCGCTACTCCCAGACAATCGTTACGAATATGTGAGGTACAATAAAAGGAGAAATTTCTATTACATATTTGTGATATTTCGAGGTGTCATTGACAAGCAAAATTACAGTTTTTATTTATTTATTTATTTATTTATTTATTTTTTTTTTTTTTATTTGAAGTTGTGCAGACATACACCAGTTAACCTCCATGCTTTAAACAATGAAAAACTACACCAATCAGGGAAGTTTATTGCTTACCACAACGAGTTTCGAGGATTTATTCGCATCTTCTAGTGCATTTGTTTACAGAAGAACGGTACTTTTTCGACGTTTCAGTGTGTGATTTCCTGACACACTTGCACTGCAGTTGTCTCTTTTAGGTTAGCTACTGAAATTCGGAAAATAGTACGGAATAAATACTGAGGTGTGTGTTTTATCCTAATGGTAGAAACTATAATTTTTTCTGTCTGCTTAAAGGTATTGTGCTTCTTCCATTACCCAGAATATGCAACATAATAATTACTTAGGCCTACCTTTATACAAAAACCAGTGTAAGTGACGATTTTTCTGATGTCATATCCAGTTTAACGGAGCAGACAATACCTGCAAGTATAGACAGACGTACTATTTAGTATGTAAAAAAAGTTGCCATATTTTATCATCTATGCTATGATTTCTATCATTACAGTAACGTAAAAAAAACTACATATGTGCAGGAGCTGCTTAAAATCACACATTGAAACGTCACGATGTATTTATGTTCACAAATGCACTAAAAGAGAGAAAAATTCTCGAAATGTGTGTGCTGTAACGATACTGCTGGCCTCCTCATCTCAATGTTATCGTACGATACCGTCTGCCTGGTCCTCTAATCTGAATGTAATCCTACGATACCGCCTGCGTCGGATCCGGAATCGTGTGGTTCAATAGTGATAAAAGTTGCGTGTGAAGGTAAAACCGTAATAGCCAGCCTAGGAATCAGTGTAGGACAGTGTCTCAGTGATACTGTGATTAAAACAAGTGATAGAATTAATTAATTAAGATATTCATATAGTTTCTTTCCAGACAGTTCTATAAACAATACTTTTGTCATTGTTCATTATTTCAAATAAATAGACAGACGAAGGGTAAAAACTTTTGTAAAACAAGAAGAAATGAAAATAAATAGCATTGTATATATATGTTAGGCTCATAAAAAAGTTGTGTTGACCAGCTAATTGTGTTATTTCGACTATTACATTAATTATCAATATTGTTATTCTTTGTATATATTGACTGAAAAGAGATTTTGAGTATATTTTGTGAATGGCCAGAATATTAGATAGTTCAGTATATGTTAGGAACATGTATGATGTACTCATTAACAAATTAATTGATATTTAACATCGCACTTTGTTGTTAACAGAAAGATCGGAAATTTCATTTTAAAAATACATGCGCCATCTAAAATTATTGTATGTATAGTTTCCATTTTATATTGTGATTATTTTTGTATACATGAAATGTTTTACTGTTGTATTTGTTAATTGTAAATCAGTATATTCTATTGTTATGAACAATGCTTAATGTAATGTCATTATTACCGATGTTATATATTTGCCTCACCGCCTTGCGTGGGGGAGTTAGAGTTTTGGCTTTTCTGAAGTGCACTGGAAGCTATCTCAGTTTTTGTTTTGAAGTGGAAGTACTACCGTTCTGATGCTTTGTAAATGTTGTGAAAGATGTAATGATTTGGTGGACGAGTTTGATTTCAAATTAAACAAGAAGTGAAAAATTGTACCTACGAGTATTTATTTCTATCACGACGCCCCAGGAGAATAATGTTGCAGCGAGCAGAACCCCCATTCGTACGAGTGTTGAAAAGCTGAGTATTGGTAGAATAAACAGTAATTACTTAAATTGAATACAAATATTTTAGTGCTGAGCATAAAAGTACATAACGAATGCAGTTTTTCAGTACTGTATTTAAATCCATGAAGAAGACAGTAGTAGGCCACCCAGAAACATCCAATTACGATGAACGAAATGAAGTTACGGTACATTGAACTTCAAAGACTGTCATTCAATATATTTGTGAAAGACAAGTGTGAAATCAAGAATACTTTAGAACACAGAAACCACTGAAAAGCGGAAGCACACGTAGGCCAGCACCACATTTGCAGGTCACTTCACAGAACAGACTCATCACCTTTTTTAAACAGTACCAGAACCAGGAAGAATAATTTGTGGATAGGTAATACCCGATTATCACAGTGCAAAACAACGTGAGAGAGCCACTACAGTAACATTAAGATACGCCACAATCCCGACATGAACACATTTTTTGAGGTTATAATTTACGCCTAAAATTTTTGATGAAAGATTTACAGTAATTAACTTGGGGTCTCCAATAAACTGTAATATCAGACCATAGATAACGAATTATATCCGGATTGTGATATTTATGGTCTTCTGGGCGCCACAGCCTGTTTCTTTCTTTCTCTAAGCACATCAGGTTTCTCACTGCCCATATCTAGCATGTGAGAACGTCGGTCGATTTGGCCGAAGAAAACAAACTGACTTGAATTTCACCGACTGTCGTGCGAAGTCTGTACGCTCGGGCGATGAGGTCGGCTACACTGACCGTGCCCTCAGTGGAGCACTGGTCTGAAACGACCGGCCGTTTTCCGCCGATGTGTGTCGTCGGTGAAACCCACCGATATCGGAGCCACTGTGACCACAGCCTTAAGGGACCCCCACACGTGCGGTATTTAACCGCGCGACTGAAAATGTTTCAAATGTTTGTAGAGCTTATGGGACTTAACAGAACAGGATGACCAGCCAGTCTAAAATAGTTTAGGAAAAAATTCAAAAATTTTATTTCAAGTGCTCTTCCACCGCGACATACGCCTTGACAACGTGACCAAGCCTGTCCACCTTGCAGGACAGAGCCGGCCAGAACCAGTATTGAACGCTGATTCTGAAATCACGCCACCCTTCTGGTGTCCGTGCTGAAACTACTGACGTTTCCACGCTACCGTGGAGCCAATAGCAGACACCCACGTTTGATCACGTGTGCTACTGCTGCAGGACGCAGAGGTGCGAGAATCAGTTCCTCGGCTCTCTTCACTTTGAGTTCTCATACAGTACAGAACAGACGCACTCCAGAGGCTCAGCGTCTGTGCGGGGCGAACGGCCGCATGCCGTCCGCTCCCGCCTAGCGGCTGTTCGGCATCAGCCACCGACTGTGTGAACCATAACCATTACCGTAACCTTTTCCGTTTTTAAAGCCGCTAACTTAGACTGGCATTCATTCATTGCATCCGTCCCCAGGGCGAGTCCCAAAATGTATCTCGTACTTGAGAATATACCAAATATTAACTTGCATCCTATCGTTTATTTGCCAGTCAGCCACCCTTTCCTAAGGCCCCCACAAACCTTCACCGCTCCGCCTTCCATCCTGACAACGCTTCCAACCCATTTTATTTATGCAGCACTGGAATGGGTTGTATAATTTTAGTATCAAAGGACCTGTTAAAATGTTCGTATAGTTTATGGGACCCAACTACGGGGTCATCTGTCCCTAAACTTACAAACTACTTATGAACTACTTACGAACTAGGACGGCACAAATATCCATGCCCGAGGTGGGATCCGAACCCCCGACCGTAGTGGCCGTGCAGACCGTGACTGAAGCGCCTCAGTCTCCTCGGCCACCGCGGCCGGCCGTGGGGTAAAGATCAAGTGATATACATAACTATGCGGTCATCAGTCCCTAAACTTACAAAGTACTTATGAACTAGCTAAGACTAAGGACGGCACAAATATCCATGCCCGAGGGGGGATTCGAACCCCCGACCGCACTGGCCGTGCAGACCGTGACTGAAGCGCCGCAGACCGCTCGTCCACCGCGGCCGGTCCGCACGACTGAGAGTGGTGCAGTATTATTTTTCAGAAAGCTACATATTTATATGATTTTGTTTAGGTATGTCGCGATAATTTTTTTTCATTTATATTTTTTATTTCTATTTATTTTTGCTGGTCTGTCACGCCCCAAGGAGGTTAAAATCTCTGGGGATGCACTAACACAGAAAAAGTAAAGCCAGCAACTGCGCAAACCGGCATTTGTTTGTGACAAAAAAAAAAAAAAAAAAAAAATAATAAAATTAAAAAAAAAAAAAAAAAAAAAAAACTGGTCGTGCTGCGTGGTAAAGTAGTTCTAGTCGTTGTGCTGTGGTCCATGTCTAAGTAAATACTCAGACAACCAATTTAGTGGCTTTACGTAGAGAAGGCAATGTTGACACACAGGATTTTAAGCGAGAGATCCTTGTTTTGGCCGCAGAAGCATGGCATCCTGGCTTCAGCAAATGCTTGTTCTCAGCACAGGTAACGCCAACTGCCTTTGTTTCTAACCTCCTTGGTCGCGGTAGCCCGGGCCGTCCATATAGGCAAACTAGGCAATTGCCTAGGGCGCTCGGTTTGGGGGGTGGCAGATCTGTCGCGCGCGACGAACACTCGTGCCCGCGCGGTGCAGGTTTAGTTCGCTTTTGTGCTGCGGTTGCGCGAGTGATGAATTTCTAACGATTTATGTGTGTTTTTCTGCTTCAACTTATCGTTCGCATGTCCTACTGCGCCATGTGCCTCCTTTGACGCGAAAACCAGTGATCGGTACTAGATGGGAGAGCAGGATTCATGCATTGCGTCCTTTGCTTTATCAGTCAGCTGACGTGTATGATGAGATCAAGGTTATTTGTGAAGAGTCCACTTTGACTGGTTCACCAGGAAATACAACGTTCAAATGTTCGTATAGCTCATGGGACTTAACTACATCTACATACATACTCCGCAATTCATCGTAAGGTGCGTGGCGGAGGGTACACTGTACCACTACTAGGCACTTCCTTTCCTATTCCACTCCCAAATTGAACGAGGAAAAGAAGAATTCCTATATGCCTCCGAACGAGCCCTAATTTCTCTTATCTTCTCTTTGTGATCTTTACGCGAAATGTAAGTAGGAGGCAGCAAGATCGTACTACACTAAGCTTCAAATTCCGGCCCTCTAAATTTTCTTCACAGAAAATCACGAAAAGAACGTCGTCTTTCTTCCAGCGATCCCCAATTGAGTTGCCGGAGCATTTCCTTGACACTCGCGCATTGGTCGAACCTACTGGTAACAAATCTAGCTGCTCGCCTCTGAACCGCCTCTATGTCTTACTTCAAACCGATCTGCTGCGGGTCCCAAACACTTGAGCAATACTCAAGACGTGGTCGTAAAAGCGTTTTATACGCGGTCTCCTTTACAGGTGAAGTACATCTTCCCAAAATTCTGCCAATAAACCGATGTCGGCTGTCCGCCTTACTCACAACTGTCCTTACATGCTCGTTCCATTTCATATCGCTGTGCAATGTTACGCCTAGATATTTGAACGACGCGACAACATCAAGAAGCTCACTACTAATGGTGTATTCGAACATTATAGGATTGTTTTTTCTACTCATGCGCATCACCTTACATTTTTCTACATTGAGAGCTAGCTGCCATTCATCGCACCAACTAGAAATTTTGTCTAACTCAACCTGTATGCTATTACAGTCAGTTACAGACGACACCCTCCCATACACCACAGCATCATCAGCAAACAGCCGCAAATTACAACTTACTCTGTCCATCAGATCACTTATATAGATAGAAAATAATAGCGGTCCTATCACACTCCCCTGGGGCACGCCTGACGATACACTCGTCTCTGATGAACACTCGCCGTCGAGAACAACGTACTGCGTTCTATTACTTAGGAAGTCTTCCAGCCAGTCACAAATCTGTGAACCTATTCCATAAGCTCGTATCTTCGTTAGCAGTCTGCAGTGTGGCACCGTGTCGAACGCCTTTTTAAAGTCGAGAAAAACACAATCCGCCTGTTGCCCTTCGTCCATGGCTCGCAAGATGTCATGTGAAAAAAGGGCAAGCTGAGTTTCACATGAGCGATGTTTCCTAAACCCGTGCTGATTCATGGAAAGAAGCTTTTCAGTTTCAAGGAAATTTACTATATTCGAACTGAGAATATGCTCTAAAATTCTACATGAAACCGATGTCAACGATATTGGCCTGTAATTGTATGGGTCAGTTCTCTTTCCTTTCTTATACACGGGAGTCACCTGCGCTTTTTTCCAATCACTAGGAACTTTGCGCTGAATTAAAGATTCGCTATAAATGCAAGCTAAGTAGGGGACCAATGCCACAGAATAGTCTTTGTAAAACTACGGGGTCATCAGTCCCTAAACTTACAAACTACTTATAACCACTGCAGCCCGGCGAGAAGCGTGGTACAATGTAACCAAAGACTGAATTAATAAGCTTGCAAGCATAAATAATGTATTTTGTTTTCTATTATAACTTACAAAATACGTAACTATCTGTTGGACTCTTGAGATGGTCGTGGATTTTTCATATAGCGTTTCCAAGACGAAATAGCGTAACAAATTCTGCATCATCTCAGAATTCAAAATGATTTTGGCGAACATAAATACGTCTAGGTTCCATTATAGGAGCAATGACCTCTAGATCGTCTAAAATATTGACATCGTCTTCATTGTGAACCAAATCTCTCATTCCAGCCAGTTTCATCATACCGATTCTCACAGAACTAGTCGTTACCCATAAGTTTGTCTCTTGATACCGCAACAATAATTTTAAGGTTATGTTGCGCATCTGCAATATATCAAATTCATCTGCTAGCTACTGACATGGATGGGGCGAGAAACATGACGATAAAATTTTTCAATATAGCTGCTTTCCACTCTAGTTTTTCATACATTCAGTGCTGTAGTGCTTCTGTTATGTTGTTTGATAAATCGGTCTTATCACGTGAATATATAGCGGTATTTTAGCGCTTTCGAATCTTTCTACTTGCATACAGATTCTCACTTAAGCAGAATTCCACGCGTTAACTTAACGGCCAGTTTGAGGCCTTTTAACGTCTGGTTAACTCATAACAAAACATTGACAAATGCGGTTCTCCGCTAACGACAAGTTAGTCTTAACCGTAACTTAACGAGACATTGACAAACCGGCCCTAAAGTCAAACAAACGCTCAACTGTCAGTGTCTTCCATTGGAAACCCATCCCTGTCCCGGACAAAATTGGCTTAGCTAATCGTAAGGACGGCACAAGTATCGATGCCCGAGGGGGGATTCGAACCCCCGACCGTAGTGGCCGTGCAGACCGAGACTGGGGCGCCTCAGTCCCCTCGGCCACCGCGGCCGGCTCATCAGGAAATCAAACGCGGATTGGGGCTCAGTTAATTGCTAAAAAAAAAAAAAAAAAAAAAAAAAAAAAAAAAAAAAAAAAAAAAAAAAAAAAAAAAAACAGCGAACTACAAGTTTGTTGCTTCACTTCTTGCATGGTACAATATGTTGTTCGAAGTAAATTTGACCAGCAGACTTCTTCAATCAAAACAAACCGATCTTAACGCTGCTACAAGTTCTCTGCTAAAAACAAAAACCTTTATTGAAGATTATATAAGTGATGTGGGATTTGAAAAATGCTAGTCGTAAGAAGAGAAATTTCAAAAGTAGCCAACATTTAAGGTTAAAATTCTTCTGAGCTATTTGCCGCGTCATGATAATAAAATCTTTCCAAGCTTCGGATCCTCTCAGGAAGAGGAAGGCTCCTGCATTATTGTTAACGGATCCGAAACTTGGAAAGATTTTCGTTAACAACAATGACCGCGAAAGCCTACGTTCGTACACAGACAACATTTCCGCATCATTTTCATCAGACATGGAACCAGTCCCTCTAAGACACAAGGAACGACAGTCTGGTTATGAAGCAGAAGATGAATCTGTTCCTGACGATCAAGATCTATTCAAAATTAAGTTTTATTTTGCAATGTTTGATTCTGAATTCATCAGATTAAGAACGTAAATAGTGTATTTGAATGCCTGTGCAACGTACATGATGTACAATATAAAGCTCCCAATGTGTTAATTTGGAATCTCAAACTGACAAAGACTCTAAAGGTACTGATGCTACTGATCAATCCAATCAGTTACAAGCAATTTCTAGAAGAGTACCCAGTAACTCGGGGTCACAGGACGTTCTCAGGTTTTGTAAAAATGGACTTAAGACATTATACTTAATTTAGTTACTGTACTAAGAGTGTTCTTACTCTTCCTGTGTCTGTAGGCAGTGAACAGTGCAGCTTCTCGAAATTAAAACTCATGAAAACATACCTGAGATCCACAGTGGCTCAAGAAAGACTTGTGGGGTTGGCGACTTTGTCAACTGAACGACAAACAGCAGACATTTAAAAGGGGTAGTCGCAGATTATGCAAAAGCCGAGGCAAGACAAATGAAATTTTTGTGACTCTTTCTATACTAAGCTTGTATCAATTATTGTAAACTATCATCCAAAACCTATTAAAAAGACAAATTATAAATGCAATTAAAAAGTAACTTTGTTGTATAAAAGTGTGTGATGTTTCCCATGTGAATGGGGATTGATTGATTGATTGATTTTCCAGGGAAAAAACAGTCTTGGTCCAACCCGCCACTGCCCGCACCGAAACTAAGTTTATTGTTCGGTATCGCTCCCTGTATATCTAGTGAAGCCAACGAATGCCCTTGAACAGTGCAAGGAGTCCCTTTACCAGTTCTTTATTAGACACAATTTCTTCGGGTCTGGTTATCCCAAAAATTCTGTGCCTTTTATTCTCCAATGCAATGCATTCGAAGATTAGATGTGATACAGTTTCATCACCGTCATCACAGATCCTACATTTAGGGTACTCTTCTGTTATTCCCATTGTACGTAGGTGTTTTTTGAAATTCCCGTGGCCTGTCAGCAATCCAACCGTGAGTCTAATCTCTCTCCTGTTCAGACCCAGGATTGCAGAGCTTCTTTCAAAACATGGCTTTGGCATCATTACCTTGCCATGTTTTTGTTGATGGACTTTGGTCCAATATTCTACGTGCTGTCTTCTGAGCCAGTTACGTAGCTCTGATGTGATCATTGCCTTGGTGAGTGTCAGGACAGTTTTCGGTCCAATAAATGGAGTCCCTGCCCCCATCCTGGCTAATCTGCCGGCATGTTCGTTGCCACTGATCCCCGAGTGGCCAGGGACCCACAATAGGTTTACTCTATTGCTTACCCCTAGCTCCACCAGAACCCTGTGACATTCTGTAACAATTTTAGACCTCGTTGCCGGAGCTGCCAGTGACCTCAGGGCTGCCTGGCTGTCTGATTAGATATAGATGCTACAATATTTGTAGCACCTATGCAAATTCTCCTCCACACACGCCCTGATGGCAGTGATTTCGGCCTGGAATACTGAGGCCAGTTTCCCTAGAGAGATGACGCCCTCCAGTCTTGGCTGCACCCCGTATACCCCGGCCCCAACACCTTGGTCTGATTTTGACCCGTCAGTGAACCAGACAATATCCCCCGTACGGTGTCGAACTATTTTCTCCCACTGCTCCCTGCTTCCAATTGTTATATTGAAAGGCTTGTTGAAGCAGTATGGGGTTATAATATAGTCGGCTGGCATTTCCCCAGCCTTTCCTATATTTACCCCACTCACTATTTTAGTGTGTGATTCTGGATATCCCAAAGAGTTCCAGTTGTTGCCAGATTTGAGTCTGTATGTACCATCCGCTGCCTCCATCTTGACCCAAAGGTGTAATGGGGCATATCCAGCACGGTTTCCATCCCAGCAGTTGGTGTGCTGCTAATTCCGCCATGTAAATGGGGAAATACGTTTATGTAACATAATATATGTTGTGGTTATAAAAAAGCTGGTAGAAGCTGACCTCGGGGAAGATCAGTTTGGATTCAGGAGGAACGTAGGAACCCGGGAGGCAATACTCACTTTACGTCTAATCTTAGAAGATAGATTAAGGAAAGGCAAACCTACATTTTTAGCTTTTGTAGATTTGGAGAAAGCATTTGACAATGTTGACTGGAATACACTGTTTCAAATTCTGAAGTCAGCAGGGGTAAAATATAGGGAAAGGAGAGTTATTTACAACTTGTACAAAAGCCAGACCGCAGTTATTAGACTCGAAGGGCATGAAAGGGAAGCATCAGTTGGGAAGGGAGTAAGACAGGGTTGTAGCCTTTCTCCGATGTTATTCAATTTGTACATCGAGCAGGCGGTGAAGGAAAGCAAGGAAAAATTTGGAATAGGGATTAAAGTTCAGGGGGAAGAAATAAAAACATTGCGTTTTGCTGATGACATTGTAATTCTGTCAGAGACAGCAAAGGACCTGGAAGAGCAGTTGAATGGAATGGACAGTGTGTTGAAGAGAGCGTATAAAATGAACATTAACAAGAGCAAAACAAAAATAATGGAATGCGGTCTTAGAAAATCAGGCGATGCTGAAGGAATTAGATTAGGTAACGAAACAATGAAGGTGGTAGATGAGTTTTGTTACTTGGGTAGTAAAATAACATGCGATGGTCGCAGTACAGAGGATATAAAATGCAGAATGGCAATGGGAAGAAAAGCATTTTTGAGAAAGATAAATTTGCTAACATCGTTATTAATTTAAGTGTAAGGGAATCTTTTCTGAAGGCATTTGTGTGGAGTGTTGCCTTGTACGGGAGTGAAACATGGACGATAAGCAGTGCGGACAGGAAGAGAATAGAGGCTTTTGAAATATGGTGCTACAGAAGAATGCTGAAGATTAGGTGGGTAGATCGCATAACTAATGAAGAGGTACTGAACAGAATTGGTGAGAAAAGGAATTTCTGGCATACCCTGACTAAAAGAAGGGATCGCTTGGTAGGACATATTCTTAGACATTGGGGAATCGTAAATTTAGCATTGGAGGGAAGTGTGTGGGGTAAAAATCGCAGACGCGTATAGTAAGCAGATTCAAGTGGATGTGGGTTGCCGTTCTTATAAGGAGAAGAAAAGGCTTGCTCAGGATAGAGTAGGGTGGAGAGCTGCATCAAACCAGTCTCCGGACTGAAGACCATAACAACAACAACATGTATCTGAATAGAAATAGATGCTATGTGTATCCTACATTGATGGTTTTTTGCGATTTTATTAAATGCGACTATAAAATAGTTTGCCTAGGGCGATTTTATTAAATGCGACATTAAAATAGTTTGCCTTGGGCGCCGAATTTGTTCGACCTGGCCCTTGTCAACCTCCCATGTCTTTGTTTGCGATGGGACACTTTATGCTGAAAAGGGTCCTTTCAAATTCCTGGATGGGACTTTTGAGCTTCGGAGGTTGGCAACAATGCTGTAAAAACTGCAGATCTGGTGCGCAGGGACGTGTGGCGTGTGGACAGGGTTGCCAAATTAGCAGAATTTCCGCTAAATTTAAAGGATTTTACACACACACACAGTCAGCGGGTCAACGGATTTTTTTTACCGGATTTGTGTATTTTTGCCTCCAACATTATTTTTCTGTTTAATTCAATGTTTCTATTATACTTTGTCATTCAAGTACTTATTGCATACGTATGAAGTTTAGTAATAGATATCGATACGGTGATTCCCGTGCCTCAACACAACAGAACAGTCGTTCGCAGTCTTAGTTCATTGCTTTTATTATTGCATGTGCAAGGCATCGGAGTTCTGTTGTAGAGTCGGAACAGAGCTAAGTATCAAAGCGTTGATCTTTTAACCTGGACCGGAGTTGAGCGGTCGCCTCGGTACTGTGTGTAGTGCTGAAGTGTTAATCTTTGTGGTGCAGTTGTCATAAGTGTAAACAGTGATTATATTTACTCAAATGTTTGTAATTCTTATGGGACGGAACTACGTTGGTCATCAGTCCCCGGTGGCGTGTGCTCGAACTGTTGTTGTCCCTCTCACCCACTGAACCGATCGCTGGCTGGCCCACTTGTATTCGGAAGGAACGTGGTAATATACCGTCTGTGGAACTGTTGCTAGTTGTTGTGGGTGTTTGTGGGCAGACTGATCGAGACTGGTTGGTGCTCTGTCTGGCTTCGAACAGCGCCAAATTGTGGGTGGGTTCCTTGGCACCTTAACATCGGGCATGGTCGTGTTCCTCTTTTAAGCAAGTATAAGAGTGTGACTTTTGTATTGAGACTTATGTTTTGCAGTATTCGGCGATTTTTTTTAATGTGGATTTTAATGTGAATAATTTAGCCATACTGCGTGTGCCCAAGCATGTTGGTTATCACACTATGATGAATTTTGGCAGCTAGTGTGGTAGTGTTGTATCTTACGGGTGTTTTGTCAGATTACCATATGTAATTGCCTTCTAAACTAAGTCGGTGTGGGAAAGGAGGCAGAGGTTGGTGTTATTGCCCGGCTGCCAGGCGGCGGTATACTGTGCATGGAGGTAAAAATAAGAGGAGACGGCATGACGTCACCACTGTGAAGCCGACCGAAAACATTCGGCCGCCATATTGTCCCGACCAGAAGAGTGCACGTCTAACAAGTGTCTCGCGTGTTCGGATCGTTTCTTCATAAATATGGTGTCGTGTGTAGTGTTTGGTTGTACAAATCGTTCAGACAGCAACGCAAAAGCCAAAGGAATCACATTTCATGTGTAAGTTTCTTTTCTAACGTGTTTGTTGTCACTTTTATTGTGAATTTGTACCTACCCTCTTTCTATTTGTGCTTCAAAAATTTGCAGTGCAGCCACAATTTGTGACTAATGGATAGGTTATGAAAATATTTCACTTCATGTGGGCGCTTTATTAGATAATTAAAGCGTTTAAGAAATTTCTGATAATTAGATTGAACATTGCAGGTAAAATAATGGAAATGCTTTAAATGATTAATGAAATCAGGGCAGCCTCACTAATTTACGCGATTCTTTATGAAACCTTTACTTCCTACTCCTGGTTCGTGTGTTTCATGTTGCATTATTAGTGAAGTACAATCGTAATGAGTTACATGCTATATGCATCATGATGCCAATAAGCCTAGATGAGTACTTTTAAGCGACTCACACTTAAGTATTCAAATAGAATAAAAATAGTTAGACAAGCGGAAAATCAACTTTCAGTACCGGTAGAAACGTAGAGTAATGCAATTTCCCCAGTTTCTTGTTGTATGAGAAGTGTTTACTGTCTCTATACGCTGCACTTCTAAAGTTTTCATTCAAAACTGAAACGTTATACATGACGAAAATTAGTATTTATGAATATGCTACATTCAGTTTTGGCTGCAGTTTTCTAGACTTGGAGTACTGAGCATATTTCCGTCGAACTGTACCTACAATAGACTGGTATTCACTGTGTTGTTGACGTGTTTTGGTGTTGGCCGTCTGCAAACTATCACTTATGTACTGACGTGTACCACTTTCCTTGACAGTATCGTACTGTATCAAGCAGCTGGAGGGTTTTCTGAAGAAAGATAACGCGATGTCTATACCACTGCCTATGGAATATTAAAATCGCATCATGAGATCGCTTACACTGACTACTGACATAGCATTTTGTAATCTTCAATTAAATACGAATTTGGACAGGAGATACGAGAAAATGTTTGTCTGGCATCACAAACATTGCAGTAATACTGAATTAACCAGTTACAGAGCATAAATTGTATACACAGTGCACCTAGCGACTTTTAATACGGACTTGGCCATAACGTTCCACGGATGTCTTTGTCAGAACAACATGGCTGATTGCTACGCCCACAGGCTTCAAAGAACAGTACTGCTAGGATGGTTAGCGCCATCTGCCCTTACTCTAACCTGCTTGGTACTGTGCATCGGTTGCTTCCGCGCCCCACCCTGGTACTCGTGAGTGGCTGCATTGGGGCAGACTCTTGCTGCTGCACGTGACAATTTTGTTGTAGTAGGGCTTGATAGTGTAACTTACAGCAAGAAGGAAGAAGGGGCATGCAAGAAGGTTTTATTCTTGTATGGTGTTTAGTTGTATTTAGATGTAAGAAAGGAGGTACATGCATGTCCGTTTATTGTTGAGGTTAAGTGGGATTTTTAGTGGCGTCCCTAAGACCGGTGTTGAGTGCGGTTAGAAGCACTCGCACTCTGCGGTGCATTCCACTAACTGCAGTCGTCTCCCCTTTGCTGGCAGCGGGTATTAAATGTTATTGTGTATTGATATATTGTGTTTTACCATGGTGGTGTATTAATCCTTCTGGTATTTTCAGGTTTTAAAAATGTTCAAATATTTGTTAAGCTTATGGGACTTAACTACGGGGTCATCAGTCCCTAAACTTACAAACTACTTATGAACTAGCTACAACTAAGGACGGCACAAATATCCATGCCCGAGGGGGTATTCGAACCCCCGACCGTAGTGGCCGTGCATCCGTGACTGGAGCGCCTCAGTCCCCTCGGCCACCGCGGCCGGCTGCAGGTTTATTTCTAAGTTATTAGTCAGGCATCCTGTCTGTAAACTCAGAGCCCGTCAGGCCGATTGCATTTTAATTGCTTGTATGTTAAATTATCTTGTTGTTAGAGTGGTCCTGCTGAGTTGGCATTTTGAAGTTTACGGCCCCTCAGGCCTACTGTGAGTTAAATATTTTCGTTGTTGATTAGTAATGATTGCAAAATGGAAAGGGGTGCCCCTCAGGCTCACCTCCAAATTTTGAATCTTATTTATTCTGTTTAGTGTTTTAATATAAATTTTAATTTTATTTTGGCCCTTCAGGCACAGTTGAGGATAATTTGATTTTAGTTGCTGGCTGTTTTGCTCCTGAGGCTAGTGGCTTACTCTTACGTGTTTGGGCCCTTCTGGCCGGAGATTCTTCACACACACACACACACACACACATATATATATATATATATATATACACTAGCTGAACCCCCGCAGCTTCGCATGCGTAGGCTGTTTGGTCTGCACCATTTGTTTCTTTTTCATCCTGACGAAGAATCCATATCTTAAGTGTCGTAGTTATAGCTTGAAATTTGAGTTAACAGCACCAAAATCGGCTTAATAGCAAATTATTTTCAAAAAATGTTTCATCCCCTATTTCACCCGCTAATTGATTAATTTTCTGAAAATACCGAAACACGTGTCCTTTTAATTCTGACCAAGAAAACATATACCAATTTGAGTGGTTGTAGCTTCAAAATTGCCTTATTAGCAAAAGGCTTTTGAAAAACACCCCCTCTCCAATTTAACCCCCTTGATGGTTGAATTTCCAAAAATACCGAAACACGTATTTTTTAAATTCTAACGAACAATACAAATACCAATTTTTGTAGCTGTAGCTTCAAAATGGTCTTGACAACAATGTGTTTTCGAAAAGAATTTTTGATCTCCTCTTTTAGCCCCTTAGTTGTTGAATTTCCAAAAATACCAAAACACGTGTCTTTTTAATCCTGATTAAGAGTCCATAACCTAAGTTTCGTAGTTATATCTTGAAATTTGAGTTACCAGCAATATATTTTTGAAAATCAATTTTTTGCGTCTTCTATTTTGCCCCCTTATTGGTTGAATTTCAAAAAATTCCGAAACACGTGTCTTTTAAATTCGAATCTCGAATCAAAATCCGAAAATTTATATTTCTAACTTCAAAATTTCCTAAATAGCAATATATTTTCGAAAAACACCCTCTCTCTAATTTTACCCCGTTGATGGTTGAATTTCCAAAAATACCGAAACAAGTATTTTGTAACGTCTAACAAACTATGCAAATATCAGTTTTTGCAGCTCTATGTTCAAAATTGTATCAATAGCAACGTGTTTTCAAAAAGAATTTTTGATCCTCTATTTGACCCTCTTACTTGTCGAATTTCCAAAAATAGTAAAAATCATGGATTTTTAATCCGGACCAAGATTCCATACCCGAAGTTTCGTAGTTGTAGCTTAAAATTTGAGTTAACAGCAACATATTTTTTAAAATCAATTTTTTGCGTCACCTATTTTACCCCTTTATTTGTCGAATTTCAAAAAATTCCGAAACATGTGTCTTTTAAATTCGAACCCTGAATTGAAATCCGAAGTTTTGTAGTTCTAGCTTCGAAATTGCCTAAATAGCTACGTATTTTCAAAAAACGTTTCATCCCCTATTTCACCCCCTTACGGACGGAATATCGAAAAATCGCTTCTTAAATGACGCCTACAGGGTAAGATCAACACCCTCCACACATTTCAAGTTTCTATCTTCAGTGGTTTGGGCTGGGCGATGATGAGTCAGTCAGTCAGTCAGTCGGGACACTTCCTTTATATATATATATATATATATATATATATATATATATATATATATATATATATAATTGAATTTTTTGCAGCCCTAAGGCTTTGAAGCAGATACTTGTTGCTACTTAGTTAAAGAGAATATTAATTGTCTGGTTGATTGCTGTAAATGATTGTCATTGTTTGAAGGTTAATAAATTTGATTATATGTTACACTTTCGATCACTCCGCTAGCAGTATGGACCTTGCTTCCTCGCCCGGTTCCTGTGGCGCCTGGCTCTGTATTTCCTTGTCCTTGCCACAATTTCCGGCACCACAAACTACATTGGTCATAAGTCCCTAGACTTACAAACTACTTAAACTAAGTTAAACTAACCTAAGGACAACACACACATCCATGCCCGAGAGAGGATTCGAACCTCCGACGCGGGAGGCCGCGCGACCCGTAACGTGGCGCTCCAGACCGCTCGGATACTCCCGCGGGGCTTATATTTACTATTTTACTAATTGTGTCATAAAAATGTCAAAACAATAAATACACCCAAAAGTTTAGAAAACAGTAGCTTAGCAACAAAGAATTGCTTTTGGTTGTAACATGGTCCAATACAGCTGTGGAAAACTAAATTTGTTAAAAACGTCCTTCCGCAACAGACTAGCTACTACTCTGGTCAAAGCCATTACTACAGTAAGAGCTGGTGGTCTTGGCAAGTGTTGTCTCGATTACGAGCTGCCGGAGAATGTTTTCAATGAAATCGGCACCATGAAAGCATACAAGTTTTATACAGCAGTTCGAAATAATAGCTACAAAGCCACTGATATTCCTACATCCGGCCTCAGTACTTCAGCAGGGGGCACTACAGAAGGAGGAGGAAAATGAAATATTGCGGCTTGAACTACATTAATGTGCTGAGTGTAATCTAAACTTAGTAAACTTCCCTCTAGAAATAGTAGTAGTGTTAGTAATAACAACAGTAGTAGTAGTAGCAGCAGTAGTCGTATACGGTGGCGAAGAAAAAAAATTCTTTGGAAGTTATCAGTGCATGTAAATTTCAGTTTTACAAGGGTAAATGACAATAGTAAGCATTTAGCGGAATTTTAACTACAGTTTAGCGGAATAAATTTTGCTGAGTTGGCAATGCGTGTCGTTACCGCCACTGCAGCAATAGGCAGCTGTAAACATAAATAAAAGAAAACGTGATATCTGCGTTAAGGGAGTGCCGATACTGTTCAGTCACACCACTTTGATTAAAGATCTTTGCGACAATTTCTGCAGACTACAGAAATTTTGTACGAATGTACAGTGAAACATTTCGTATACTGTACTCATACATCGTGCCACCAACTCAATCTGGAACCCTTATTTCAATTACAAGAATTTCTGCAGCGTGGTTTTACTCGCTTCGGTAAATGCACACCACGAATTCATTTTTGTTGATATGAGGAAAAATGGAACACTGTGTGATGGAGGAATTTTTGAGTAGTGAGAATTCTTTAGTGCACAGTTAAATCTACCAAGCAACGTCGAAACTATAAAGAATTAAATTTCGTATTCTTGAGTGACGAAGAAAGAAAATTTTTTAAAACTTTATTCTAGAAGTGAATTACATCACGAAAGCAGAAATTTGCCGGCCGCGGTGGCCGAGCGTACTGCGGCGCGTCAGTCACAGTCTGCACGGCCACTACGGTCGGGGGTTCGAATCCCACCTCGGGCATGGATATTTGTGCCGTCCTTAGTATTAGTTAGTTCATAAGTAGTTTGTAAGTTTAGGGACCGATAACCCCGTAGTTAAGTCCCATAAGCTCTACAAACATTTTATTTTGGAGCAGAAATTTCAACTAAAGATTACGGCGTGCTAGAAGTGTCGCGGGAAATGTTTTTGGTATAATTATGTCACGATTTCGAATGCTGCATGCGCCAATCACCATGAGGACTGAAAAGTTAAATTATATGATTTGGGCCATGTCTGCGTTGCACTTTTTTTTTTGTTTTCTTTTGTTTTGTTTTTGTTTCTTTACGAAGACGAAGGAAAGGCTACATTTGCGCTACAACACTGGACGTTACACGAGGGTGACTAGCAGAAACGATGAGCCGAGTTGCCAAGCTTGCAGTCTACAGTGGGGGGGGGGGGGGGGGGAATCCAATAATTAGCGCTAAAGACAATCGAAAAGCTTATAAGACATATTATGTAGTAGAAGGAAGAGACCCTGGCAAGAAGAAATGCTGCAAGAGCGTAACTTGTGTCGTATTTTACAAAAACTGTGTTTACTAAATGATGTCATTTTGTTGTCATATTTTTCTGGAAGGTATAATGTTGTAAACTCACTCTAATAACTGTACAGAAAGTATTTGAATACATAACTGTTTACTCATTTTTTCACGTAGTTGTATACAGTGTTGACTGCCACCATCAGTTGCACCCACGTTGACGTCATCGGTGTATAGCTTATCCATTCCATTATCACTTTCACAGTCAGTGATATTCCCATGCACACCCACAGATACGCCCATGTTTGAACAACTCGCACTTGGCAGCTCCTGATCCACAGTAAATAAAACCGATTCAGTTCCTTTCTACACGAGCACCGTAGGCTTTGTAATTATTTTTTTTATTATTTATTTGCAACAAAGTCGCGGTTTGCTTCAGGAAAAACTGGTTTGTAGAACGCAACTAATTTGTCGTAAGCTTGTCCCCTTTAAATTGTTATAATAGACCTAGGATCTTACTTTCCAGAAGCACTGTTGGTCTGCTGCACTTTATACATGACCAGCTTAGCGCCCGCTGCTTCGCATGCGTAGGCTGGTTGTTTGCACCAGTTGTTTCTACCTCTTAATATACATTTTCATAGACATGGCTTAAGTACTATCATAATGAAATGTGGTGGTACTACTTGTAGCCGCGGCAGAATGGCCGTGCGTATTGAGGCGCCATGCTGCGGTGCGCGCTGCTGTTCGCCGTCGGGGGTTCGATTCGCCCCTAGGGCATGGGTGTTTGTGTTGTCCTTAGCATAAGTTAGTCTAAGTTAGTTTAATTAGCTTGTAAGCCTTAGGGACTGATGACCCCGTAGTTAAGTCCCTTAAGATTTACAAACATTTAAACATTTGATTTTACCACTTGTAGCCCCCTATGGCACCCCTTAACAGTTCAACTTCGAAAAATACCCCAACATGTTTCTTTTAGATTCCAACCAAGTATGCAAATGTAATTTTTTTAATTCTGGGATCAATATTAGCTTACTAGCAACGTATTTTCAAAATATGTTTCATTTCCTATTTCACGCCCTAAATGATTAATTCTGACCGGGGCAATGCAGGGTACTCAGCTAGTAATAAATGAATTACATTTATTTTTCTAAAACAAAATATTTACGCATGTGTACATTTATATGTATTTTTTGTATACTATGTTATTTGAGAAAATGAAAATAATAAAATAGTAATTAATGAAGGTAAAACTTCAGATATATAGGTAGTTGAAATGTGTGCAGTCAGGCAGTAACTAGTACGTATGTAGCTAGTAGCTGAAAAACATTTCATGCTTTTGACATTAATGTGAGGTTCTCCACAGAGAAAATAAAGGCAGAAAGCTAACATTCCTTGAAATACTCTCTATCAACAAACACCAAGCTCAAAAACCGAACCTGATCCTCAATGATCAGATCCAATCCCAGTATTCACCATTATTAAAGTTACCTATTATGCATAATTCTGCCACCATGCCTGTCGAAATTGTGTAATGTCCCTCACCCACATTCCAATGTTATCCTTTCATGTGTTACTCACACCACTCTTTTGAAAACCAGCGAATTTTAATATAGGCTATATACTTCAATATGTTCCTTTATTCCATATTTACACTCCAAACTTACGTAATTGCTCCCAACGAACATTTTTTTAATGTTTTCCGCACTCATCTGCTCTCCTCCTACTTTCGTTCGTATATATAGGTTAATTTAATATACAATTTTATTCACTATTATTCACTAAACCATTGTTTGTTTCAACCATTTGTTGAAAATTAATGTACAGTTGTGTTTTGTTTACAGTTTCCTTTCAATTGGTTGCACGTCTCTGTTTATAAAATACCTAAAGGGTACATAGTCTGACAGTTGTCTTCGTAAAATCTCTGTACTCGAAACACAGCAGCTGGTGTGATGTGGATAATCTGCAGCATTAAGTTGTCTGAAGATGGCCTAAGCTAATTCACAACAAAAATAAATATTATTGTGGAACAAATACACAGTGTATATAGTTATTTAATATGAACAAAATTCTTTAATAAGTAATTCGTAATCATCTTACCATGGCAATCTTCTCTCTTCGGAAATGAAATAAGCAGCGAATACATCTCTGTCTTGAGCAGTCTACGTTGAACGTCGTGGAATGTTCGCTAACCGCGTAAACGTTGTAGCAAGAGTAATCTCATTTCTCCAAGTTCCTGGCTTTAAATGCTGCTCCTACAGGGGTATAAATTTATCTTGAAGCAGAACTTTTTCGAAAGAAATCATGGAGGTATATACAAGTAATAATAACACTTTGGGCTTTCTCAGGCTATAGTAATATAGGCTTTTTTAGTGTCCGGAATAAGGAAGAAAGTATTCCGAATGCATTTTCCACAATCCGCCGTGCTCTCGACAGTCTGTAGTTAAAAATTCTTTTCTCTGACTTCCGAGGTTGTTGTCCACTATATGGCTGCATGGTATGATTGCTGAGAGAGAACGCGTCGTCTGCAACTATAACATAGGGTATTTCTTTCTGTCCACTTGGGACGGTACGATCGCCCGGAAAAACGATAGTACTATTACTCAGATTCTTGAAGAAAGTTGTATTTCGAAAATCACCACCGTCTGAAATTCGATCAGCATACAAGAAAAAAAAAACCTTCCAGAATTAACTGGGCTTTGGACTGCGCAATGTTTGTTATCCATTGAACCGCGGCAGTGAGGGAAGTTCCATTTGATCTCGTTTTCCTCTGTTACAAGCAACCACTCTTGTTGTGTCTGTGGCATCTGCAAAAAAGTGAATACAAAATCATCAAAACAGACTTCGCACAAGGGACTACAACCAATGTTGCGTACCTAAAACGTAAATAAATGATACATTCTGCTAACTAAAGCTGTAATATCGGGACATTCTAATAATTAAAATCAATAATATTGCGTAACAGTAGGTAGGTAATTATTATAACGAATATTCTGCATTTCACTTATCAACTTGACATTGTTCACAATTTTCTACGCTTATTACCGTTATGTCTCCTATTCCTACAGCCATTCTTTTATTTTTTTATTTTACTTGCTTTAATCTTCTCTATATATAAAAGAAAGTGTCCCAATTGACTGACTGACTGGTTGACTGATTGATTGACTGATTGACTGACTCACCATCGCCCAGCCCGAACCACTGAAGTTAGGAACTTGAAATTTGTGGAGGGTGTTGATCTTTATAGGCGTCATTTAAGAAGCGATAAAAATGTTCAAATGTTTGTTAAGCTTATGGGACCTAACTACGGGGTCATCAGTCTCTAAACTTACAAACTACTTATGAACTACTTACGAACTAGGACGGCACAAATATCCATGCTCGAGGGGGGATTCGAACCCCCAACCGTAGTGGCCGTGCTGACCGTGACTGGAGCGCCTCAATCACCTCGGCCACCGCGGCCGGCATTTAAGAAGCGATTTTTCGATATTCCGTCTGTAATGGGGTGAAATAGGGGATGAAACGTTTTTTGAAAATACGTAGCTATTTAGGCAATTCTGAAGCTAGAACTAGAAAACTTCGGATTTCAATTTAGGGTTCGAATTTAAAAGACACGTGTTTCGGAATTTTTTGAAATTCGACAAATAAGGGGGTAAAATAGGTGACGCAAAAAATTGATTTTAAAAAATATGTTGCTGTTAACTCAAATTTTAAGCTCCAACTACGAAACTTCGAATATGGAATCTTGGTCAGGATTAAAAATCCATGATTTTTAGTATTTTTGGAAATTCAACAAGTAAGAGAGTTAAATAGAGGATCAAACATTCTTTTTGAAAACACGTAGCTATTGATACAATTTTGAAGCTAGAGCTGCAAAAATTCATATTTGTATAGTTGGTTAGACGTTAAAAAAATACGTGTTTCGGTATTTTTGGAAATTAAACCATCAACGGGGTTAAATTGGAGAGGGAGTGTCTTTCGAAAATATGTTGCTATTTAGGCAATTTTGAAGTTGGAATACAAATTTTCGGATTTGGATTCGGGGTTCGAATTTAAAAGACACGTGTTTCGGCAATTTTTGAAATTCAACCAATAAGGGTGTAAAATAGGGGACGCAAAAATTGATTTTCACAAAAATGTTGCTGTTAACTCAAATTTGAAGCTATAACTACGAAAGTTAAGATATGGATTCTTCATCAGGATTAAAAAGAAACAACTGGTGCAGACCAACCAGCCTACGCATGCGAAGGAGCGGGGGTTCAGCTAGTACTGTTTATATCAATCTATTGTCATCGCTTCGTTTTAGGAGGAGTTTGAGGAGGATTTAGAAGAACAGAGGATTGCGGGTGGGGATACAAAAGAAGGAACAGCGAGCACCTGCGAAGAAATTATTATTCAAGATGTCGATCATCAAACAACAGAAGTCAACAAACAAGCACCCACACGAAACAAAGGCACGAAGGTATTTGATTCATCTAGAAAAAAATCAGTGAAAAAGGGCCGAAGATCCTCGTAAGGAAGAGGCATATAATGCACTACAAACAGCTTTATCTAAAACTATAGACGAGTTTGACGCGTATGGAGAATACATAGCGAACTTTATACGGTCCATGGACAAAAGAACACGTGATTTTGTTAAAAAAGAATTTTCGGACACGATTTTTAAAACAGAAAGCGGCTGTTTCGAACATTCTAGACAAAGTTCAACGACAGTGATTAGAATTGTCGCATTTCCCGACTCCTTCGACTCAACATATTAATGCCCATGACCAGATGCAAAGCAGCATCCAACAGACATATACTTCTGACGACAACGAACAAGGCTCTCCACATTTTCTGGATCTGCTTGATTTATTATCATTAAAAGTAATAATCTTTGCGTTTAACTGTTTCTCTTCCTTTAAACCTAAATGTTTTCATTTCTTTTGCTTATTAATTGATGAGTACAAGTACATTAATAACAAAATTTGTACTATAATTTATAAACTTACCTTTGCAAACTCCATGAACCTGGCAGTAAGACCTGCACAGTCTTCAAAAACAATGTTTGATATTACTTCCTTGGAGACTTTAAATAAAAACCTCAGGCTAGTTGTTAAGTATCTGAGCCTAAGTGCCAACCGCTCAGTAACCGGTATAGCTTTCCGAAATTTGTTGTCAGTCTTTGAAATTTTCGGTGCAACCAAATTTATCAGATATTCAAAATCTGATGCGGACATACGGCAAAATGTCTTGAAATGTATGTTTTCAACATCCACTTCAACCATCAAATCACTCCCACTTTTTTTTCTGCTTCTGAAAACTGTGGTCATCTAGCAACTGCGTTTCCTCGGGTCTTCGTAGTCTTCATCTGTCTTCTGCCTCAGCTGAAAGGCGCATCAACAGGAAGCTGGCACTCGCTATAACCACTTCTTCGGCCACTTTTGAATTAGGAAATTGGCAGTAGTCAACGACTGAGAGCACAGTGGCGGTCATCGAGAGATAAAGCCATGCAAGCAACTGGAGTAGTGTGACCAAAAATACAAGCAGCGCGAGCGCCAGTCAGACAAGTTTGATGAGTAGTGTGAACGCTCCTTAATAGTCACAAGTTGGGGTTGGCTCACCAGGCTCGTCTCATCACACCAAGGCTCGCTGTACCCGTCGTCTCGGCAGCTGGGCCCTATGTACCCATTGTACGCGGCAGCTAGGCCCTCTGTACCCCTTGTGCATGGCAGCTAGGACCGCTGTACCCATTGTGCACGGCAGCTAGACTATCTGTACCCGTTGTGCATGGCAGCTGGGCCCTCTGTACACGTTGTGCATGGCAGCTGGGACTGCTGTAGACGTTGTGCATGGCAGCTAGGACCAGTAAACCTGTTGTGCACGGCAGCTAGGACCGCTGTACCCATTGTGCACGGCAGCTAGGCTCTCTGTACCCGTTGTGCATGGCAGCTGGGCCCTCTGTACACGTTGTGCACGGCAGCAGGGACTGCTGTAGACGTTGTGCATGGCAGCTAGGACCAGTAAACCTGTTGTGCACGGCAGCTAGGACCGCTGTACCCATTGTGCACGGCAGCTAGGCTCTTTGTACCCGTTGTGCATGGCAGCTGGGCCCTCTGTACACGTTGTGCACGGCAGCTGAGACTGCTGTAGACGTTGTGCATGGCAGCTAGGACCAGTAAACCTGTTGTGCACGGCAGCTAGGACCGCTGTACCCATTGTGCACGGCAGCTAGGCTCTCTGTACCCGTTGTGCATGGCAGCTGGTCCCTCTGTACACGTTGTGCACGGCAGCTGGGACTGCTGTAGACGTTGTGCATGGCAGCTAGGACCAGTAAACCTGTTGTGCACGGCAGCTAGGACCGCTGTACCCATTGTGCATGGCAGCTAGGCTCTCTGTACCCGTTGTGCATGGCAGCTGGGCCCTCTGTACACGTTGTGCACGGCAGCTGGGACTGCTGTAGACGTTGTGCATGGCAGCTAGGACCAGTAAACCTGTTGTGCACGGCAGCTAGGACCGCTGTACCCATTGTGTACGGCAGCTAGGCTCTCTGTACCCGTTGTGCATGGCAGCTGGGCCCTCTGTACACGTTGTGCACGGCAGCTGGGACTGCTGTAGACGTTGTGCATGGCAGCTAGGACCAGTAAACCTGTTGTGCACGGCAGCTAGGACCGCTGTACCCATTGTGCACGGCAGCTAGGCTCTCTGTACCCGTTGTGCATGGCAGCTGGGCCCTCTGTACACGTTATAAACGGCAGCTGGGGCTGCTGTAGACGTTGTGCATGGCAGCTAGGACCAGTAAACCTGTTGTGCACGGCAGCTAGGACCGCTGTACCCATTGTGCACGGCAGCTAGGCTCTCTGTACCCGTTGTGCATTGCAGCTGGGCCCTCTGTACACGTTGTGCACGGCAGCTGGGACTGCTGTAGATGTTGTGCATGGCAGCTAGGACCAGTAAACCTGTTGTGCACGGCAGCTAGGACCGCTGTACCAGTTGTGCACGTCAGCTAGTTCCGCTTTACCCATTGTGCACGACAGTTAGGTACCCTGTACCTATTGTGCACGGCGGCTAGGATTGCTGTACCCACTGTGCACGGCAGCTAGGATCCCTGTACCCTTCGTGCACAGCAGTGAGGACCACTGTATCCATTGTGCTCGGCAGCTAGGATCCCTGTACCCATTGTGCACGGCAGCTAGGACTGCAGTACCCGTTGTGCACGGCAGCTAGGAGCGCTGTACCCGTTGTGCACGTCAGCTAGTTCCGCTTTACCCATTGTGCACGACAGTTAGGTACCCTGTACCTATTGTGCACGGCAGCTAGGATTGCTGTACCCACTGTGCAAGGCAGCTAGGATCCCTGTACCCTTTGTGCACAGCAGTGAGGACCATTGTATCCATTGTGCTCGGCAGCTAGGATCCCTGTACCCATTGTGCATGGCAGCTAGGACTGCAGTACCCGTTGTGCACAGCAGCAAGGACCGCTGTACCCGTTGTGCACGTCAGCTAGTTCCGCTTTACCCATTGTGCACGACAGTTAGGTACCCTGTACCTATTGTGCACGGCAGCTAGGATTGCTGTACCCACTGTGCACGGCAGCTAGGATCCCTGTACCCTTTGTGCACAGCAGCGAGGACCACTGTATCCATTGTGCTCGGCAGCTAGGATCCCTGTACCCATTGTGCATGGCAGCTAGGACTGCAGTACCCGTTGTGCACAGCAGCTAGGACCGCTGTACCCGTTGTGCACGTCAGCTAGTTCCGCTTTACCCATTGTGCACGACAGTTAGGTACCCTGTACCTATTGTGCACGGCAGCTAGGATTGCTGTACCCACTGTGCACGGCAGCTAGGATCCCTGTACCCTTTGTGCACAGCAGCGAGGACCACATTATCCATTGTGCTCGGCAGCTAGGATCCCTGTACCCATTGTGCACGGCAGCTAGGACTGCAGTACCCGTTGTGCACAGCAGCTAGGAGCGCTGTACCCGTTGTGCACGTCAGCTAGTTCCGCTTTACCCATTGTGCACGACAGTTAGGTACCCTGTACCTATTGTGCACGGCGGCTAGGATTGCTGTACCCACTGTGCACGGAAGCTAGGATCCCTGTACCCTTTGTGCACAGCAGCGAGGACCGCTGTATCCATTGTGCTCGGCAGCTAGAATCCCTGTACCCATTGTGCACGGCAGCTAGGACTGCAGTACCCGTTGTGCACAGCAGCTCGGAGCGCTGTACCCGTTGTGCACGTCAGCTAGTTCCGCTTTACCCATTGTGCACGACAGTTAGGTACCCTGTACCTATTGTGCACGGCAGCTAGGATTGCTGTACCCAATGTGCACGGCAGCTAGGATCCCTGTATCCTTTGTGCACAGCAGCGAGGACCACCGTATCCATTGTGCTCGGCAGCTAGGATCCCTGTACCCATTGTGCACGGCAGCTAGGACTGCAGTACCCGTTGTGCACAGCAGCTAGGAGCGCTGTACCCGTTGTGCACGTCAGCTAGTTCCGCTTTACCCATTGTGCACGACAGTTAGGTACCCTGTACCTATTGTGCACGGCGGCTAGGATTGCTGTACCCACTGTGCACGGCAGCTAGGATCCCTGTACCCTTTGTGCACAGCAGTGAGGACCACTGTATCCATTGTGCTCGGCAGCTAGGATCCCTGTACCCATTGTGCATGGCAGCTAGGACTGCAGTACCCGTTGTGCACAGCAGCTAGGACCGCTGTACCCGTTGTGCACGTCAGCTAGTTCCACTTTACCCATTGTGCACGACAGTTAGGTACCCTGTACCTATTGTGCACGGCAGCTAGGATTGCTGTACCCACTGTGCACGGCAGCTAGGATCCCTGTACCCTTTGTGCACAGCAGCGAGGACCACATTATCCATTGTGCTCGGCAGCTAGGATCCCTGTACCCATTGTGCACGGCAGCTAGGACTGCAGTACCCGTTGTGCACAGCAGCTAGGAACGCTGTACCCGTTGTGCACAGCAGCTAGGAGCGCTGTACCCGTTGTGCACGTCAGCTAGTTCCGCTTTACCCATTGTGCACGACAGTTAGGAACCCTGTACCTATTGTGCACGGCAGCTAGGATTGCTGTACCCACTGTGCACGGCAGCTAGGATCCCTGTACCCTTTGTGCACAGCAGCGAGGACCACATTATCCATTGTGCTCGGCAGCTAGGATCCCTGTACCCATTGTGCACGGCAGCTAGGACTGCAGTACCCGTTGTGCACAGCAGCTAGGAGCGCTGTACCCGTTGTGCACGTCAGCTAGTTCCGCTTTACCCATTGTGCACGACAGTTAGGTACCCTGTACCTATTGTGCACGGCGGCTAGGATTGCTGTACCCACTGTGCACGGCAGCTAGGATCCCTGTACCCTTTGTGCACAGCAGCGAGGACCGCTGTATCCATTGTGCTCGGCAGCTAGGATCCCTGTACCCATTGTGCACGGCAGCTAGGACTGCAGTACCCGTTGTGCACAGCAGCTTGGAGCGCTGTACCTGTTGTGCACGTCAGCTAGTTCCGCTTTACCCATTGTGCACGACAGTTAGGTACCCTGTGCCTATTGTGCACGGCGGGTAGGATTGCTGTACCCACTGTGCACGGCAGCTAGGATCCCTGTACCCTTTGTGCACAGCAGCGAGGACCATTGTATCCATTGTGCTCGGCAGCTAGGATCCCTGTACCCATTGTGCATGGCAGCTAGGACTGCAGTACCCGTTGTGCACAGCAGCTAGGAGCGCTGTACCCGTTGTGCACGTCAGCTAGTTCCGCTTTACCCATTGTGCACGACAGTTAGGTACCCTGTACCTATTGTGCACGGCAGCTAGGATTGCTGTACCCACTGTGCACGGCAGCTAGGATCCCTGTACCCTTTGTGCACAGCAGCGAGGACCACATTATCCATTGTGCTCGGCAGCTAGGATCCCTGTACCCATTGTGCACGGCAGCTAGGACTGCAGTACCCGTTGTGCACAGCAGCTAGGAACGCTGTACCCTTTGTGCACGTCAGCTAGTTCCGCTTTACCCATTGTGCACGACAGTTAGGTACCCTGTACCTATAGTGCACGGCGGGTAGGATTGCTGTACCCACTGTGCACGGCAGCTAGGATCCCTGTACCCATTGTGCATGGCAGCTAGGACTGCAGTACCCGTTGTGCACAGCAGCTAGGAGCGCTGTACCCGTTGTGCACGTCAGCTAGTTCCGCTTTACCCATTGTGCACGACAGTTAGGTACCCTGTACCTATTGTGCACGGCGGGTAGGATTGCTGTACCCACTGTGCACGGCAGCTAGGATCCCTGTACCCTTTGTGCACAGCAGCGAGGACCACTGTATCCATTGTGCTCGGCAGCTAGGATCCCTGTACCCATTGTGCACGGCAGCTAGGACTGCAGTACCCGTTGTGCACAGAAGCTAGGAGCGCTGTACCTGTTGTGCACGTCAGCTAGTTCCGCTTTACCCATTGTGCACGACAGTTAGGTACCCTGTACCTATTGTGCACGGCGGGTAGGATTGCTGTACCCACTGTGCACGGCAGCTAGGATCCCTGTACCCTTTGTGCACAGCAGCGAGGACCATTGTATCCATTGTGCTCGGCAGCTAGGATCCCTGTACCCATTGTGCACGGCAGCTAGGACTGCAGTACCCGTTGTGCACAGCAGCTAGGAGCGCTGTACCTGTTGTGCACGTCAGCTAGTTCCGCTTTACCCATTGTGCACGACAGTTAGGTACCCTGTACCTATTGTGCACGACGGGTAGGATTGCTGTACCCACTGTGCACGGCAGCTAAGATCCCTGTACCCATTGTGCATGGCAGCTAGGACTGCAGTACACGTTGTGCACAGCAGCTAGGACCGCTGTACCCGTTGTGCACGTCAGCTAGTTCCGCTTTACCCATTGTGCACGACAGTTAGGTACCCTGTACCTATTGTGCACGGCAGCTAGGATTGCTGTACCCACTGTGCACGGCAGCTAGGATCCCTGTACCCTTTGTGCACAGCAGCGAGGACCACTGTATCCATTGTGCTCGGCAGCTAGGATCCCTGTACCCATTGTGCACGGCAGCTAGGACTGCAGTACCCGTTGTGCACAGCAGCTAGGAGCACTGTACCTGTTGTGCACGTCAGCTAGTTCCGCTTTACCCATTGTGCACGACAGTTAGGTACCCTGTACCTATTGTGCACGGCAGCTAGGATTGCTGTACCCACTGTGCACGGCAGCTAGGTTCCCTGTACCCTTTGTGCACAGCAGCGAGGACCACTGTATCCATTGTGCTCGGCAGCTAGGATCCCTGTACCCATTGTGCACAGCAGCTATGACTGCAGTACCCGTTGTGCACGGCAGCTAGGACCGCTGTACCCGTTGTGCACGTCAGCTAGTTCCGCTTTACCCATTGTGCACGACAGTTAGGTACCCTGTACCTATTGTGCACGGCGGCTAGGATTGCTGTACCCACTGTGTACGGCAGCTAGGATCCCTGTACCCTTCGTGCACAGCAGTGAGGACCACTGTATCCATTGTGCTCGGCAGCTAGGATCCCTGTACCCATTGTGCACGGCAGCTAGGACTGCAGTAACCGTTGTGCACGGCAGCTAGGAGCACTGTACCCGTTGTGCACGTCAGCTAGTTCCGCTTTACCCATTGTGCACGACAGTTAGGTACCCTGTACCTATTGTGCACGGCAGCTAGGATTGCTGTACCCATTGTGCACGGCAGCTAGGATCCCTGTACCCTTTGTGCACAGCAGCGAGGACCACTGTATCCATTGTGCTCGGCAGCTAGGATCCCTGTACCCATTGTGCACGGCAGCTAGGACTGCAGTACCCGTTGTGCACGGCAGCTAGGACCGCTGTACCCGTTGTGCACGTCAGCTAGTTCCGCTTTACCCATTGTGCTCGACAGTTAGGTACCCTGTACCTATTGTGCACGGCAGCTATGACTGCAGTACCCGTTGTGCACGGCAGCTAGGACTGCAGTACCCGTTGTGCACAGCAGCTAGGACTGCTGTACCTGTTGTTCACGTCAGCTAGTTCCGCTTTACCCATTGTGCACGACAGTTAGGTACCCTGTACCTATTGTGCACGGCAGCTAGGATTGCTGTACCCACTGTGCACGGCAGCTAGGATCTCTGTACCCTTTGTGCACAGCAGCGAGGACCACTGTATCCATTGTGCTCGGCAGCTAGGATCCCTGTACCCATTGTGCACGGCAGCTAGGACTGCAGTACCCGTTTTGCACGGCAGCTAGGACCGCTGTACCCGTTGTGCACGTCAGCTAGTTCCGCTTTACCCATTGTGCACGACAGGTAGGTACCCTGTACCTATTGTGCACGGCAGCTAGGATTGCTGTACCCACTGTGCACGGCAGCTAGGATCCCTGTACCCTTTGTGCACAGCAGCGAGGACCACTGTATCCATTGTGCTCGGCAGCTAGGATCCCTGTACCCATTGTGCACGGCAGCTAGGACTGCAGTACCTGTTGTGCACGGCAGCTAGGAGCGCTGTACCCGTTGTGCACGTCAGCTAGTTCCGCTTTACCCATTGTGCACGACAGTTAGGTACCCTGTACCTATTGTCCACGGCAGCTAGGATTGCTGTACCCACTGTGCACGGCAGCTAGGATCCCTGTACCCTTTGTGCACAGCAGCGAGGACCACTGTATCCATTGTGCTCGGCAGCTAGGATCCCTGTACCCATTGTGCACGGCAGCTAGGACTGCAGTACCCGTTGTGCACGGCAGCTAGGACTGCAGTACCCGTTGTGCACGGCAGCTAGGACTGCAGTACCCGTTGTGCACGGCAGCTAGGACCGCTGTACCCGTTGTGCACGTCAGCTAGTTCTGCTTTACCCATTGTGCACGACAGTTAGGTACCCTGTACCTATTGTGCACGGCAGCTAGGATTGCTGTACCCACTGTGCACGGCAGCTAGGATCCCTGTACCCTTTGTGCACAGCAGCGAGGACCACTGTATCCATTGTGCTCGGCAGCTAGGATCCCTGTACCCATTGTGCACGGCAGCTAGGACTGCAGTACCCGTTGTGCACGGCAGCTAGGACTGCAGTACCCGTTGTGCACGGCAGCTAGGACTGCAGTACCCATTGTGCACGGCAGCTAGGACCGCTGTACCCGTTGTGCACGTCAGCTAGTTCCACTTTACTCATTGTGCACGACAGTTAGGTACCCTGTACCTATTGTGCACGGCAGCTAGGATTGCTGTACCCACTGTGCACGGCAGCTAGGATCCCTGTACCCTTTGTGCACAGCAGCGAGGACCACTGTATCCATTGTGCTCGGCAGCTAGGATCCCTGTACCCATTGTGCACGGCAGCTAGGACTGCAGTACCCGTTGTGCACGGCAGCTAGGACCGCTGTACCCGTTGTGCACGTCAGCTAGTTCCGCTTTACCCATTGTGCACGACAGTTAGGTCCCCTGTACCTATTGTGCACGGCAGCTAGGATTGCTGTACCCACTGTGCACGGCAGCTAGGATCCCTGTACCCTTTGTGCACAGCAGCGAGGACCACTGTATCCATTGTGCTCGGCAGCTAGGATCCCTGTACCCATTGTGCACGGCAGCTAGGACTGCAGTACCTGTTGTGCACGGCAGCTAGGAGCGCTGTACCCGTTGTGCACGTCAGCTAGTTCCGCTTTACCCATTGTGCACGACAGTTAGGTACCCTGTACCTATTGTGCACGGCAGCTAGGATTGCTGTACCCACTGTGCACGGCAGCTAGGATCCCTGTACCCTTTGTGCACAGCAGTGAGGACCACTGTATCCATTGTGCACGTCAGCTAGGACCCCTTTACCCATTGTGCCCGGCAGCTAGGACTGCTGTATCCGTTGTGCGCGGCAGCTAGGCCCTCTTTACCCAATTTGCACGGCAGCTATGACCATTTTACCCATTGTGCATGGCAGCTAGGTCTGCTGTATCCATTGTGCAATACAGCTAGGACCGCTGTACATATTGTGCATGGCGACTCGGATTGCTGTACCCACTTTGCACGGCAGATAGGATTCCTGTACCATTTGTGCATGGCAGCTTGGCCTGATGTACCCATTGTGCACAGCAGCTAGGATCCCTTTGACATTTGTGCTCGGCAGCTAGGACCTCTGTACCCATTGTTCACGGCAGCTAGGACCGCTGTACCCATTGTGCACGGTAGCTAGGATCCCTGTAGCCATTGTGCGCGGGAGCTAGGACCACTGTATCCATTGTGCACGGCAGCTGGGACTGCTGTACCCATTGTGCACAGCAGCTAGGACCGCAGTACCAATTCTGCACGGAGTCTAGGCCCGCTGTACCAATTGTTCGCAGCAGCTAGGCCCTATGAACCCAGTGTGGAGGGCAGCTAGACCGTCTGTACCCAGTGTGCATGGCAGATAGGGCCGCTGTACCCATTGTGCACGGCAGGTAGGACTGCTGTATCCATTGTGTACGGCAGCTAGGACTGCTGTACCCATTGTGCACAGCAACTAGGACCCCTGTACCCTTTGAGCATGGCAGCTAGGACCGCTGTACCCATTGTGGACGACAGCTAGGACCGCTGTATCCATTCTGCACGACATCTAGGACCGCTGTATCCATTGTGCACGGCAGCTAGGTTCGCTGTACCCATTGTGCACGGCAGCTAGGATCCCTGTACACATTGTGCACGGCAGCTAGGACCACTGTATCCATTGTGCACGGCAGCCAGGCCCTCTGTGTCCATTGTGCTCAGCAGCTGGGCCTCTGTACCTATTGTGCACAGCAGCTAGGACCGCAGTACCAATTCTGCACGGAGACTATGCCCGCTGTACCAATTGTGCGCAGCAGCTAGGCCCTATGTACCCAGTGTGGACGGCAGCTAGACCGTCTGTACCCAGTGTGCACGGCAGCTAGTACTGCTGTACCCATTGTGCATGGCAGGTAGGTCTGCTGTATCCATTGTGTACGGCAGCTAGGACTGCTGTACCCATTGTGCACAGCAACTAGGACCCCTGTACCCTTTGAGCATGGCAGCTAGGACCGCTGTACCCAATGTGGACGACAGCTAGGACCGCTGTATCCATTGTGCACGGCAGTTAGGACCACTGTATCCATTGTGCACGGCAGCTAGGCCCTCGGTGTCCATTGTGCTCAGCAGCTGGGCCTCTGTACCCAATTTGCACAGCAGCTAGGGCCGCTGTACCAATTCTGCACGGAGACTACGTCCGCTGTACCAATTGTGTGCAGCAGCTAGGCCCTATGTACCCAGTGTGGACGGCAGCTAGACCGTCTGTACCCATTGTGCACTGCAGGTGGGACTGCTGTATCCATTGTGTACGGCAGCTAGGACCCCTGTACCCTTTGAGCACGGCAGCTAGGACCGCTGTTCCCATTGGGCATTGCAGCTAGGCCCTGTCTTTCCATTGTGCATGGCAGCTAGGATCCCTATACCGTTTGTGCACGGCAGCTAGGACCAATGTACCGTTGTGCATGGCATCTAGGACTGCTCTATCCTTTGGGCACGGCAGCTAGGATCGCTGTACCCATTGTGGACGGAATCTAGGATCCCTGTACCCATTGTGCACGGGAGCTAGGACCGCTGTTTTATTTTGCACGGCAGCTAGGACCGCTTTACCCATTGTGAATGGCAGCTAGGGCTGCTGTACCTATTGTGCATGGCTGCTAGACCTGCTGTACCAATTGTGCACGGCAGCTAGGCCCTCTGTACCCAATGTGCACGGCATTTAGGACCGCTGTACCTGTTGTGCACGGAATCTAGGACCGCAGTATCCATTGTGCATGGGAGTTAGGATCACTGTACCCATTGTGCACAGCAGCGAGGATCCCTTTACACATTGTGCACCGCAGCTAGGACCGATGTACCTGTTGTGATTGGCAGCTAGGATCACTGTACCCGTTTGTGATTGGCAGACAGTACCGCTGTAACTATTGTGCACAGTAGTTAGGCCCGCTGTACCAATTGTGCACAGCAGATAGGACCGCTGTATCCATTGTGTACGGCACATAGAACCGCTGTACCCATTGTGCACGGCAGCTAGGGCTGCTGTACCCATTGTTGCTCGGCAGCTAGGATCCCTGTACCCATTGTGCACAGCAGCTAGGCCCGCTGTACCTGTTGTGCACGAGTGCTAGGCCGTCTGTACCCATTATGCACAGCAGCTAGGAATGATGTAGCCATTGTTCACCTCAGCTAGAATCGCTGTACCCATTGTGCACGGCAGCTAGGACCGCTGTATGCATTGTGCACGGCAGCTAGGACTCCTGTATGCATGGTGCACGTCAGCTAAGACCGCTTTACCTAATGTGCACAGCAGCTACGACCGCTGTACCCATTGTGCACGGCAGCTAGGCCCTCGGTGTCCATTGTGCTTAGCAGCTGGGCCTCTGTACCCATTGTGCACAGCAGCTAGGACCGCTGTACCAATTCTGCACGGAGTCTAGGCCCGCTGTACCAATTGTTCGCAGCAGCTAGGCCCTATGTACCCAGTGTGGAGGGCAGCTAGACCTTCTGTACCCAGTGTGCATGGCAGATAGGGCCGCAGTATCCATTGTGTACGGCACCTAGGACTGCTGTATCCATTGTGCACGGCAGCTAGGTTCGCTGTACCCATTGTGCACGGCACCTAGGATCCCTGTACACATTGTGCACGGCAGCTAGGACCACTGTATCCATTGTGCACTGCAGCTAGGCCCTCGGTGTCCATTGTGCTCAGCAGCTGGGCCTCTGTACCCATTGTGCACAGCAGCTAGGACCGCTGTACCAATTCTGCACGGAGTCTATGCCCGCTGTACCAATTGTGCGCAGCAGCTAGGACCTATGTACCCAGTGTGGACGGCAGCTAGACCGTCTGAACCCATTGTGCACGACAGCTAGGTCCGCTGTACCCATTGTGCACGGCAGGTAGGACTGCTGTATCCATTGTGTACGGCAGCTAGGACTGCTGTACCCATTGTGCACAGCAACTAGGACCCCTGTACCCTTTGAGCATGGCAGCTAGGACCGCTGTACCCATTGTGGACGACAGCTAGGACCGCTGTATCCATTGTGCACGGCAGTTAGGACCACTGTATCCATCGTGCACGGCAGCTAGGCCCTCGGTGTCCATTGTGCTCAGCAGCTGGGCCTCTGTACCCATTTTGCACAGCAGCTAGGACCGCTGTACCAATTCAGCACGGAGTCTATGCCCGCTGTACCAATTGTGCGCAGCAGCTAGGCCCTATGTACCCAGTGTGGACGGCAGCTAGACCGTCTGTACCCATTGTGCACGACAGCTAGGTCCGCTGTACCCATTGTGCACGGCAGCTAGTCTCACTCTACTGGCTGCCACTGCTTCAAGTAACGAAACGCAGGTGGTGAGGCTGTTGCGAGTACCTCCCCATCGCACCTCCCTCAGATTTAGTTATATGTTGGCACAGTGGATAGGCTGTGAAAAACTGAACACAGATCAGTCGAGAAAACTGGAACAACTTGCGCCAAAGTATGAAAAAAATATGCAAAATATAAAATCTGAATGCTATATACGGAAGATAGATGCGTCAAGCACATGGTGACTATGCGAGCGCCGTGGTCCTGTGGCTAGCCTGAGAAAGAGCGGTGCGAGAGGTTCCTTGTTCATGCCTTCCCTCGTATGAAAATTTTATATTTATTTGTTTTGCATAATTATGAGCTGTCCGTCCGCTTACTGTTCGCTGTAATCAGTTAAGTGACTTTGTTTTGCGACCGTGCCTCAAAACCGTGCGATTAGCAGACGAAAGCAAGTGCCGCTCCAATGGGAACCTAAGACATTTGATCAGAAGTTGATAGGTCAACGAATTCCTCCACAGGAAAGAACATCTGATGTATTCTGTACGACGATATGTGCGTCATATGACAGAAATCTGTTGCCCACCCACCTATCTTGTACTCTTGGTGAGTTGGGAAAACAGATTCTACCTTGCCCGATTTATTCTTGTGGATGTTATAATTACACCCCGAAAAGTGATGAAAACATAAAGAATTTTCTCCCAGAAACTGCAACAAATGAATGCAACAGTTTCACAGTCGCACATATTTCCCTGTGCTCTGTCAGAACAAATGTTTAGATGTTTCTATAGATGTAGCGTCCCTATAATACGGCGCAGTTACCTTGTATCGGACGGTCGGACAGATAATAATTTTCTGAAAATGACAAAAAAAATTAAAATTTTCGGCTGTAGGAACGGCCGAACCAAGGACCTCTCGCTCCAGAAATCCTCACGGTGCTGATATGCTGACACCATGCTCGACGTTGCTTATCTATCGCACGGACTGCTCAGTTTTGTCATTTTGCCTATTTTTTTCATAGTTCCACACGCCTTCTTCCAGTTTTCTCGACTGATCGGTGTTCATTTTCTAACGGCCTATCCAGTGCGCCAACTTATAACTAAATGTGAGGGGGGTGCGACGCGGAGGTTCCCTTTAAGCAACATTTCGGAGGCCGTTTCGGATGTCTGTGAGGCACAGGCCTCGTATGCACAATGGTAACGTCTCCGCGCGCTCAGCCGCACGCTGGACTAGGCACGTCGGCCGCACACGTTGAGACACACGCTCCGTGTGACGACGGCTTCAGCCTAATTGAGCGTGTCCTTGTTGTTATGTACCGCGGCTGCGGGTTCTGTTGATGCCGTCTGTTCCTGTTAAGCGGTTCATTCTATGATTCCTTTCACACTCTTTTCTGATGATTTGTTTATACACAGTTGACCACTTATAGTGAGATTAATCACCGCGGATAGCAATTCTGACAGTAAGCTGTTCTCGATTTAATTCCCACATTGTCGGTTTCTTCGGAATGGATAAATTGGGGATGTTATTTATCAAATGACTACCACACGCTATCGTGAGAGTATTTTAGCAAAGGCCTTCTGAAAACTGAACGCTGTTTTTTTTTTAAATAACATCTAATAATTTTGACGGCCGCTGTGGCCGAGGGGACTAAGGCGCTTCAGTCACGGTCTGCACGGCCACTACGGTAGGGGGTTCGAATCCCCCCTCAGGCATGGATATTTGTGCCGTCCTAGTTCGTAAGTAGTTCATAAGTAGTTTGTAAGTTTAGGGACTGATGACCCCGTAGTTAAGTCCCATAGACTTTACAAACATTTGAACATTTTTTTGTAATAATTTTCCTACTAAGTTCTTTCTGCACTCCCTTTGATAATTTCTTTTTAATAAAAAAAAGTTTTTTTTAATATTTTAAATATTCTTAGAGTTACTGGTCCTTTTACATACTCCAGTCATTAGTTCAGATGTATTTCCTATTCACAGATGTTACCTGAATATGCATCTACCGCATCATCAAAAAGTCAGTATAAAATTGGAATCTTAATAAATCACGGAATAATGTAGTTAGAAAGGTAAAAATTGACTCACATGTTTGGAATGACACGGGGTTGTATTAGAACAACAACAAAAAGTTCCAAAAAATTTCGACAGATGGCGCTGGACAGCAAAACGTCATTTGATCGTCCGTTGACAAATGTAGCTGTGGCGGCAATGATTTCGAAGTTCGAAATCACGGGTTGTTTAGGCGATAGACCCCGTAGTGGCCGACCGAGCACAAGGCGTAATGCTGCTGAGACAGTTCAGGAAGAAATGGAGACTGTAGCGGGTTCGTCTGTGCACGGGGAAGTCAGCGCTCGTGCAGTCGCACGTCGCACCCGCATTCCATTCACAACTGTTTGGTTGGCACTTAGGCGTATCCTCCGATGCTATCCTTACAAAATCCATCGACATCATGAACTGTTGCCTGGCGATTTACTGAAGGGTCTGTCAACGCATACAACTGCAGAATTTGGGCTACCGAAAATCCTAGAACTGTCATGGGAACTCCATTGCTCGACGAGATAGTCACGGTATGCGTTGGATTTACCGCATCTACCGTTATCGGGCCTTTTTTCTTCGAGGAACTGCGTGATTCTGGTTTTGTAACTGCTACCGTGACGGGTGAGAGGTACGCCGACATGTTACAGAATCGCATCATCCCCAGCCTGGCTGATAAACACCTGCTGGAACGTACGATTTTCATGCAGGATGGCGCTCCACCTCATATTGCCAGACACGTGAAAGATCTCTTGCTCGCGTCGTTTGGTGATGATCGTGTGCTCAGCCGCCACTTTCGCCATGCTTGGCCTCCCAGGTCCCCAGACCTCAGTCCGTGCGATTATTGGCTTTGGGGTTACCTGAAGTCTCGAGTGTATCGTGATCGACCGACATCTCTAGAGATGCTGAAAGACGACATCCGACGCCAATGTCTCAACATAGCTCCGGACATGCTTTACAGTGCTGTTCACAACATTATTCCTCGACTACAGCTATTGTTGAGGAATGATGAACAACATATTGAGCGTTTCCTGTAAGTGTTTGTTTGTCTTTTTTTGATATGCTAATTATTGGTTCTGTGATCAGATGAAGTGCCATCTGTAGAACATTTTTGAACCTTTTTTTTTTTGTTCTAATGAAACCCCATGGCATTCCAAGCATGTGTCTCAATTTTTACCTGTCTATCTACATTATTGCGTGATTTATTAAGATTTCAAGTTTGTACTGACTTTTTGAACACCCGGTATAACGATGTAAAACTGGTTGTGCCTAAATAAACACGTCTTAACAGCTATGCGATTTTATCTCAACACATTTGCACCCAGGACTTTACATTATTGAAGTTACTTCAGTGTCGTATCCAGTATCAGGGTCTGGGGGGGGGGGGGGGGAGGCCAGAGGTAAAGAAAAAAAAATGAAACTTCCTGGCTGGTTAAAATTGTGTGCCGGAACCGGGACTCAAACCTGGGACCTTTGCCTTTCGCGGGCAAGCGCACTACCGACTGTGCTATCCCGACACGACTCACGATGCCGCCTCACAACTTCACTTCTGCCAGTACCTCGCCTCCTACTTTCCAAACTTCACAGAAGTTCTCCTGCGAAACTTGCAAGACTAGCACTCCTGGAAGAAAGGATATGGTGGAGACATGGCTTAGCCACAGCCTAGGGGATGTTTCCAGAATGAAACTTTCACTCTGCAGCGGAGTGTGCGCTGATATGAAACTTCCTGGCAGATTAAAATTGTGTGCCGGAACCGGGACTCGAACCTGGGACCTTTGCCTTTCGCGGGCAAGCGCTCTACCACTTTTTTTTGTTTTATTTATTTATTTATTTATTTATTTTATTTTATTTTTTTTTTTATTTTTTTTATTTTTTTTATTTTTTTTATTTTTTTTTTTTTGGGGCCTCCCAACTCCCCTTCTAGCCCATCCTTTCGCTCTCCATGAATTGCCTTCTCGGCCTGGCTTCCATGCCGTTTTCTGTGATGTCGTCGCTGGACGTCGGAAGGGAACAGTCGCATTTACGTGTTTGCTTTGAGAGTGTCTTCTCGAAGAAAATTTGTCTTCCGGTATATGCTGGATCGCGTTACTCTCCTATTATCTGTTACTGAATTGACTTCACGTGTTTGTCTTCTCGCTACTCAAAGCGCTGTACTGCTTACTGCTCCACACCCCCGTTCACGTTGAACCAACCGACGAGGAAGAAATCTTCCAAACAAAAGTATATAGGATTCCTTTACCTCATCATTTTTGAGGAAACCGGAGTGGTTTTATGCATCGAAAATAACTTTGTAACTAAATGAGAAAGTATCTTCCTACAAATAAAGAGCAATACTCCTGCTACTTTAAAATAAACAAAAGTGACGAAAAAAAACGATTCGATGCATAACATTTTCCTTCGAATGTATGTCCAACAAAACCTTTCTTCCAGTGGGATACGTAAGAGAATAATAGTTTATCATGCTCATGTGTAGTCGAAAATGTAATCTTCACTTATCCGTTGGTCACCTTATTTCAAGAACTGCAGGTAAATAGCCTCCCATCATCTCTTTCCATTGCCGGAGTTGCCACTGAGCTACCCCGACACGACGCAAGATGCCGCCCCACAACTTTACTTCCGCCAGTACCTCGCCTCCTACTTTCCAAACTTCACAGAAGCTCTCCTGCGAACCATGCAAGACTAGCACTCCTGGAAGAAAGGATATGGTGGAGACATGGCTTAGCCACAGCCTAATGGATGTTTCCAGAATGAAACTTTCACTCTGCAGCGGAGTGTGCGCTGATATGAAACTTTGCCCGCGAAAGGCAAAGGTCCCAGGTTCGAGTCCCGGTTCCGGCACAAAATTTTAACCAGCCAGGAAGTTTCATATCAGCGCACACTCCGCTGCAGAGTGAAAGTTTCATTGTAAAAAAAAAAATGCTTATGTAATAAATACAATGTCGCGCTTTTGCGTACATAGTTTCGCGATTTCAGCAAAATTTGTAAAGTTTCGTGAGGAAAATAAAATCGCGATTGCGCGCATTGCTACAGTACAGATGCCTCTTCTGACAGCACGTAGGAAGCTCTCCCTGGTGGCGTGTTGTGCTGCGTCAGCGAAGGCCCGTCACGGGCAGCGAGCAGTCGCCGGTGCGACCACAGTAGCCGTCTATCTCTCGTCACCTGCTGTGCCACCCAGCGAGCACACAGTAACAAGGAGAGAGGCCTAATAACAACAGAGAAATAAAACCGGGAGAGAGCGCGACACCCAACCAACATGGCGGCCGCTGAGTCTGAGTCGTCGTATAGTAGTGCGGCCACAGCTGCCAGCACAGGACTGCTTCAGTGTTTACAGTGCTGTCTGTAAAGGGCCACGTCAGACATATTGATTTCTTGTCCAAAAATAAATAAATAAATCTATAGATCTATAAATGTGAATGTCTGTTCGGTATACGTTTATCACGTCTGAACTACAAGACATAAAGAGATAAAAATTTGTACAGTTACTAATGTCTACCCGGCGAAGGCTTTAGGCACGGTTTTATGGCGATAGGATAGCTATTTATCTATATATGTTGTTGTTGTTATGATCTTCAATCCGGAGACTGGTTTGATGCGGCTTTCCACCCTACTCTATCCTGAACAAGCCTTTTCATCTCCTCATAAGAACGGCAACCCACATCTACTTGAATCTGCTTACTATATGCGTCTCTTGGTCTCCCTCTGCGATTTTTACCCCACACACTTCCCTCCAATGCTAAATTTACGATTCCCCGATGTCTAAGAATGTGTCCTACCAAGCGATCCTTTCTATATATATTAATGTGAATGTCTGTTTAGTGTACACTTATCACGTCCGAACGACAAGACGCAGAGACTGAAATATTTGTACAGTTACTAATTTATACCCGAGGAAGGTTTTAGGCACGGTTTTATAGCGATCTGATAGATATTTAGTAATTTGAAGAATATAACGCGAAATGCAGAACAATAATTACTCTTTGAAAATTATATTTACTCTTTGTAAATGGTTTTATTGGTTGCATTATTGCTTGAGGGTTAATAATGATGAAAGTGTGGAGTATATTGGGATGGAAAGTTATCGGTTTATAAAATTCTACGTGTGTGTGTGTGTGTTAATATTTCATTTTCCAGCGAAAACTACAGAACGCAAACGAATGGTCTGTGTGTATTGTTCTCCGAAGTCTCCCGTTGTACACCATAGCAGTTCCCTGCCGATAGCTATAAGGAGGTTGAAAAAAAATGTCTGTAAATCTATCGGACCAAACTGCGTGGTCATCAGTCCGTAGCTTACAAACTACTTAAACCTAGGTAAACTAACCTACGGACAAACACATACACCCATGCCCCAGGGAGGACTCGAACCTCCACGGCGAGCAACCGCGCGCTCCGCAGCGAGGTGCTTTAGACCGCTCGGCTACTCCACCGCGGCAAGGAGGTTGAAGATATGGTGGTTGAAACTCCTCAAATTATAAAAAAAAAAATTCGGACTGAAGGCCAGCGATGACGTTTCCTACTCTATAGGAAGGAGTTTGCATACTTCGAATGTGATGCCACAGACCATAACTTTGGTCTATGTGTTCAGCTCTTTGTCTGTAAGGATAAGCATACGAATAAGGATATATAAGAATAAATAAATAAAGCAGTGAAAAAGAAATTTATTTTAATACATCTCTCTGAAAAAATCGAATTGACGTTTCGCGCATTACATCAAGTGATCGATATGTGATATTATTACTATCATGAAACGTCGCAGGAATCCATTTACAGCCCTCACGTTTTTCACATGGTCAATTATACGTCGCTTGCTCAATGGTGGGCAACCCAAGAAATCTCTACATTTACGCTCCATACAATACTACAATTTACGTACTTTACCAGAATGCCCTAAAATGAAATTAAAATGAATTTGGACATTACTCTCACCATACGTGTTGAGATATTGCAACACAGGCTATAAGGAATAAAGTATTGTAAATCATTAAGCACTTCCCATTTTTTCATTAAAAATGTTTGTTTCTAAAGAAGGTATTGTTTTTTATTTCATCCTTCAAAACCAGTCTCTTAGCACACTCCTGAAAGATAGTTTATCTGTCATAATCAACCAACACGCATGCGGAGCCGCAGGTTTAAGCTAGTAAATAAAATAAAATGTGAAAAATAATAAAAAAGACATGCATAGTAGAAAGGAACAAATAAAAAAAGCCGTGTAGCGTTAGAAGGAATAAATGAGTAGCCTAATATCAGACCTAGACATCTGACCTAATGGTCGAAATTTAGTTAGCAGTTGATCCTAAAGGAAGATTTTTCGCTCTTTTCATTTCTGAAGTCCTTTTTTTTTTTCAAAAAATTACGTAAATGTGATAAATAAGAAGTTAAAGTTTACAGTTCATATAAAAAACGGACACCTACATAAGGGCTTGATATCCAATTCGGACACTTGTTGATAAAAGCAGTGTGCGCCAATGGGAACACAGTATATCATCACATGACCTCGAAAAGCAGACATCGCGACAGTATGTGCCACGTACTAAGACGTACTAGCCCGTCCTTGAACTTTTCAGTAATTTTTATAGTATTATTAGTAATAACCACCTCAAAGCGAGTGAAATGGAACATATGTCACCAGCGTTCGAAGGACAAATTAGGAGGCGGTTGAGGCAACCTGAAAAGTGGAAAATAAACACTGAAAAGAAACAAAGGTAAGACTAGCTTGTAAACTACACTGTTCTACTGTAAGGTGCGTTGTACGAAATTATCACTTGTTGGAAAGAAGTTCGATGTCAGAAGTAACGTAAGGATGTTTAAAGAAAAAGGTGGCGACAGATTCAACAGGCCTTATGCTATTAATTTTACAGATACAATGCCGTAACATTTCATTTTTTATAAAAAATTAAAAACATTATAATGATTATTGTAGTTATTCATTTTTCCAATATTTAATAGAGTTTAAAATTTAATATTTTCTACTTTATGTCCATATTCCTATGATTTCCCGGATTATACATCTGTAAAAGATTCTCGTCAGCAGTAAGCGAATCTCTGTGTATCAGAAACGGACATCTGAAAGCGTGTTCACATCAAAAGCGGACACCTACACGTATAGGTTTCAAAGACGGACATCTGTATTTTCAGACACAATTTGAAGGTGCTTGAGTAATCAAATTGATATTTGTCCCTTTCAAGTATAGGTCCACGAGTATTATAGCTGACAATGCTCAAATCAGCTTATAAATATATTAGCTGTACGTTTCGCAATAAAAAATGACGTTTATCTCAGTTTCTGGCAAACGACAGATGTCCGTCTTTGATAATAGGCTAATCAAGTATCTTCCGAAATGTAATAAAGAATTACAAATGTTAATTCCTTTTTCATATATTTTAAGGCGTTCCTTAAAACTAAAATGAGAATAATAACGTACAATCGTTTACCGCTTCTTCACTTTAGTCAGCTCTGGAGCCTAGACTATGAGAGTTATCCGGTGTACACAGTATAAAATTGCAGAACTCATGAAGATGTAAATAAATAAAGAAAACACGCGACAGCATGTGTCTAACTTTAACGAGTGAACCACGTTTATGATTTCTCTCTTCTAAACCGCTGGCGCTAGACGGCTTCAGACTACAGATATAGTGATTGTAGGAAATCTGTACAAGTTAGACATACGATCTCTCGGACTTTTGTTTATGTCTTCGTGAGTTCTATAATTCTATAGTATGTAGTTTGGCGCAGGTCTCATAGTTTACGCTACAGATGTTAGTTTTGTGTCCCAGCCTCGTCGCCGCTATTGTGTCTCGCTTCCGTCGTAGGTGTCGGTGGCCGAGTGGAATGAGACCGACACAGGAATAAAGATAGCACGCTGGTGCAGGTACGGAGGGGAGCAGCCAGAAACTAGAAACACTTGAGCAAATTAGAATGAGATATATATTGCACAGAATTTATACAATACTTAACTTTTACATAGTACTGCAGAATGCTGATACATAGTTGTTAGAGGCCTGCCTAGTGCCTGTACGATAGCCAAGTCTTCACTAGTGCCTATCTGATTCCGAAGGTCCTAACTGGTTGCTATCTCAGTCCCAAGTGAACGATGTCGTTCACTGGTGGCCACGAGTGGAGTTGCCGCAGAGGGCGCTCGTGGCTGTCGTCGTAAGAACGCCGCGCCGTGCGTCCATGGCGGCGCACGGCGAAAGTAGGTGGCGCGCACTTTGGACTTGTGCGACACCACACCCCTCCCCCCCAAACCGCCGCGCCGTCGTGGCGTAGGGCTGAGGGCCACGGCGACGGCACTGGGAGGAGGGCCTGGGCGGGGGCGTTACTGGTGGGACGGGCGTCGTAGCTGAGGCTGGGACCGAGACGCCGTCCGCGCCCCGGCATCCGCCTTGCGATCCTCCAGGAAACCCGGCGAAACCTGGGGAAGGGCGCACACCCCCGCCCAGAGGGAGCAGGTCATCTGAGGTGCATGGCCGAAGCTGGGGGGGGGGGGGGCGCACGGTCCCGGAGTCCCTCTCTGTGACGCTGTCATCTGCGGCGGCGACGGAGGCGGAGGGGCCGACTGCGTAGGAGGCGCGTCGACATCCATCGGGAGCTCGTAGCCCGGGGAAGCTGGGCCCGGCGGCGAGCGATGTGGCTGTGCTCCCTGGCGGTGAACTGGGTCTGGAATCAAGAAACCGGAGACAGGATCGCGCGGCCTGTGCAGGCGCAATTGGTTTGCGTGGCGCCGCAGCTCCGACCCTGTGAAAGAACGTACAACATACATATTGCGACCGAGCACGCGCTGAATGGTGCCCGGCATCCATCTTGTCTTGTTGCCAGCAAACACCCTGTACAGCACCGGCGTAGAAACCTGAAAACGCGAAGCGCCATACGAACCGACTCGGTGCGTGGGAGGCTGCAGCAGGTGAAGGAGAGTGCGGTGACGGCGGCCGTGTAGCAGCTCGGCAGGAGACGGGCCGTCACGTGGCATGCACCGATACGTAGACAGGAAAATTTGAAGAGCTTGCTGCCTGGAGTGCTGACCTTTCGTCTTTTCCATGTGTGACTTGAATGTTCGAACGAAACGTTCTACTTCACCATTGGACTGAGGGTGAAAAGGTGCGGTGGTTATATGCTGAATGCCATTCACACGACAAAACTGTTGAAATTCCGCACTAACAAACTGAGATCCATTGTCACTGACGATAGTTTCAGGCAAGCCTTCGATGCAAAACACTGATGTTAAGCCACTGATTGTACTAGAAGCTGTCGTTGAGTTCATGGCCTAGGTACTCTATTGCAGTTTGGAAAAACGAACACTTTGCTTTATTGCAACGTAGACCTGCTGCAGTAAAAACTTTGAAAAGGCACTCCAGGTTTGCTAAATGTTCTTCAACTGTACGTCCGGATACCAGAATATCGTCTAAGTAGTTCGAGCAACACGGTACAGAAACTGTCAGCTGTTCCAAAAAACGCTTAAAAATAGCGGGGGCGGAAGAACTGCCAAAGGGTAGGCGTTGAAATTGAAAAAGGCCCATGTGAGTATTAATGACGAAAATTTTTTTTTGACTCGTCATCAAGTGGAATTTGTAAGTATGCCTCTGCTAAATCAATCTTAGAAAAGAAACGAGACTGTCCTAATTTGTCCATTAGTTCGTCAGGTCTGGGCAGGGGATAAGTGTCTACAATTGTTTGATTGTTCACTGTTGATTTGAAGTCCGCACAGAGACGAAGTTTTCCTGACGGCTTGGGTATAATTACTATAGGCGAGGCCCACTGACTCGCAGAAACAGGAGAAATCACCCCACTTTCTTGCCAACGTTTAAGTTCTTCGGCAACTGTATCACGCATTGCGATAGGCACTGGTCTAGCTTTACGAAATTTTGGAACTGCAGATTCTTTTAAAGTTACATGTGCCACGAAGTCTTTTGCACAACCCAGTTCCGGCGAAAACAAGTCACTATATTTGTCACACAATGCATTGATTTTGTCCTGAGGCACTATTGACGAAATTTGAAGCACATCTCTTTGAATTGATAAACCAAACAAGTCAAAAGCATCTAGTCCAAAAATGTTCTGCGTAGATTTGGCCTGAAGAACTACAAAAGCAACTGTTTTTGTTACACCTTGAAAAGAGGCGGGCAGGCTACACGTTCCTAGCACGGGAATATTTTCACCTGTATAAGCTGTTAACACTTGCTGTGACGGCGACAATTTTGGCGAACCCAGAAGTTCATAAGTATCTTTATTTATTAATGTGACAGAGGAACCAGTATCAAGCTGAAATTGCACCGTCTTATTTTCTATGAAGAGAGTCACAAACAGTTTTTGCTTGCGGCGCTCGACAGGTGCGCGAATGTGGGCAACGTCTGCTACGGTTTGTTTACTGCGCTTGCGCGGGCCGCGTAGTGAAGTAAGCGGCGCAGACTCGGCACGCAGCGGATTAACAACACTGTCACTAGATGGCACTACCGCCGGATCGGCGTCCGCGCAAGCCTGCGAAGCTACTCCAGATGTACTAACTACTGCACTACACTTTTGAGTAGTTACTTTATGTCTACTGTCGCTAGCTACACAGTACTGGGCACTATTACAAGGAGCAGTTGCAGAAGGCACTATTTTCACTACAGGAATGCACTGTTCATAGTCATTTTGCTTGTCCCGAACCCTTTTCCGTTGCACTGTTTTACGCGCTCGTCGGCGCTTGCTACGTGGTGCACTATATAGTTTTGCAATAGGTGCAGAAGAATTTCCTTGCAATTGAGAATCAAGCAAAGCACTGCTCAATTCTACAGCGTCTATGACATTGACTGTATGCACTGCTCTCGCACTTTGCGAAGCACTGTTTCTAACGGTACTGTTCTTTGAGTTTTTAATTTGCATACACACAGACTGCACATGTCCCGATTTGCCACAGTGATAACAGGTTGCGTTGCGACTAGGGCAATGAGCACGCTTGTGGCGAGACACACACTGGGGGCACGATTTACGAACATTTTTCTGAAATGAACGTTGGCGCCCGTTATTCAAATCACTGTTTCTAACACGACGGGGCGACCTTTGTGTCGCACTTTTACTCTGGCTACTGTTCACTGTCTGTTCAGCACGGCCGGTAGAAAAATAAGAATCACTAGTGCTATACTGAGAACTACGGCTAGGAAAGCGACCGTTGCGGCGCACTGAATTAACACTGTGGCTTTGCATTTCTACATCTGCTAAGTCAAAAGTATCATGCGCTTCTATAAGCTGCAGTACACTGTCTAATGAGGGGTCAGACTGTTTCAGAATTGCTGCTCTAATTCTGGGGTCCTGAATATTCAGCGTAATCGCATCTCTCAACATCACGTCACTATACGAAAGTCCACAAGAGCAAGTAAATTTACATTTGCGGGTTAAGCCCTTCAATTCCGTAATCCACTCTTGGTGTGACTGCTGCGGTAATTTTTTAAGTCTGAAAAATCGGTACCGTGCCGCAGCTACGAGAACTTTTCTCTCATAATGAGCATTTAGTGCCTCTACTATTTGTTCAAAGTCTACATCACAAGGAGATGCTTGCGGAAAAAGTTTTTTTCAGTAACACGAAGGTGTTGTTGCCCACCACAGATAATAGCAGATGCTTAACTTTCTGACCTGTAATTTGATGAGCCGCGACGAGTTCTTGAAACTGTGCGAAGTAGTCGCTCCATTCTTCCTCACGTTCGTTGTACTGTCGAAACGTAGGAAGCGTTGCGGCGGCAGGTGTGGGCTGCTGAAGCGGCGGCTGTTGTTGTTGGTTGGCTGCTTGCGCTGTGAGCTGGGACACAGCCTGCAGGAGTTGAGTGATTTGCGCCGTCTGCAACTGAATAATTTCCATTAAGTTTGGGTTCGGGGTAGTGGCCATGCTGACCGATTAGGCGCCGCGCATACAAGTAAATTATAACAAAACACAAATGCAATATGAAAGGAGGGCTCGCTCTGCAACAAAAAAGTCCACAACACACGTAACTGAAAATGTTCCCCCAAAATTATTATAATATCATTCCCACCTGGTACGGATCCCACACCGGTGAGCAGTATTCAAGCTGTGGGCGAACAAGTGTACTGTAACCTGTTTCCTTTGTTTTCTGACTGCATTTCCTTAGGATTCTTCCAATGAATCCAAGTCTGGCATCTGCTTTACCGACGATTGAATTTATATTGTCGTTCTATTTTAAATCACTCCTAATGTCTACTCCCAGATAATTTATCGAATTAATTGCTTTCAGTTGCTGTCCTGCTATAGTGTAGCTAGATGATAGAAGATATTTCTTTGTATGTATTCGCAGCACATTACACTAGTGTACATTGAGATTGAGTTGCCATTCCCTTCACCATGCGTCAATTCGATGCAGATCCTCCTGCATCTCAATACAATTTTCTATTGTTACAACCTCTCTATATACTACAGCGTCATCTGCAAAAAGCCTCAGTGAACCTCCGATGTTATCCGCAAGGTCATTTATATATATAGTGAACAGCAACGGACCCATGACACTCCCCTGTGGCACACCTGACATCACTCTTACTTCGGAAGACTTCTCTCCATTGAGAATGACCTGCTGCTTTCTGTTATCTAGGAATTCGTCAATCCAATCACACAATTGGTCTGATAGACCATATGCTTTTACTTTGTCCATTAAACGTTTGTGGGGAACTGTATGAAACGCCTCGCGGAAGTCGAGAAACACAGCATCTATCTGAGAACCCGTGTCTACGGCCCTCCGAGTCTCGTGGACGAATTGCGCGAGCTGGGTTTCACACGAACGCCTTTGTCGAAACCCATGCTGATTCCTACAGAGCAGATTCCCAGTCTCGAGAAATGTCATTATATTCGAACATAATACATGTTCCAAATTTCTACAACTGAACGACGTTAGAGATATCGGCCTATAGTTCTGCACATCTGTTCGAGGACCCTTCTTGAAAACCTGTCTGCGTGAAAAATTTGGTAATTGTTTTCCTATCGTAAGGGGTTCAAATGACAGTGTAATTGAGGTGAGCTCCACTTGAAGAACTACGCATTTTTCAACCCTACTCCGTTTCTAACGTGCTCTTATACCCCAGGCAAAAAAATCTTTCCCAGAGATACTTCCTGTTGGCATTAGGCAAATATCTAAAACGTTCATGCAGTACGGATGTAGAGATGTCAGCAGACTACGTTGTTCTGAGTATTTTGTGAACACTTGAAACAGAAATTAAATTTATCCTGATAGGATCTTAGTCAACCTCACACACTGTAATCGTGACATATTCAGAAACATACTACCAAATATTGGTGACAAGTAAAGAATATCCCGATATATTCGAAACTAAGCAGCAAAATATTGGGGAAAAACAAGAAATATCAGCCTTTCCATACCCTCGGAAATCACGAGATATTCGGAAAGAAATAGCCAAATCTTTCTGAATAGCGAATAGTGTAGGCCTAAATGTCATTTATGCTCGTTTCACTTAGTGTAGCAGCAATTTAAACGTTCGCGTAGTTTGGTCTCCAACAATATTCTCGAAAACTGTAACATATTTGGAACAAAGTTAAATATTTGTGAGAAGGAAGAACAGAAATGTCATTGCTGATCGTACCACTGGCAGCAGTAATTTCATTCTCCGTTGTTCAGTTACACATAAGTCACCAAATCGATGTTACTAACTCCTGAAGACAGCACATAAGATAATGAATAACATAATACTGTTATGTGAATAAAAAATGCCACAAAGTGTTGTGGATAAATAACTTGTACAATGTCTTACAAACGACAAGATTTAAAAAAATATTATCATTTGGAGGAGATTTGAACACAGCACGTCTTCCATGGCACTCCAGCACTCTACACATTACGCTGCAGCAATTCGATGCCAGCTGGACCTGTATGATTTGTATAGCAGTTCCCACATGTTTCGTTCTCAATGTTAATATGATTTTAATTACATTTAGTTATAATAAATTGATGCAGATATGATTTTGTAATTCATCTTCAATTCGCTGTAGCCCTGATACTGTTTACTGCGAGTTGTAAAACCAAAACTGTGAGATATACGGCAAATCAAGATGGCGTCTGTGGCATGGAAGGAACAAGTGAATATCGTTTTCACATCACTTTCCAAAGTCTTCGTTCATTGGCTAATGTAACAGCTAATTTCATTGGAGGGAAAGAAAATTTTGCCTGGGATATAAGAACTCCTCCGTTTCTACAAAGAACTCACATCAGAAAGGCACCACACAATATTCAACCACTCTCTACAAAACGAAACAACACCGGAAGAATGGGAAAAGGGAAAAATAATCATGTTACAAAATCCAAACAAGCCGAAAACAAATGCGAACTCATACAGACCCATCACACTACTCAACGTAATAGGGAAAACATACGAAAGAATAATAACAGACAGAATAAGAAAATATGCCGAAGACAAACAAATAATACCCACAATACAAGCCGGGTTTAGAAAAAAACCACTCCACAAACGACACGCTTATAAGATTATCAAGCGACATTATCAAAGGCTTCAACAGCAGCCCATGCACACTCGGTATCTTCCTAGATATCGAGCGTGCCTTCGACAAAATATGGCACACAGGCCTACTAACAAAACTACTAGACCTACGCTTCCCCCCAAAAATTGTTAGGATCATCCAAGGACAAATCAGTGGGAGACAATGCAGAGTACATGTAGGCACAGAAAAATCTGAACCCTTTACACCAGAGGCAGGCGTCCCACAAGGCGCCATAATTTCCCCGATTCTATACACCTTGTACACGTCAGACACTCCTACCACAAACAACGGAAAAGAAGCAGTGGCATTATATGCAGATGACACTGCATATTGGGTAACAGCAGCCACCACACAAGCCATACAACGGAAGGCCAGCTCGTACATAAAAAAGCTAGAAAAATGGATGGGGGTCAACAGGATAAAACCAAATCCCACAAAAACACAAATGGTCCTATTTCGGCACAGAAAGCTTACAAAAAAGGAAAACCAGGATAAAGCAGACATAAAACTAATACTCTGGAATGCCCCACTACACCTAAGCAATACAGCGAAATACCTCGGACTACACTACACTTGGACAAATATCTAAATTGGAAGACACACCAGAAAGAAGTCCTCAACAGAATTAGGAAAAGACAAGGATTAGTACACCTGGTACAGGGAAGAATAAATGGGTGTAACACCCGAACAACAATCTATACATACGACGTTTATAAGACCAATACTCGAGTAAGGTGCCCCAGCCCTAGGAGGTATGTGTGAAACGATCGCAAACAAAATGTACTCCCACGAAGGAAGACTACTTCGTAGCTTCCTTAAAGTCCACCGAATGACACCTAGGGAACAGATATACATCAGAGCAAAGATAAAACCACTACATACAAGACTAGCAACTCTTAGGGGCAGATACGGCAAAAGGGTAATAGAAACCCGCCCTGACATGGAACACATCCTAACATCCGAAATACGGAAAACAAGAAAACCGAAATACAAGTATATACACTCGAACCGAACTATAGCTCAAAACACCACATCCCTATTCCCAAACCTAGCAATGACGATGACACTTCTAACAGATGGAGAAGAAACCCCGGCCCACCTCAGTGATGAAGAACCAAGAAGAAGACACCCAAGAAACTGAAAAAATAGATCACTAAAACAAACTACAAACATAAACATTGTAGCACCCAGCCACTGCACACATCAGTGTGGGATATGTAACATAGTTATGAGAAAACCTAATATAAAATTCCTCTCAAATCCTTTTTATTGTTATTTTAAGAAAAATGTAATAAATTTTATAACCCACCAAAATAAATGTATCGTAAATGACCAAATAAAAATTATCAATTAATACGAATAAATAATCCCTGAGACGGATTTACGTCTCAAATATGTCAAAGACATTGTTGATAGATCTGAAGCATTGAATTAAAATTTGTGGTGCGGCCGGGAATCGAACCCGGACCTCCATGCTTACTAGGCAGACGTCTTAACCGTTAGACTTCCACACCACTAACGATTAAGGCGCCTTCGAATAGTCTATGTACGATTTCCCTTCACAACACAAACTTTAATTCGGCTTCTTTGTTCCAAAGATAATTGCCACCACTGCCAAGGCTCTCCAGCGGAATAGCACCTCGGCAATGGACATGGTGGAGGGAAATCGTACATAGACTATTCCAAGGCGCCTTAATCGTTAGTGGTATGGTAGTCTAACGGTTAAGACGTCTACCTAGTAAGCATGGAGGTCCGGGTTCGATTCCCGGCCACACCACAAATTTTAATTCAATGCTTCAGATCTATCAACAAATAAAAATTGTTGAAAACTAAATATGTCAAACAACTATAGCTGAATAGAGCATGGAAGCTCTCAAACAGCCCGCCCATTCTCCTTCAGAGATGGGAATGAAAAGATTAAAAAAAAAATACAGCCATGCAAGATGGCTGCCATGAGTTGACTGCCTGTACGCTGATGTAGGCGGTTCGGCCTCTCTCTGTTATTCTGCGCTCGCCTGTGCCGCCTCGGCGAAACGCGAAAAGCGGAGCAAAACGACGCAGATTGTGCGTTTCGCCGTCCGCTGCCGCCGGCGGTCGGTAGAAAGCCCCGAGTGGCGGCGACGGCTGTCCTGACCGCCGCAACCCAGTCCCCCACACTCTCTCCTTCCCCGATAACATCGCCAGTGGCCGCACTCACTGACCGCCCCTGGCATCCGCCTAGTCATCGCCACAGCGGGTTCACTCACCCCTGGCATTGCTTTAGACGTAGTAGTCCAGTCAATTGGTGCTCAAAACAGCCTGTTTCGTAACGAAATTACGAAAGTTTTTTTTTTTAACGGTTCAGTATGTTTTTGGGGGCGCTGAATTCGAATTTCAAGTTTGCTGCCTTGTAGGATGTCGGCTTCACAACGAAAAGCTAAAAATCGAAAAAGCCTTCGATCGTCTCTGGCACAACGGCCTTATACGCAAACTTAGCGACGCCGCGTTTCCCGACGGACTCGTGCACCTCATACACTCATATCTCACCAACAGAAGCTTCAACACTGACGTGCAGGGCAAACAGTCTACACGACATGGTATTCCAGCCGGAGTACCCCAAGGCAGCATCCTGGGGCCCCTCTTGTTTAACCTCTACATTAAACGATTTTCCATCCACACATAACACGATGACCGCAATATACGCAGATGACACCGCCATCATGGCGCAAGATTGGAAGCCATCAAACATAAATTCACGCCCACAGACAGCACTCAGAACTGCCGAACCTTGGTTGGAGAAATGGCGTGTTAAAGTCAACGTCGACAAGTGTGAGGCAGTTCTGTTCACACGCAGACCGAAACTTCTGCGCTAACACCAATACTGTAGACCAATTACTCTACATACACGCGGAAGGGAGGAGGATGTAGATGAAGATGAAATAGGAGATACTGTATTGAGAGAAGAATTTGACAGAGCCCTGAAATACCTAAGTCGAAACAAGGCCCCTGGAGTAGATAATATTCCCTCAGAGCTACTGAAGTCTCTGGGAGAACCAGCCATGACAAATCTGTTTCACCTGGTGCGTAAGATGTATGAGACAGGAGAAGTACCCTCAGACTTTAAGAAAAATGTTATAATCCCCATTCCAAATAAAACAGGTGCAGACAGGTGTGAAAACTACACAACCATCAGTCTAATAAGTCATGGTTGCAAAATATTAACACGAATTATATACAGAAGGATGGAAAAGGTGGTAGAAGCCGACCTCGGGGAAGATCAGTTTGGGTTCAGGAGAAATGTAGGAACACGGGAGGCAATACTCACGTTACGGCTTTTCCTAGAAGATAGATTAAGAAAAGTCAAACCTAGATTTCTAGCTTTTGTAGATTCGGAGAAGGCTTTTGACAATGTTGATTGGAATAAACTCTTTCAAGTTCTGAAGCAAGCAAGAGTAAAATATAGGGAACGTAAGGTTATTTACAACTTGTACAAAAACCAGACAGCGGTTATCAGAGTTGAAGGGCATGAAAGGGATGCAGTGGTTGGAAAGGGAGTAAGACAGGGTTGTAGTCTTTCTCCATTGTTATTCAATTTGTACATTGAGGAAGTCATAAAGGAAAGCAAGGAGAAATTTGGAGGAGGAATTAAAGTTCAGGGTGAAGAATTAAAAACATTGTGTTTTGCCGACGACATTGTAATAATCTCAGAGACAGCAAAAGACCTGGAAGAGTAGTTGAAGGGAATGGACAGTGTGCTGAAAGGTGCATATAAGATGAACATTAACAAGAGTAAAACTAGGATAATGGAGTGCAGTGTAAGAAAATCAGGTGATGCTGAAGGAATTAGGTTGGGAAACGAAGCAATAAAGGAGGTAGATGAGTTTTGTTACTTGGGCAGTAAAATAACAAATGATGGTCGCAGTACAAAGGATATAAAATGCAGAATGGCAATGGGTAGAAAAGCGTTCTTGAAAAAGAGACATTTGTTAACATCGAATATTGATTTAAGCCTAAGGAAGTCTTTTCTGAAGGCATTTGTATGGAGTTTTGCCTTGTATGGGAGTGAGACATGGACGATAAACAGTGCGGACAGGAAGAGGATTGAGGCTTTTGAAATATGGTGCTACAGAAGAATGCTGAAGATTAGGTGGGTGAATCGCGTAACTAATGTCGAGGTATTGAACAGAATTGGAGAGAAAAGAAATTTCTGGCATACCTTGACTAAAAGAAGGGATAGATTGGTAGGACACATTCTTAGACATCAAGGAATTGTGAATTAAGCATTGGAGGGAAGTGTGTGGGGGTAAAAATCGCAGAGGAAGACCAAGAGATGGATACAGTAAGCAGATTCAGGCAGATTTAGGTTGCCGTTCTTATGTGGAGATGAAGAGGCTTGCTCATGATAAGGTATTGTGGAGAGCTGCCTCAAACCAGTCTCCGGACTGAAGACCACAACAACACAACACACGCCCAATACGTTTCCGTGAGAAAGTCAAATACCTCGGTGTCTGGCTGGACCGGAATCTCACATGGGGGACCACATACAACACATGACCACCCGAGCAAACGCGAGGCTCAAACAACTCTACCCGATGCTCGACAGGGAAAGCAAACTGAATAGCCGGGTGTCGAGGAACCTCTACATGACACATATGAGACCTCTGATGACGCACGGTGCTCCGTGCTGGACATACGCGGCGCCAACACGGCTGTTCAAAATGTTCAAATGTTTGTACAGCTTATGGGACTTAACTACGGGGTCATCAGTCCCTAAACTTACAAACTACTTATGAACTACTTACGAACTAGGACGGCACAAATATCCATGCCCGAGGGGGGATTCGAACCCCCGACCGTAGTGACCGTGCAGACCGTGACTGAAGCGCCTCAGTCCCCTCGGCCACCGCGGCCGGCAAACACGGCTGTGCCGCATGCAGCTCATACAGCACAAGGTACTACGCATCATCAGCAACGCTCCGCGATACACACGCACCATGGAACCTTCACAATGAACACCGCCTAGAGCGCCTCTCGGTGGTATTCCAGAAACTCGCCACACGACTGTACAGGAACTCGAGACACTCTAACAACCCCTTCACACTACGCTTGGGGAACTACGATCGCAACCATAGGTGGAAACATAAACGCCCCAAAACACTTCTCCTCAGAGACTACCCACTACGGTCGTAGGGACCACCAACTCGCAAACACGACGAATATGGCGAACCACTGCAGAACAGCAAACTGACTGGCAATGCCAGCTGAGCTCGCAGCCGACCAACAGGCAAGGCAGGGAAACCATATTCAGCGCACTAAACACAAACAGACCTATACAGTCCCACACACTCAGCCAGTTCTATGACCGAACTGCCTAACTTCCATGACAAACTTGGCTTTGTTCACAGGCATTCTGCCGCAGACGACTCTGGAGACTTCACAGGGCCGGCCGCGGCCGCGGTGGCCGAGGGGACTGAGGCGCTCCAGTCACGGTCTGCACGGCCACTACGGTCGGGGGTTGGAGTCCCCCCTCGGGCATGGATATTTGTGCCGTCCTTAGTATTAGTTAGTTCATAAGTAGTTTGTAACTTTAGGAACTGATGACCCCGTAGTTAAGTCCCATAAGCTATACGAACATTTGAAGACTTTACAGGACCTCAGCTGCAGCAGAACCTCGCATCAACCTAGCAAAGTTAACTGTACTGAGATATATCCTTTACTAACATTACCAAACCTTGCATGATCTGTCGCAGATAGCATACCGCTACTGCCCTTCATACCTACCCCACTGTCGCAGAGGTTTTTTTCCCTTGGCTCTTGCCTTGGCACTTTTTTTCCTCTGCCCTTACATACCTTCACCCTTCGCATACCTCTATCTCCAGATGCACCGTATTAATGGGTGATCGCGCCCACACGTACGGATAACATCGCGGGTCCCACATCCCGTGATCCACCTTAGCAAACTAATCTAATTACGGAGGTGACAGTAGAACTTTTGTGACGGTCACCACGTTGGTGTGGGCGTGGAGGGGCCCCATCCAAATAATAAAACCATTAGGCTATATATAGCCCAGTCAAATGGTGGTTTTTCCGTAACAAAATTCCGAAAGTTTTTTTCTCAACGGTTCTGTATGTTTTTGGGGGCGCTGAATTCGAATTTCAAGTTTGCTGCCTTGTAGGAGGTCGGCTTCACAACGAAAAGCTAAAAAAATCTTCAAAATTTTCGCACTTTTTCAGTTTCGTGCTTGTATCTCGAAACCTATGCCTTTCTCGAAGATGCTCATTGTGAGAAAAATTAAAGTAGGCAAAATTTCCTGCAAAATCCACTACTCATGGTTGATTTTCTGACTAGTAGTATAGGCGCTAGAACTCAATGAAAAAGAGCAAATTTTTGGCCCTTCTGCGAAAATGTCAAAAACGCACACTTGCACGCCCTACAACTAGAGAAATATACATGTTATCAACAAAATTACTACACCACATGAAACTACATGAATTTACCTACAAGGGACGTCTATAATATACCATTTTCTCGTAATGGGGGGAAGCACCAAAAAGAAAATCACGAGCAATGCTTTCTGTGCCCAATAGTGTAACGCCCCCTCCCCCCTGCCTATCTCTCGCAGGCGCTATAATGTCGCGTTGCAATGGAAGCAGGCTTGACTTCGAAGGCAACTAAGCACAGCACGTATACTGAAAGCACGTTTATTACGAACTCAACATACACGCAGCACTGACTGCCTCTCAGGCAGAGTGCTCTGCTATTTATACAAAGCCAGAATTTACCAGAAATTACAAGAACAGTTAACTTAAGAAACACGTAGAATTTACAAGTGAACATAAGAAAGATGTAGAACCTGCTGGAATTGTTAATCACAAAGAAATGAATTTATGCCGGTGGGCGGGATTGAACAGGGGACCTTCTGCACCGCAGTCCGTGACGCTATCCCCTGCGCCACGCCGGCAGTCGGGGTTCGTGGTCTCTCGCGGCAATATTATAGACGTCCCATGTAGGAAATTTCATGTAGTTTCATGCGGTGTAGGAATTTGGCAGATAACATGTATAATTCTCGAGTTGTAGGGCGTGCAAGTGTGCGTTTTTGACATTTTCGCAGAAGGGCCAAAAATTTGCTCTTTTTCATTGAGTTCTAGCGCCTATACTGCTAGTCAGAAAATCAAACATGAGTAGTGGATTTTGTAGAAAATTTTGTCTACTTTAATTTTTCTCATAGTGAGTATCTTCGAAAAACGCATAGTTTTCGAGATAAAAGCAAGAAACTGAAAAAAGTGCGAAAATTTTGAAGTTTTTTGAGTTTTTCGCTGTGAAGCCGACCTTCTACAAGGCAGCAAACTTGAAATTAGAATTCAGCGCCCCCAAAAACATACAGAACCGTTCAGAAAAAAACTTTCGGAATTTTGTTACGGAAAAACCACTATTTGACTGGGCTATAGCCTACTGGTTTTATTTTATTATTTGGATGGGGCCCTTCCACGCCCACACCAACGTGGTGACCGTCACAAAAGTTCTACTGTCACCTCCGTAATTTGGTTAGTTTGCTAAGGTGGATCATGGGATGTGGGAACCGCGATGTTGTCCGTACGTGTGGGCACGATCACCCATTAATGCGGTGCATAACAAACTCTTTTATCTAAAATTACATCGTTAACAAAATGTGACACATAATACTAACAGGTATCTTACAAGCTGCGGTTCCAGGAGCGACGAATTCCCGATTACTATATATAGACAGAGCAACAGGCAAGAGACAAGACGTCGGCTTCCGCGGCCAATGTCAGAGTTCTTCAGGGAATTAGACCGCATCGTCATCGTATAAAACCAAACGACGTTCCGGCCACCATTGGAAGTCGCCTTCTTCAGAGTATTCGTCTTTGACTCTTCAGAATTTTGCTAGTAAGCGTTTAATGAATGGACGACTAGCAGTTTGATACTAATCGTCACGTGATCAAAGCACAGTCTAATACAGACAGTCGCGAAACTCTCTAGGGAAAAAAAACTGCAGCCGAAACGATACTAGCGCTGCAAGCGGCCAGTAGGGAATGACAGTGGAATGGCACGATGCAAACTGAGAAGTTGCCGTTTTTAATGCTGTTACTTTCATCACTGAACTTTGCTGTGAACTTTCTAAAACAAATACGAAAACATCAAATGTTCAAATGTTTGTAGAACTTATGGGACTTAACTACTGGGTCATCAGTCCCTAAGCTTACAAACTACTTATGAACTAGCTAATCCTAAGGACGGCACAAATATCCATGCCCGAGGGGGGATTCGAACCCCCGCCGGAGTGACCGTGCAGACCGTGACTGGAGCGCCTCAGTCCTCTCGGCCACCGCGGCCGGCACGAAAATATCATTGAAGTAATATGACTGCTTCTATAAATGACAGTCTATAATTTAACAAACTGCCAGTACAGTGTAATTCATACAGTTCACAACAACCGACTTTTGAAAGCAGAAATGAATTGCAACCTGATGTCTGAAGTATACAAAAGGAACTGATTATGATGACGTTGCGTACTGACGTGTTGGACGAGTTTTGTTTTAGCGAATTCCGGACATTATAATATTTATAAAAGTACACACGATTTTTACATTGTAGGGGACTAAATTCTACATCGTCGTTTAAACCATCTTGTCCTTGTTTCTGTGCCTTTCATGTACCTATCATAATTTTTTAGCTACTTGGCAGATATCAAACTGAATATCTTCAAGGATGTGACATGTTAACATTAACAGTTTACGTATGGATATATTTATTTGTAGCTACGTATTCACTTGATTTGATTTGATTTTTCCAGGGAAGCCAAAACAGCCTTGGTCCAACCCGCCACTGCCCGCACCGAAACTAAGTTTATTGTGCGGTATCGCTCCCTGAATATCTAGTAAAGCCAACCAATGCCCTTGAACAGTGCTAGGAGTCCCTTTACCAGTTCTTTATTAGACACAATTTCTTCGGGTCTGGTTGTCCCAAATGTTCGGTGCCTTTTACTCTCCAATGCAATGCATTCGAAGATTAGATACGATGCAGTTTCATCATCGTCATCACAGATCCTACATCTAGGGTCCACTTCTGTTATTCCCATTGTACGTAGGTGTTTTTTGAAATTCCCATGGCCTGTCAGCAATCCAACCACGAGTCTAATCTCTTTCCTGTTCAGGCCCAGGATTGCAGAGCTTCTTTTAAAACATGGCTTTGGCCTCATTACCTTGCCATGTTTTTGTTGATGGACTTTGGTCCAATATTCTACGTGCTGTCTTCTGAGCCAGTTACGTAGCTCAAATTTGACCATTGCCTTGGTGATTGTCAGGGCAGGTTGCGGTCCAATAAATGGAGTCTCTGCCCCCATCCTGGCTAATCTGTCGGCATGTTCGTTGCCACTGATCCCCGAGTGGCCAGGGATCCACAATAGGTTTACTCTATTGCTTTCCCCTAGCTCCACCAGAACCCTGTGACATTCTGCAACAGTTTTAGACCTTGTTGCAGGAGCTGCCAGTGATCTCAGAGCTGCCTGGCTGTCTGAATAGATATAGATGCTACAGTCTTTGTAGCACCTACGCAAATTCTCCTCCACACACGCCCTGATGGCAGTGATTTCGGCCTGGAATACTGAGGCCAGTTTCCCTAGAGAGATGACGCCCTCCAGTCTTGGCTGCACCCCGTATACCCCGGCCCCAACGCCTTGGTCCGATTTTGACCCGTCAGTGAACCAGACAATATCCCCCGTAACGCGTCGAACTATTTTCTCCTACTGCTCCCTAATTCCAATTGTTATACGTATTCACTTTATAAAACTAGTAAGAAATCGCCAAAACATGTTAATACAGAGGGTCATTACTTTTGTGAAGCTGAGGTACGAACTTAAGCAAGCATTCATACTTTACTTTTATTGAGCAGTAATATTACGAAATAGTGGCCAAGTATTTGTGATTCTGATTAATAGCAGAGGTTTGGGCGTGAATGAATTGTTAAAGATTTACTTCTACGCCTAAAAGTATAACTAACGAAGCGCGCTGCTCTCCGTTGGATCTTCTCCACTTCCTCTATCAATCCCACCTGGCACGGATCCCACACCGGTGAGCAGTATTCAAGCTGTGGGCGAACAAGTGTACTGTAACCTACTTCCTTTGTTTTCTGACTGCATTTCCTTAGGATTCTTCCAATGAATCTAAGTCTGGCATCTGCTTTACCGACGACTGATTTTATATGGTCGTTCCATTTCAAATCACTCCTAATGCCTACTCCCAGATAATTTATGGAATTAACTGCTTCCAGTTCCTGAGCTGTTATATTGTAGCTAAATGATAAAGGATCTTTCTTTCTATGTATTCGCAGCACATTACACTTGTCGCCATTGAGATTCAGTTGCCATTCCCTGCACCAAGCGTCAATTCTATGCAGATCCTCCTGCATTTCAATACAATACAAACCTCTATATACATCTACATCTACATACATACTCCGCAATTCACCGTAAGGTGCGTGGCGGAGGGTACACTGTACCACTATTAGGCATTTCCTTTCCTATTCCACTCCCAAATAGAACGAGGAAAAAAAGAATGCCTATATGCCTCCGTACGACCTCTAATTTCTCTTATCTTGTCTTTGTGATCTTTACGCGAAATGTAAATAGGCGGCAGCAAGATCGTACTACACTCAGCTTCAAATTCCGGCCCTCTAAGTTTTCTTCACAGAAAATCACGAAAAGAACGTCGTCTTTCTTCCAGCGATCCCCAATTGAGTTGCCGGAGCATTTCCTTGACACTCGCGCATTGGTCGAACCTACTGGTAACAAATCTAGCTGCTCGCCTCTGAACCGCCTCTATGTCTTCCTTCAAACCGATCTGCTGCGGGTCCCAAACACTTGAGCAATACTCAAGACGTGGTCGTAAAAGCGTTTTATACGCGGTCTCCTTTACAGGTGAAGTACATCTTCCCAAAATTCTGCCAATAAACCGATGTCGGCTGTCCGCCTTACTCACAACTGTCCTTACATGCTCGTTCCATTTCATATCGCTGTGCAATGTTACGCCTAGATATTTGAACGACGCGACAACATCAAGAAGCTCACTACTAATGGTGTATTCGAACATTATAGGATTGTTTTTTCTACTCATGCGCATCACCTTACATTTTTCTACATTGAGAGCTAGCTGCCATTCTTCGCACCAACTAGAAATTATGTCTAAGTCATCCTGTATGCTATTACAGTCAGTTACAGACGACACCCTCCCATGCACCTCAGCATCATCAGCAAACAGCCGCAAATTACAACTTACTCTGTCCATCAGATCATTTATATAGATAGAAAATAATAGCGGTCCTATCACACTCCCATGGGGCACGCCTGACGATACACTCGTCTCTGATGAACACTCGCCGTCGAGAACAACGTACTGCGTTCGATTACTTAGGAAGTCTTCCAGCCAGTCACAAATCTGTGAACCTACTCCATAAGCTCGTATCTTCGTTAGCAGTCTGCAGTGTGGCACCGCGTCGCGAAGTCGAGAAAAACACAATCCGCCTGTTGCCCTTCATCCATGGCTCGCAAGATGTCATGTGAGAAAAGGGCAAGCTGAGTTTCACATGAACGATGTTTCCTAAACCCGTGCTGATTCATAGAAAGAAGCTTTTCCATTTCAAGGAAATTTACTATATACGAACTGACAATATTCTCTAAAATTCTACATGAAACTCATGTCAACGATATTGGCCTGTAAATGTGTGGGTCAGTTCTCTTTCCTTTCTTATAAACATGAGTCACCTAAGGTTTTTTCCAATCAGTTGGAACTTTGCGCTGAATTAAAGATTCGCGATAAATGCAAGCTAAGTAGGGGGCCAATGCCGCAGAATACTCTTTGTAAAACCGAACTGGTTTTCCATCCGGACCAGCAGGGATCTCAAATCGATTCCATATGTCTGGAAGGCTTCTAATGAAATTGCGTGCTAATGGAATATCTCCCCAATTGTGCTATTTGATTCACGATTTCCTATCAGAAAGGACACAGTTCGTTGTAATTGACGGTAAGTCATTGAGTAAAACAGAAGTGATATCTAGCGTTCCCCAGGAAAGCGTTATAGGTCCCCTACTCTTCCTCGTGTTTATAAACGATTTAGGAGACAATCTGAATAGCTCCTTTAGACTGTTCGCGGATGATGCTGTCGTTTATCCGTTAGTGAAGTCGACGGAGGATCAAAATCAACTGCAAAGCGATTTAGACAAAATTCCTACATGGTGCGAAAATAGACACTAAATAAAGAAAAATGTGAAGTAATACACATGACCACTAAAAGAAATCAGCTGAACGTCAATGACGCGATAAATCAGTCAAGCCTTAAGGTCGTAAATTCTACTAAATGCCTAGGAGTTAACAATTACGAACAATTTAGACTGGAGAGAACACATAGAAACTATTGTGGGGAAGGCGAACCAAAGGTTACGTTTCATCGGCAGAACGCTTCGAAGATGCACCAGCTCCACTAAAGAGACTGGCTACATCACACTTGTGCGTCCTCTCCTGGAGTACTGTTGCCCCTTGTGGGACCCTCACCAGGTGGGACTGACGGAAGACATTGCCGCGAGACAGCACGAACACCAACTGCCGGCGTGGCGCAGGGGGTAGCGTCACCGGCTGCGGTGCTGAAGGTCGCCGGTTCAATCCCGCCCACCGGCAAAAATAAATTAATTCTTTGTAATTACAATTCCAGTCGTTTCTACATCTTTCTTATGTTAATTTGTAAATTTTACTTGTTTCTTACGTTAACTTTTCTTCTAATTTCTGGTACATTCTGTCTGTCTATAAATAGCAGAGCACTCTGCCCAAGTGGCAGTCAGTGCTGCGTGTATGTTGAGTTCGTAATGAAAGTGCTTTCAGTAAAAGTGCTGTGTTCAGTTGCCTTAGAAGTCAAGCCTTCTCCCATTTCAACGCGACATTGTTTGGTGGAGGCGCCGGGTACACTGTGCAACAGCTGCCTCACCGTGGCTCCGATTAGGCAACGTAAAAGCCGTCGCTTACACGGACTGGACCCGGGAATACAAGGGATTTAGCGAGTACATCCTTCCAGAAGTTCGTATCACCAGAAGAACCATTCTAGATGTAGAATTATCTAGCAAATGGGTCGTTTATTAGGACCTTTTTCGTACTATTATCGTGTACTTTCAACCTTATAAGTTTGCGCTATCCTTTTATATACGAGGGCTGGAACTTAATTAGAAACGACACTGCTGTGGAGACACTATGGGTTGGAATCTACTATGGTCGCTGATAGCAAACGTTGTTGACATACCTACCTTACCTCGCCTGTCCCACGTCACCGCGAGCGGTCTAACGTGTCGGAGTCACCATGTTTTCGAAACAGGAACAACGGAGTTGGATCGAGACTGAATGTGCCAGAGGCTGTACAGCAAAACAGTGTGATCGAGTTCTTCGAGAGGCGAGCGAGGAATCGACAGAGCAGTGGCACGTTGGGTAAAAGCCGTCGACGAAAGTCGACAAACTGTGGCAGCAATTGGTCCTAGCGTCTCTGAAGAAGAAGTGCGTACTGTTGCCGGTGTTAGTGGACAGTGATCGACGACAGATGATTCGTGAGCTCAACCACGAAACCGGATTAGCTTATACGATTGTGATTCGCATCCTAAAGGAACGCCTGGGCATGCGAAGAATTTCATCACGATGGGTTTCGGAAGTACTGGCGGAAATAAAGAAATGGATGCTTTACGACGCTGCTCAGACGCACAATCCAACGAATGGCGTCGTTATGGGGCGCCGCGAAAGTCGAAAGTGCGCCAGAGCCTCAGTATGGTGAAAGATATAGGGATTCTCGAGTACGGCTGTGATGGTGTTATCGTAACGCATTACGTTCCTCCACGGCAGACCGTCAGTGCACAGTATTAGTGCTCGTTTCTGGAGCGTCGCCTGCGACCAGCTTTGCGAAAGAAGCGGCAACACTTTCTGCGCAACCCGGCCACCATTTAGCACGACAATGCGCGGGCGCATACAGCGCGAGCTGTGGCTGCTCTGTTGGGTCTATGGGACTGGCAAGTACTGTACCGTCCACCATACTGCCCGGAATAAAGTTCTTGCCAGTTCGATTTCATTCCGATGATGAAGGAACCACTTCGTGGCATTGGCTTCAGAACTGTTCCAGAGATTCGACAGGCAGTAGACCGCTCCATTCGCACCATCAACAGAACAGGCTCTGCTAACGGTATACTACGCCTTCCACATCGCCGGCAACGGGTTATATACAACACTGGTGACTACTTTGAAGGACAGTAACAGGTGAAAACTTGTAACGCTTTTCCATCGGTTGTGAATAAATAGCTGCCACTACTTAAGTTTGAACGTTCGTATAAAGAAGAAAGATGCAAACAAATTATTATTTAGAAACTAGATGACCCGTGAACTTCGTATCACTTACCTCTTAATATAAACCGTATTAATTTAAATCATGTGTACTTTAGAGCCAGTAGTTTTATAAAGGCATCATCAGATAGTCTTAAATATCCGCTCGACAGTGGGCGGAAAGAGCGGGCAAATCACGCACACATGTCCAGGATAATGTTCATGGCACATTCCTGGAATTTCAGGGTAGGTTTAAACGGTGATAAAATATGGAAAAATTGGGGGTAAAACATGTAAAATAATGAGTTGGTTGTTGTGTTATCTAGTCGACCCGTCAATGCTTTGCAATTGCTAATATGTATGTACTCTTGCTTTCATTGTCAAATGTGCAAAATTTTGTCGCAATCATATGAATGGTATTGAAATTTCATAGAAAAATCTCTTTCCGTTCTTTCTCAATTTTCCAGTTTTTTGGGAAACTTTTCCACTTTTCTATTTCATAAGAACGGTACTCTTGCTTTGAACGTCAAATATGCAAAATTTTATCGCAATCAGTCGAATGATATTGATATCCCATTGAAGAAAGCTCTTTCAGTTTCTCACGAAGTTTCGAATTTTCCGGGTAATTTTCCCAAATTTTTAGTTTATAAGAACGTTTATCTTTCGTTGAACGTCAAATGATCAAAAATTTATCGCAATTGGATGAACGCTTCTCAACGTTTTTCTACTAAAAACTTTTCCAAGACCATAATGAACAAACCAATAAAAGAATTACCGCTCTCCATCGTGCGAATAGTCACTTACAGTGCTGAATTCAATCAAAAACACATTGAAAAACGCACTTTGTTTTGCTCGAATTTTCAAGTTTGCCGGTAGATTTTCCAAAAATTTTATTTCATACAAACCTTGTCCTGTCAATCCATACTCAACTTTTGCTCTTAAAACCATGTGGCAATTGATTTTTATTCATAGAAAAAAATCGCTTTCGGTTTTTCATAAATTTTTCTACTTTCCGGGCGATTTTCCCAAATTTTTATTTGATGCCCACCTTCCTTTTGCTTTCAACGTGAAATGTACGAAATTTTATCGCAATTGGACGAACGGTTTTTATAGCTTACGGGAAAAAGCTTTTTCAGTTTGTCCCGATTTTCCACATTTCCGGAAAACATTTCCTTATTTTATCACCGTTTAATCCTTCCCTGGACTTACACCAATATTTCAAGCCGTTCTCGAGTTTTAGCGAGACTAACGAACAGCAATTCATTTATATATACATACAGATTCGTGTATCGCAGAGGTGGAATTCACTGATGCTACCGGTTTCAGCACCATGACCATTATTACTGTAGCATCGTGATTACAAGTTATCGGCAGTCTCCGTCTCAGAAATATTCAGAACATGTAGAGAAAGAGAGAGAGCGGAGTGCCTTAACGCGGCAGACAGATAAGACGGGCACCGTGTGATACAGCGGCCGCCGCTGCGTGTGTATCGCTATATCGAGTACGCTGTACGCTTTACTGCGTGAAACTCTCGTTTTGGACTTCTCGCTCACCGGTACGTATGTAAAGGGTACGGCCTGTAGTCAGTGATCTCTATATAACCGGATGTATATCTCTGGTGTGTGAGCATAGAGCTGTAGCGTGCCTGCACTTTCATATGTTTTCCACCAAAGACCTTGTAAAAATAACCAGACTCCCTGGCGGCGCTGCTATCGCGTGATAATTTGAACCTTCGCCCGGCCGCCATAGTAGGTGGCAAGCGTCATATAAATACCAGTGTTATTACCAAGTAAATCGTGTATTAAATAGCTATTGCGAGATATGTACACAATTGATAGTCACGTCTGTATTGTTCCACTCTCGCAGTGTACATGAAGCACGATGTTGAAAAGCTTAAAAAAAAAAATGTTCAAATGTTTGTAAAGCTTATGGGACTTAACTACGGGGTTATCAGTCCCTAAACTTACAAACTACTTATGAACTAGCTACAACTAAGGACGGCACAAATATCCATGCCCGAGGGGGGATTCGAACCCCCGAACGTAGTGGCCGTGCAAACCGTGACTGGAGCGCCTCAGTCCCCTCGGCCGGCGCGGCCGGCTTGAAGAGCTTCTCAGCGTTTAAATATATAAATCAATTGAAAGGAATAAAAATATCGAATACTGTATTCCCATCTATACTTCTCAGGAATACAAATAGCCCTACTACTTGTGTTCAGAGATAGTTACTCTTGCTTAACAGACTGTTTGTCAACACAATATATGATTGAATGAAATAAATAGAGGCTTTTACAATACCGGTAGCTCTTAGAAAGGAGCTACTTTAGTCAGTACTGGTAGACAGGAAGTTCAAAATGTTTCATTTTATGATTGTGTAAAATAACTATTCGGGTAACGAAATTAGTTGCCTCACCGCAGTTCTAATTTTTGTTTATGAAATTAATATTAGCAAATTGTAACTCAGAGTTTAAGGGTAATATGCTTTATATAAACGTATAACAACTGAAAGGGGTTTGCAGACCTTTGTATAGTTCCATATATGAACGGCACATAGCCACAGTGGATGCACATTGTCAAGTTCAAACCTGTGACGATAGTTGCTGACTTTTGAGCAGTTCACTCTGCTATAAGGTATTTGGCTTACAGTATTAAAATGCTAATTTTCTTGCTAGATACCCTATTGCTAATGTTAGATGCCTTAGTTAAGAAAAAGTTATGGCATACTTCGTCTTCTTAAAAGAATTTGGTAGTGGCTGATTGCTGTATCCACAACGTAAGAAGCTATTTTTCAGTTACGTATCTGATGGCATATTTCATTTTCACAATTGATTTTTAACTTTAGCCGTTTCAGTGAGCCCTGTTTGATTTTTTGGTGCTATTAAACATCTAAATATTGGAGAATACAGCATTAAAGCAGAGACGTAAAGTGTGAAACTCTTCCTTATTAATGTTTGTACAAAAGTTTCACAATCGTAAAATACACTGAGAAAGTGCCAAAAAATCGTGTCTGACGATAAATTCCTTTCATCTTAGAACGCAAAAAGATCTACATATTATAGTTCGGTTTCGTTAGGAAGAGGAAACGCTGTCGGCCAATTTCTACATCATATAAGTGCGCCTCGGTTGCACAGTGGTATAGTGCCAGACTACAAATCCAAAGGTCGTGGGTTCGATCCCCGCCAGCTCCTAGGATTTTTATCTGTCACTTTCCACTTCTTTCACCTCTGGCAGTATTGCTGATGTGAAAAATACCGAGTAGCACCGTGGTTCGGAACCCACGTTAAACTGTAGGTCCCCCTTTAACTGGATGGGTAAGTCAGTTCGAAGGTCGGAGGAAGGCAACGGCATACCACCTCCAAACAGGACCATGCCTAGTAAAGCACTGTGGTGTTCAAACCAATCTTCGGATTGTTGACTGCTTTACCTTATGTGTAATAAATGTACACACAACAGATAGTTGCTGTATATTCAAGGAGTCTGAAGCTGTTTTGTACTTATGTATTTCAATTAGACATAATTTCCGCGACTTAACTCAAATGAATATTCTCTCTAATCAAAAGAGTCTTACGCACATTTAAAAGTTGTCTCGGAAGTTTGCTACCACAATGGCCGTCGAGGCGCTCTTCAATTTGTCCGCCGCTCGCAGTCGGCCGCTTACGCCATTGTGGGGGCTTGGTTTTGCACACGAATTTGCATTGTCCGCCATGTTGTAGTTAGTCAACGAATTTACATCAGTTATTACATGAGAAATAATTGCTAGATTACCTCTGGATTTGAAATTTATGTCAATATATGAACTAACAGACTCACCTGAGTAAGGACTCGAAACATATTTCCTTTTCGTTTCCTTGTAACACTTCGTAGTGGCCATGTTGCAATTAGTCAAGAAACAGGATGTGAACATCTCTGGCTGGCACGCTCAACTACCTGTAGTTCAACATCCGGGTAGTGTAGAGATCACTGCCTGTAGCATAAGTCGACAGCTGCATATACATCTGTGATTAAATTAATTCGTCAATTAAAACTGTCTCGGGGCACACTAAATTCTTTCCACTTGTATAGACACGAAAAGGATTGATCGTTCGCTATCCACGTATCGTATTATGAAAGTTAATAATTAAATAAATATAATTAAATGAAGTGTCTCTGTTGCACACTGAATTGTTGTGTGACTGAATGTGTGTAGAACAGATTAATTTGCTGTAACGCTATCTGTGATGAACAATACGGAATGACAAATGAAATACTCGTTAAAACTGATGAATGAGTGAGTGAAAAAAAAAACAGGGTAACTATGCTGTGTGAAATTACTGTCTGTGTCAACTAAAAATAACTGTGCATTATTAAAAAGATTGGGCTGAGAACCTTTACTGAACTTAAACTACCCTACTGAACAGAACTCAGGGAACAGTTTGTTTGAAACTTGTGCTGCAAGTCAGTATGTGAGCAAACTTCTCATTGCAAAATATAAATAGATTTAATTTATCACGGCCCTTATGTTAAAACTGCTTTCTCCTTTAATACAGCCACATCAAGAGAAAAAAAATCAGAATTTAAGGCAAAACTACATCTGTGCAATTGTAGGTGCCTAACGGATAACATTACTGTGCACTGAAAAACAATCAGTTACCGACTGGTGTAATTATATTCCTCAACAACGCTATTGTAATTCAAGTCTTGACTTTTGTCATTTGTAGCACTCGAAGTAATAAAGAGAAAAATATTGTACGTGAAAAAGATCAAGCAGTACCAGGAGAATGTCAACTGCGAGAATGAGCCAACGGAGGGCTGATTCAGGTATAACAAGAAAAGTACATCTTTTTGTATCATTTCAGACTGCCTTTTACATAAATCATATTTCAAATTAAATGATGCTAACTTTTACAAACTTTATTCCTTTTCAAAGAAACTGAACTGCGATCTGGAAATTCTCCTACACTGCTTTAACATCGAGGATAAGGATGACTGACTAACAAACTACATTCAATTGCGAAGTTATATTTACCTTCAGGCTTCAGCAACGCATTTAAAATCAGAGAAAATCCACTGCTTTGTAATAAAATACTCGTTTTCAAATAAATCGCATAATTCAGGCTGCAAAACATGTCTGTAGCAAGAATCAAACTGACCAGTACTTCACACATGTATCATTAGACGGCAGCAACAAGGACAGCGCAAGATTGAAGAACAAGACTGCGCCAACCTTTAGATAAACGTAATCTTTGGTAGCCACAGATTTAAGTCACAGAGGCTAACAGGAAATGTAGGTGGGAATTAAGTTAAAATATCGGGAATAGACCCTTTACACAACCGTCCACGGGAGAAGAACTGCGCAGAATGAGCCATGCAGGTTACATGGCACGGCTCATCCAAAAAAATTCTGTGTAGCTTTAAAAAAAAAAAAAAAAAAAAAAAAAAAAAAAAAAAAAAAAAAAAAAAAAACAGCTGATGGTTTACAGTATCGTCCGCCATGTTTTCCCCAACATGGTTGGAATTGCGCTGCACTAACAGCGTAGAGGCGCATGCCCTGCCATCTTTCACAAACGATTTCGCAAAAACTAATTGGTAGTAATATTTACTTTTTCCGCTACTTAAATCTTTATATGTCAGCATTGTGACGAAACGCTCGTCATTTCGTTAACAGCCATAGTTAATAAGATATTGGCTTCGAAATAAGAGACTGCGCTACATTAGGAAAAGTTTGCAGTAAAAAATACAGGCTGCTATGATATTCCGTTTGGTGCCTGTTGCACCATATGTGCGGATGAAACTTTCCTGATGGATTAGAATTTTATTTTCGACTTAGGGGGAGATCTTTACCTTTCACTCATACCGCTAAACTTTATTTAATTTAGCGCACTCATTTCCGATGGCGATAAGGCCAGAATGAATCATTGCGTATCTCATACACGGTTAGAGGTATCAAAGTGATATTTTGAAAATGAATACATGCGAAGAGGCAAGTTTTTTGTCACATGGTTACTACGCAAAACTTCATTAACTGTCGCGTTATTCAAGGAAACACATAGTTGTAGAATGAATAAGAGTAAAGATAGTGATTTATTATTCGATTTGCAATATTCCTTCGTCACTCACAAATGTTTATTTCTTTGATTTTTGTCCATTGTGTTTCAGAGCTACTACTCAGTTTGCGAAACCTAATAGGAGTTACATTTCCTTCAGTTTAAAGCCTAGCAGTAACAGAACGGAAGTTACTAGAACTAATGAGGATTTTATGTGAGAATACTTGAAAATGACAGCAAGGATCTCTTCAATAGCTAACGAACAACTTGTTCTCTTTTCCTCGCGTAATAAAGCACTCTGTATTGAGATATTTAGAATGTACTTTTCATATAACTGAAAAAATGGAAATTGAATATTACAAAGAGACACAACACTTTTGTAGTTTGCAACTATTAAATTTAATGGGTTAAAAGAAGTCAGTATCAGTATCTTCAAGTATGGATGTTACGCAGTAACAACATGTGACTAATTATTAGGAGCTCTAATACGGAAGACTTGTTACTACTAGACGGGCGGGCGGATCCCAGTGCGTAATTTTTAACTGACATTATCGCAAGTTATACGTTTCTCACAGAGTTTCTGTTTGGAAAGGATGAAAATTTGATGTATTTTGAACATTTCATTCGCGTAATGTGTTCACCTAACTTCGACAGAAAAAAAGTTCCTCGCATGGCGAAAATTCCGTAACGTCGTCAGAAAGTGGATTTTCGTAAACTATCAGTATATACTGTTAATAAATAATTGCCTTAATAAAACTAAAATAAAAAATGTATTTTAGTTCTTAACGGAGACACTAATGAAACTTCTACATTCATACAGTGAGTAATTAGCGAGTGTGAGCGAGTTGAATGAAACGCGAGGTAACGCGTGAGCTCATCCGGAACGTGGCGACTCCTACAGCTTGAGGAAAAAATGGCGGACAGTTCAGCTCGGGTTTATAGGAGTCTTAGTATATACTAGACATTTTACAATTAATATGATTAGGGAAAGAGTACAAGACAGAAGTTAGAATAAACACCATAAATATATACTTGAAAAACATCTGATTTCATCATAACATTAACAAACATATAGTAATCACATTGGTAGAAAAATACAAGTTTGACAAAAATTTACCAATATTTTCACAGAAGATATAGAGAACATTTGCTGAGTGGTGATCAATTTTGAAGATATTTTTTATCTCACAAAATATTGGTGACTGCTGAGCAGGCAAACAAGACATAATCGAAAAGTATGACTGAGGGAACGTCTGTGCAAGGGAGAGAAGCACATTAATAGGTTCCTATGGCTGTCACAAGTACACACATATTTCTGTTTGTTCAACACATGCACAAACAAACAAAAGAAAGTTTAGAAGCGTTTGCCTACATGTATCAGAATATTACCACAAAATGAAAATTTCGTCACTCGCAATGAGAACATAAAATGATACAGTTGCACAGGGGATTCTGCTGAGATGAAGAGAAACTACGAAGTCATCCAGACAAAAGCCGACAGGCATTAGGTTAGTGGTAGTATACTGTAATATGTTTGACAGGTTCTGCACGACTGCACGAGGAGAGAATTCCGTCCAGTGGCTGCAACAGGGAAGCAGCGATATCCCAGACAGGTGTGAGTGTGGACCCACGTGTTCATTTAAACCCACACCGGTGTTCTCAGGACACTTGAGTCCACGTTGTCCAAGACAGAGGCGAGTCCAGGACAGGCGCGGCTGAGCAAATAATGACCAGAGTGTAAACTCAGTCCTTCACGATTAGTTGTACGCAAGAAATCTGTGGCGTGCAGGTGCTTGTCTCTAGAGTCCCTTGGGGTTAGACTTGCGCATAATAGCTCGCGATCGGCAGCGCCCGCTTTAGTTCGCGTCTCTGCCGCGAACTAGTTCGTTCTTTTAGTTCGTCCGCTCCCAGTGACGGCTGAGCGGCTTGGTCTGCGCATGCAGGTGGAGGGAGAAGTTCCCCCACCTAGCTGCTTCATGCGCTTGCTGCGTGAGCCGCTAACGATATCACGCAAACCAAAAGAAACAGTTTGTGGATAATTTCTCGCGTTTAAGTTTAGAGTTTTCTCTATGTCTTGGCGTTATGGAATTTATTACTCAGATATTGCAGAGTGCAGAATACTTCAAAACAGAAATTTTGTAGCTCTGAACTATGTAATCTAGCAGGCAGACGCTCACCTCGAAATGGCTCTCATCAGCAGAAGGCAAACACGTGATTTTTAATTCTGCTGCGCGCCCTCTCGCTATTGCCCGTCGGTCTTCGGAAAACAATCCAACGAACTAAGAAGCGAGATACTTTTGCCATAATAGTTCGCAACCAGTAACGCATGTTTTGGTTCGCGATCGATTGCACATATTTTAGTTCGCGACGGATTGCACATATTTTAGTTCGCGACCGATAGGACAAATTTTAGTAAGCGACCGATCGCGCATATTTTAGTATGCGACCGATCGCGCATATTTTAGTTCGCGACCGATCGCACATATTTTAGTTCGCGACCGGTATCTCTCCTTTTAATTCGCAGCTCGGCCGCGAAGTAGGTCGTCCGCTCCTTTTGGCTTTTGCTACCGCTACTAAAAGAGCTCTTTCTTTTGTTAAGACAGCTTTTTTATATAATGATCAGTCTGGCCCAAGCGTGTGCTATTACCCGTATTTTTGTGCAATTAGACATCAAATACTTAAGCAAATAAATGAATTATTTAGTTTACACGATGAAATGAGTGTTTTATTTAGACACTGCTGAATACCTTAGAAAAAAAATTTGTGGCAGTGAACTACAGGTGAGCTGCATCTGACGGCAACTGGCAGAAGGGAATCACGCGATTCTGCGCGCTCTCGCGTCCTCTCGCTGTTACCCGTGATTCTTCAGAAAAGCAGCGGACCAACTAAGAGGCGAGGGATCTGCGAACTAGTTCGCGTAGTTCGCCTGCGGGAGCGCTCTTCCGAAGTAGTTCCTTCGCAAACTACACAAGACTGCTTGGGGTTGGGATTGGGTTGTTTGTTTGGGATAGGGGGACTAAATTACAGAGGTTATCAGTTCCCCTGTGGGGAGGGGAAGGAGCGAGGATACGAAAAGAGGGGAGGGGAAACGAAATGCAGTCCGGGGAGTAAAGAAGGAAGGAAGACTGCATTAGCTCGGGGCCCCGTGCTCGCCGCGCACGTACTCAGGAAAGAACCGTGAGCCCCCTGGGAGCTAGCGTCCCTTGCAATGGTCCATAAAAGACATAGAAAATAACAAAAAATTAGTGTTTCATGAAAATTACGTCTCCATTAGCTGGCAGAGACGTCTCTAATATTTCTGAAAAATAGTGACATGGAATCTATGCATAATACTGGTCACGGCATACAGCCAAAATTGACAATAATTGAAATGTTAGAAAAATATAAAAGTACGAAAGGTTCCTAGGCCAGTGAGCAGATTACGTATGATATATGTAAAGGTAGACAGTAAAATTAAATATATTTATACCCAACATTCTGAATATTATGAATATATATTCGTACAATACATATGAAATATAATGTTACAAAGCAGGAACATAATGCTATATCTAGGGGAAGCATGTACATAATATTTATTTAGTGAAAAATAGGAGAAGCATGGCCATGCTTACAGAAATATAAGGGTAAAACTTCGTAAGGCACCATAGAAAGTGCTGAGGGTCCCAATACATCGACAGCAAGTGACTGTCAGTCGTGAGGAAGGTGGTTAGAAACAAAACAAAAATTATATGTTTGCTTCACCAGTACAATCTTCAACACGAGCCAAGTAAAAACAAATGCATACCAAATTCCGTAAGTGCTCAGCCATTTGTAAATTTTCACAAAAAGTACAAAGACAATGGGACGAACAACAAGCAAAAAGCAATGTTACAATGTATAGCATTTGGCAAGACAGTTTCAGGTCCATTTATGAATAAGCAATAAGCAATGCCACAATGTATAGCATTTGGCTAGACAGCTGCAAGTGCATTTAGGCATCAGCCACAATTTTTTTCCCTTAGGTAGCAAACATTGTCATGCAGTAGTGACACAGAAATAACAAAAAAATTACACACACACACACACACACACACACACATATATATATATATATATATATATATATATATATATATATATATATATATTTGTTATATAACTGTTTTTGCATAGTTTTATTTATTTATCTCATAATACTTTGTATAAGGTAGCAACTCATACGACAATCTGCTAGAAAAGAAAAAATATATTTGACTAGCCTCATATCAAACCTGGACATCTGACCTACTGGTCGAAATTTATTTAGTAGTCGATCCTAAGGGAAGTTTTTCCGCTCTTTTCATTGGTGAAGTCCGTTTTTCCCAAAAATTGACGTAAATATGATATATCACACGTTAAATTTGACTGTTGACATCAAAAGCGGACACCTACATAAGAACTTGATATCAAATTGGGACACTTCTTGAATGAAGCAGTGTGCACCAATGGGAACACAGTATATGATCACATGACCTCGAAAAGCAGACATGGCGACAGTATGTGCCAGGTACTACGACGTATTAGCCCGTACTTAAGTTTTCAAAAAAAAATGTTCAAATGTTTGTATAGTCTATGGGACTTAACTACGGGGTCATCAGTCCCTAAACTTACAAACTACTTATGAACTACTTACGAACTAGGACGGCACAAATATCCATGCCCGAGGGGGGATTCGAACCCCCGACCGTAGTGGCCGTGCAGACCGTGACTGGAGCGCCTCAGTCCCCTCGGCCACCGCGGCCGGCTTTAAGTTTTCCCTAATTTTTATAGTATTATTAGTAATAACCATATTAAATCCAGTAAAGTGGATCACAGCGTCCGAAGGAAAAGCTAGGAGGCGGTTGAGACAACCTGAAAAGTGGAAAATAAGCATTGAAAAGAGACAAAGTTAAGACTAGCTGGTAAACTACACTGTTCTATTGTAAGATGTGTTGTACGAAATTATCAGTTGTTGGAAAGAAGTTCGATGTCAGAAATAACGAAAGGATGTTTAAGGAAAAATCTGGCGACAGTTTCAACAGACCTTATGCTAATAATTTTAGAGCTTCAGTGCCGTAACATTTCATTTTGTATATAAAATTAAAAAGAGTATTATGATTATTGTAGTTTTCATGTTTCCTGTATGTAATAGAGTTCAGAATTCAATATTTTCCAGTTTATGTCGATATTCCTATATTTTCCCAGATTACACCCCTGTAAAATATTCTCGTCAGCAGTAAGCGAATCTCTGTGTTTCAAGAACGGACATCTGAAAGCGTGTTCACATCAAAAGCGGACACCTACACGTTTTGGTTTCAAAGACGGACATCTGTATTTTCAAACACAACATGAAGGTACTTGAGTAATCAAATTGATATTAGCCACTTCCAGGTATAAATCCTCGAGTATTATAGTTGATAATGCTCAAATCAGCTTGTAAATATATTAGCTCTACGTTTCGCAATAAGAAATGACGTTCTTATCAGTTTCTGGCAAACGACAGATTCCGTCTTTCATAATAGGCTACTCAATTCATCCTATAATGGAGTAATGAAAGTGCACATAGCAGTATGAAACCAGTAATGCATCGCACACAAAAAAATAATTGTGGAAAAGTATGCACAAGCAGAGGCAGTATAATAGGACCAGCATCTAGAGTTGTGGCGATTCGTGAATGGGTCGTTCGTTTGAACGAATACAAATGAAGACTCGTGAGAATCGAATCGCGATCCGGACGAATCGTCGTTCAAAACAATCGTCTGTCTCGTGACGATTCCAAGAGTCAACGACTCATGATTCGAAAGCAAGTGGCGAATCGTGGCGAATAATTACGAAAGCCAGACAGCACTCAAGGAGGACGCTTGTGAACAAATGAGGCACAGAACTAAGATCCTGAGCCGTAAATTATTATTCACGAAGATGACAAACCGAAACGCAGCGAAATACACAGCTGCCAATACACATGATAAGTTAGACATCAAGAAATCAAAGTATAATGAAAAATTATGTACCTGTTATGCGTTCCAGATGTAGTGCAACGTAGGCCTAAACACGTCGTTTATACAGTTTACATGTAATATATTTAAACGAGCAATTCTTGTACGGATGCAGCTATTTGGATTATTTTTATACTAGCTTATATGCCCGTGCTTCGCAACGGTTGTTAAAGAGCGATCTGTGTATATCATGGTTTTTTAGGTCAGCAAAAACAGAATCTTTGTTGGATCGCTCTGTCAATGAACTCAGTTCTCCTAGCTAAGATGTCAAATTTAAGTAGAAGTCATTGTCGAAAACGATGAATGTTCGCAAAGTTTTCATACGAAAATTGAAATTAATTTCAGCCCGTACTCCGGAACGATGTAAGTTCAATGTTAGGTTGTGTTCATAAAGTTAAGAGTACGGTGTGTAATTGTCAGGCGTAAACTTCTGAAAACAAAATCAAATGTTCAAATGCTTGTAAATCTATCGGACGAAACTTCGTGGTCATCCGTCCTTAGCTTACAAACTACTTAAACCTAGGTAAACTAACCTAAGGACAACACACACACCCATGCCCCAGGGAGGACTCGAACCTCCACGGCGAGCAACCGCGCGCTCCGCAGCGAGGCGCCTTAGACCGCTCGGCTACTCCACCGCGGCTTCTGAAAACACTTATATCGTTGAGATGAGAAATAATAATAATAACAGCGCCATGTATTCTTTGCTTCCTAGTCCCCATGAAAGCTCGTGTAGTACTTGGCCTTCGCAGATAGATAGTGATTGGTTTTAAACAAATGTTTAAATTATGATATCTTTATTTTCTCTGATCCGATTTTGATGAAATGATACGTGTATCCAACCGCACGATATGCTCAAGCTACGGCTGAAAATCCTACGAAAATTCGTCATGTACTTTTGTAGATAAACGTGTTCTAAGAGACAGACAGACATAACGGTCGTAGATACAAAACATTAAATTAAGATATCTTCTTTTATTTTTATTTATTTATTTATTTATTTTTTCGTTATCCCCTTTATGAAACGATGTTGTCCCATGTAAATCCGTGAAGTATTTTAGGAGATTAGAGATTTGTAATAGATAGCTATACACCCGTGCTTCGCAACGGATATTAAAGAAAGGATACCATCACTTGTAGAGAACTACAGCATAGTTATGAGTATAAAAAAGTAGCATTGCCTTCTATTAGTTATTTGGTGGACTACATAACTAATAGGGCCTCTGTTTGTTATTTACTGTACTAAACCGTTTTCTAGGCATTTCTAAAGAGAAGGCACTCAAGATCGAATAAGCACGCACGGAAATCAGAAAGGAAACTACATAAATTCGATTTTCCTTGCAAATGATTATTATTAAATGAAAACGTCAATAGACGCGAAGGAGCGTCCCTACTGCTTAAATTCAATTTATACCCGTCGAAAGATGCACTTCTTTTCTTTCCATGACATTGCAAAGCATGTGGGATACAGCTGGGTTAAATTTTACTTGCAGTGGCAGCGGTTTCGTTTGGTATTGTTGGCAACGAAATATTTGCTTTAGGAGGATTATTAGTTTACTCATCAGAACAGCATAAAGTATTTATTTCATCGTCAACATAAAGAATTATTCCCTCATTCTACGTGACTGATTTTTCAAAAAGCATTGAACGGCCATTGCCAACATCAGCCGTAAGTAAACTTGTACCCCTTGTATTACACCACAGTTATGAGAATGAAAAACCGAAGGATCGGCATCTGTTAGTTATGTGGTGTGGTGTGTAACTGACATCTCCTCAATTTGTTCTTTCCTGTACTATGGCGTTTTCTACACATTCCTAAACATAACGAACTCAAAATCTAACGAGGATAGGCCTACACCGAAATCAGAAAGAAAACTACATAAATTCGATTTTCCTTGCAAATAATTCTTATGTAAATATATTCAAAGAATTTTGTTACTGGCAATGTAATTTTACACACTTGAGCAGCATATACTTATATACGACTTACGAACTTTCCATCACAGACATACATTAACGTATGTTTACAGTCCGTGTATTGCCTGTGTAATTAAAGTATGTCTGTGTTTTCCTTTGAATCTATTTTGATTTAAGAGTTATACAGTAACCGTATCTTCACATGAACGATAAACTTCGTAAGTTTCGGAGTACGTAGCTTTTGCTAAAAATATTTGGTACAACTGCATCTAATGCGGCCCGGCTACTGCTCGCTAGGTGACGTAAAGACAATTCCTCTCATTCCCTGTGAATCGGCTTCCTGTTAGCAAGTTCTCGACGTACCCTTGTCTCATTCCCTCTGAGTCGGTACACGCATTAAATGTAGTTCAGACATGTATTTATTGCTCTAGAAAAGCTAAAATAAAGAATGTAAACACAGATTACTCACCTAAATGAATGGTATTAATCTGTTAGTAACGCGATACTGTCTGCTAAACCAAAGTAACCTATGACTTACGAACTTTCCGTCACGGACATACATTAAAGTATGTCTACACTCTGTGTATTGCAGTGAGCTCAAAGATTATATGGAGATGGTACTATGTTTTGATCCTAAGTACTACAGTTGTTTTCCCGGTGTTTATATTGAGATCATTGTTGAAATGCCAGTGTAGTTAATGCTCAGTTAATGTATGTCTGTGTTTCCCAGTGTTTTATCTTTGAGTGTTTTTATCTTCGAGCATCTGTTGATCGTCGTATTGCTCCACATTTTAAGGATTTTTGTTCGCCACACTCACCCACCGCCACACACCGAGACCAAAACACCATAGTGCACACCGCGAACCTCAAGGCTACTCTCATGCGTAACCACCACTGGTCTGCAGTGAATAATTTTGGCTACCAACTGAATTATACGGACACACAACCCACGCTCCATTTTTATGTATGTATACTGACTTAGAGACATTTTTATTTTTTGAATCAATTTATAGTTGTATTTTTTGTAAAATCTCAATTTTACAAAAATATTCCTTTTATATAAAAACGTGATTTTAAATGTTTTTAACGCCACCTCGATTTTTTTCTCTCTTTAGATTTCTATGTTTATCTTTCCTGAAGGAAACCGATTTTCCACAAAGAAACATTCTTATATAAAAACGCAAATTTCTTGCTTCTCGAATAAAATGTAGAATTGATTTTGATTTTTAAAATTTATTTATATAGACTTGTATTCTGAAACTACGTGATTTTTACATAATAAGTATACAATAAAGAATAGTAGGAATCGACTCCTGTTGCAGACGAATCGTCGTTCAAAGGAATAGTCTGTCTAGTGACGATTCATGATTCGAAGGCAAGTGCCGAATCACACCGAATCCTGCCGAATGATTACGAACGCTTGTGAGCAGTCGAGAGGGCGTTGCGTCTGAACAAAAGAAGATCGCGGGCCTTTAACTATTATTGAGAAACTACTTGAGTACTGATGGCAGAAACGAAACACAGGGAATACACACATTAAAATCAAGTAATCAACCTATAATGAATAAATAGGTACCTCTTTCTTTTGTTGCAAATGCAATGCAACAAACACACGTTCTTTCTTTATACTCTAAAATTAACTTGTAATATCTTTAAATGAGCAATTCTTATACTTATATATTTCGCGTATCTCGGAAGCGACACTTAACGATTTGGATTAAATTTTGTATTAAAGTTTTTTTGCTGTTTTGAGTTCACCTTCATACTTGTATTTTTCGTAAAACGCAAATGGGTTACTATCATACATATGTTTTAGGTTAGGTATGTTTTTCTTGGTTAATCTCGGATCCGATTCTAACGAGTTGGAATAAATTTTGTATTTAATTTGTTTTGTTTTTTGACTTTATCTTCACACTTGTATTTTTCGTAAAACGCAAATAGGCTACTAACATACATATGTTTTAGGTTAGATATGGTGTTTTTAGGTTAAACTTGGAACCGACTTTAAGGATTTCGAATAAATTTTGTTTTAAATTTTGTTTGCTTTTGAGTTCATGTTCATACTTACATTTTTCTTAAAACGCAAATAGGCTTTCATCATAGATATGTTTGTCTTGGTTAAAGTTTACTTACCGTCCAGGCGGCCTCGCGTGATAAGTGTTGCCAGTGACGTGGCATTAGCCAATCGCGTGACAACACAAATGTTTTGTTAAGAAATCTTCGTTTTACAAGGACAATTACATGCAAGATTCTGTCAACCACAGAGAAGGAACAGCATTATTTATTTACTATGTCTGTACGAAACACTGAATCATTCTACGCTGTTTTCTAAGAATATTAACATCATGGCAAAGGTTTTCTAGCCTGTTGTTGATGTTGCCAACATATCAACGCGAGACCGCTGGGATGGTAGGTAAAATTTTACTTTTTTTCTCTGATCTCCGGTATCTCGAAATGTGCAGTAACCATGGGTATTAACATTTAAATTTAGTTAACGTTATTTCAAGTATATTGCAATAAGTAGCTACTCCCATAAAAACATTTTACAAAAAGAAAGAGTAGGCATAACAGGCCTACACAATGTAAAAATTTAGAACCCGGATTACTTGCATAATTTGTCAATGTTTCTTGTCTTTACACAGTTCACAGTAAGTACCGTATTGTCGTAATTCTGATTATATACGAGGGTAAGTCAATTATTATCCACAAAGTAGTTATAAAATTGTATTGTAATGAAATACGAAACTTACAAGAACATCATTTTTCGACATAGTCTCCTTGCTTTTCAATGCACTTCGTCCATCGCTCTAGAAGCTCCCTTACGCCCTCATAGAAGAAGGTTTTCGGTTGAGCTGCGAGCCAGGAATGCACCGCTTCCTTCACTGCTTCGTCCAGTCAAATCGACGGCCCCTTAATGCCTGTTTGAGTGGAGCAAACAAGTGATAGTCAGAAGGGGCAAGATCGGGACTATATGGAGGATGATCCAGTTCTTCGAATTTGAGTTTCTGGAGCGTTTCAGCAGTGTGGACAGCAGTATGCGGACGGGCATTGTCGTGCAACAACACAACACCTTCTGACAGCAGTCCTCGGCGTTTGCTTCGGCTTGCAGTCTTTAGTCTGTCAGTAAGCATCTCACTGTAACGTACACTGTTTATTGTTGTGCCCCTTTCACCATAATGTTCCAGTACACAGGACCTCGTGCATCCCAGAAAACCGTAAGCATCAGTTTTTTGCGGACGGTTGGGTCTTGAACTTTTTCTTGCACGGCGAATTTGTATGTTTCCATTCCATACTCTGCCGTTTACTCGCCAGCTCGTAATTATGGATCCATGTTTCGTCACCAGTAATGATTCTGTCTAAGAAGTTGTCCCCTTCGTTACCATAAGCGATACAATTTTTTTTTTTTTTTTTTTTTTTTTTTTTTTTTTTTTTTTTTTTTTTTTTTTTTTTTTTTGTGGATATGTCGAGGAACGTTTGCTTATGCAATTGTGTGAGTTGTTTTGGGACCCATCTTGCACAAACATTACGAAACTCAAGTCTGTTGTGAATAATTTCGTAGGCAGAACCATGACTAATTTGAAGACGATGAGCCACTTCATCAATAGTTAATCGTCTGTCTAAGAGAATCATTTCACGTGATCGCTCAATGGTTTCTTCATTTGTGGCAGTAAACGGTCGTCCGGCTCCTTCACCGTGCTTAACACTCGTGCGACCATTTCGGAATTTTTCAATCCACTCGTACACACTTGGTTGTGGCAAAACACTGCTCCCGTACTGTACTGGAAGTCGTCTATCAATTTCGGCCCCTGATGCACCTTCCGCCCACAAAAAACGTTGCTCTTCTTTGGTGCAAATAGACAGCGGAGCAGCCATGAGTAACAGCACGGCAGCGACAACGAAACTAACGTAGCAGCTTGGAAATTGCAAAGATATAACAACAAATAAACAAAGCATGCGACACCAACGTAAACGACAGTACTACCAACATAAACAAAAATACAACTAAATTGCGGGTAATAATTGACTTACCCTCGTAGTTCGAATATTTAGAGTACGGAATCAGTTCGTGAAAAGGTTCTACACACACACACACACAGTGGTGCACACTTTATTAATTATTGTTCAAAAACATTATCTTTCTTAATTTGCTCGATTTTAGACATCACCATACGTCTGTGAGAGTTTCCAGTTCTTGAAATAACACGCTCACATGGAACTGAGCTCCCCAACACACACAAGTGTCTTAACATGAGCTGGTACCGTCTTGGGTGGTATATTTTGTGTTCTTGCCACCATCGGAAAGGGTCTGCCTTTCTTCCTAATGGCTGAATTCAATATACTTGTCGAATTGTATTATTGTAGACGCCATGGGTGTAACCGACTGATTCGTACAGCGTTGAACACTTGAATTGAAATCTTCCTCTGTGTCCCCTGATTGTTGCTGTTCTTCAATTTGTTTTGGATCATCATCGCTGGATGTTCTTAAAACCGCAGCTTTTTGTATCAATGGTTGTTTTGCTCTGTTGTAGGACTTTGCCGACAGAAATGCTTGCTTTTTAAATCTTGGATCAAGCAACGTAGCTTCGGCAAGTATAGCTCTATCCTCAATATCTCTGAATCGTCTTTCAAGTTCGTCCTTGATTTTCACAATATCGGACATACTTCTCTAAATTTGTTGGCAACTTCGTATTTCTCAAAATGTTTTTTCAAGCACTTAGAAAATAGAATAAGTTTCGATACTGTTACTTGATTCTCCGAGCTTACATACTCAGTGATATTAAGAAAAGGCTTTAAAATTTTGCACATTTCTTCGAGTACGTCGAAGTCTTGCTATTGCAAGATAAATTATTGCTAAAGTTGCAGCAATAGCTTCCCTGCTCTTCACTACACTTTCAAACATTGTAAGGGTTGAATTCCATCTTGTTTGAAAGTCTGCTCTGGAAGACCCCTTTGTTTTTGCACTTCCTTTAATTTCGAAATCTGGGACTTCGTTTGAAATATTCCACTGCTGTTTTCACTTTCATTTGGAGCTCTTTTATTTCAGCTATTGCATTTTGCACTACCAGATTTAGAGTGTGTGCTAAACATTGAATACTGTACCACTGTAAATATCTTGCAGCTGAAATATTAGCGGCATTGTCCATCACTAATTATTTTGTTGTCAATTTCGCACTCTTGACAAACCCGCCTTATTTCATGGGAGATATTTTCGGTCGTATGTTTTTCATTGAACGCGAAACAATGAAGTAACGCACAGCATGATTTAGGGTTTTCATCCAAATAGTGCACAGTTATTGCAACATAGTTTTCGCTAGCAGCCGAGGTCCAACTGTCTGTAGTAATACAGCACGCTACAGCTCGAGACAAGTTTGCTTTCACTTTGTCTTTGACACTGTTGTACGTTGAATACAATAGGGCGTTAGCGAGGGTCTTTCTCGAAGGTAAAACATAATTTTGGTTTAGATTGTGTACCAGTTCTCTAAATTCAACTATTCTGAATGAGTGAAACTACTTCACAATTAATTTCGGAATAATCCCGTCCACTGGTAGGGGTCTCGTAACGAAATCACTAATTGTGCTTTGTTCAGTTCTTTTATTTTTTTTTATTCTTTTTTTATTTTTTTATTTTTTTTTTATTTATTTATTTATTTATTTATTTATTTTTTCGTGGCTGCGTCTATCTTTGGTTGACGTTGAGGGTGCAGAATAACATGTTGAGGGTGCTACGGCAGACGTTGAAAATAACGGTGTTCTCACTCCAGTAACACTTCAAAAAAATGTTGAAATGTTTGTTAAGCTTATGGGACTTAACTACGGGGTCATAAGTCCCTAAACTTACAAACTACCTTATACTAAAGACGGCACAAATATCCATGCCCGAGGGGGGATTCGAACCCCCGACCGTAGTGGCCGTGCAGACCGTGACTGAATCGCTTCAGTCTCCTCGGCCACCGCGGCCGGCTGCAGTAACACTCTGCACGTCGATTTCAGTAATGAGTTGTGGACCTTCTAGTATGAGAAGAGCAGTCGGATGCTTTGTTTTTATGTATCGCTCTAAATTGGAAGTCGATTCAGCTTTGAAAGAGTAAATACTGGAACATATTTCGCACATAGCACGACCATGGTTAATTTCTAGAAAATATTTCCAGATAACATTTTTCTTTCGTTTATCACGGTCCATTTTACACACAAACTCTTAACACTGTAAAACGCACAGATACACAGAAGACAATACACTTCTGAAAACACAAAATTTGCAAAAATCCCCATTTCCTGCCCTTTTCAGGAGAGCCAACAAAGGAAGAAAAATGATGAACATGTTCTCTCACTCTTACGGCAATCATTTCAGCGAATTATAGTATGTTTACAATAGCTTTCAGAGATTTTCTACACTTTTAAAATCGTGTATAATGTATTTGCTCCAACCCTAAGGAATAATGTCAACTGTTAGGAAACACCCTGCCATCATATCGTGACGTGTTCGGAGTCTTACCAACCGTTCAGCTTTTCCGGACATGTCCAACTTTTAGGTTCCTTTTTTAATGTCCGGGCTCGATTTTTCTGTTTTACGAAAGTCTTGCTTTTTGGTAACGTAGTTACATTTCATCATGGGCTAACGAAAGTGGACTGAAGAATAAAATGTTCAAATGTTTGTTAAGCTTAAGGGACTTAACTGCGGGGTCATTAGTCCCTAAACTTCCAAACTACTTATGAACTACTTACGAACTAGGACGGCACAAATATCCATGCCCGAGGGGGATTCGAGCCCCCGACCGTAGCGGTCGTGCAGACTGTGACTGGCGCGCCGCAGACCGCTCGGCCACTGCGGCCGGCCGACTGAAGAATAACTGCAAACATTTTGCTGTATATGTTTCACGAGATTCGTTACCAATGCTTTGACTGTTGTATAAATCTTTCGTTGATAGTGGAGGTTATGTTAACTTGAGATACTGTAGTATGTCTAGCACAGTCTCGTTCATACTCGTACACAAAAGCTTTCTGTTTAGCTTAATCGTTTTAAGTTCGAGATTTTGTATGTAATCGTGTTTAGAAGCGTTCATTCATATAGAATCTTAGTTAAGTAATGTCGCTGTATACGATCAATTGCTACTATTTAGAAATGTGTCGCCTTCCTGTGTAGCAGTGGCAGACAAGAAAGGTAGAAGGGGGGGGGGGGGGCAAGACTAATGTAATAAGTTAGGTAATTTTAAGTAGACACCCCATGATCTTTTGTATTAGTTTTGCTGTTCACATTAATAGTATAATTTACGCCGAAGCCCCTTTTACTTCACCGAGATCGATCTTTCTTATTGTTGACATTAAATCATAAAAATATAACTACTTTTTCTGTTAATTTATTATATCGCCTTATCCACATGAAAATTGAATATACATATTTGAAGAGGAGAACATTCTCTACAACTTTGCTTACTTATGTTTTTTTTCCACCGTTTCAGAGATATTTGCAAAAATAACTACAATTTTACACTGTCACTTGATTTTACGTAAGGCAGTACAGAGAAAACTAATAAACTTTGAAAAGAGGACAAACAAACGCGGCAATGAAGGTGATAATATGTAAAAAGATAATTAAAAAGAAAAATGTATCAAGTTAACAGTTTAAAGAGGTAAAAGTTCAAAGAAAAAAATGTTTGTCAAAGTTGAACTCTGAAATACAAATATATTTGTCTGGCCTCTTGTAGATAGAAAGAAGGAGGAGGAAGAAAAGGAAAGCATGGCTGCATTAGGACACTACAATAAAGCGATCTAATTGGCCGAAGTGGATATTTCGGTATAAGTAACACCCCAAAACTTCTACACGAACAATGAATTAATTTTTCACTTTTTTGCGAAGCTATTCTTTCTGCCAAAAGCGTTTGGTAGAACACCGTCACAAAGGTTTAAAGAAATCTATGAAATATTTTGAGATTTTGAAGTCCAATATCAAATTGTTTTGGTCAGTTCCAAGCAAGAGGTGTATACTTCATCGAAATTTTCATCACTTCGAGATAACTTCATGACATCTCTGACAGTGTTAATATAGTCCAAGGTCTATTTAAGCCTGAGAGAAAAGCATTACACATTTCAACTGAATCTATAATTTTAATAACAAGGGAAGTGACAAAGATAAATGAAAAACGATTAACTTTAGCATCAGCATCAGATTCTTCAAGCTAAAATCCTGAAAGAACGCCATTGAATGTTCATAAATACGTACAGCTGAAAGGTCAAAGGACCGACGTGCTAGCGTAGTGGCTAAAACACGGACACTCATTACTACTCGCTTGGGGACCCGCGAACAAAACTGATCATTTCGTTCACGTATGAAATATCGTCTCTCGCTATGGTCACGTTTTGCATTGCCTCTTGAGTCTTAAGTTTTGATTTTTCCCGATTTTTTAAAAATTTATACAATATTATTTTCACTGTAAGGTTTACCGTAAACCGACAACAACTGATACAATTATACACCAGACCTCCTATCACCCACATGCACAAAAACAATCAGCTATCAGATACATGCTCCACAGACTCAACACAGTACCACTCAACAAAGAAAATTACCAAAAGGAACTAGACATCATCACACAAATAGCAACAAACAATGGATACGATGGTAATATAATAGAAAAATTAAACAAAAAAATTAAAAAACAGATACGGGCAAAAAACATCAAACGTACAGACACCCAGACAACAACACAGCAAAGCAGCACACAAACACACACAACACAAACTGCAGCACAAAGAACACATGAAAGCAAAAAAGAAAATTCAAGATGGTACACAATGACATACAAACACAAACTAACACATAAAATAATAAATATTTTCAAAAGACAAGGCATAAAAATAGCTCTCAAAACAGATAACCCAATCCAAAAATATATCCCAAAAATCAAAACAGACACAGATATCTACCAAAGAGCTGGAATATACCAACTACAATGCAACTCATGTGATGGAAGGTATGTAGGACAAACCAGCAGAACATTCGATACCCGATACAAGGAACACATCAGGGCATGGAAATACGGAACAAACCACTCCACTTTTGCAGAACATCTAATAGCATATAACCACAAACCCACCACAATAGAAAAAGACATGAAGGTAATTAGAATAAATAATGAAAAACATCTCTTAACATTACAAGAAAATTATCACATATATAAAACAAAAGCTGAGAAAAAGATGCTACTAAATGACCAAATAAACCTGACCAATCAATCATTGTTCTCACTGATTGACCATATGATATACACAAATCCCAACACATAAACACAACCCCAACCACACACACACACACACACACACACACACACACACGCGCGCGCACACACGCACACACACATACACACATATTCAAACAGAGGGGGGAAAAAAACCACATACAGACACACACCCACACACCCACCCACACACACAAAGATACCTTCAAACATTTTCAATGAAACAGTTGAATTTCAAATAAGCTAAGGTTGGCAACACTACAAAACAAACAGCAGCAGACACAGTATGGCAGCAGGTGACAGCAGAATCAGAGAACTGCAATGTGTCTCAAAAAAACAGTGTAACATTTCGACCTGGTTGCCAGAATAAGACTGAAGTGGAGTAGCAAGTGCTGTAAGTACACCATTTTATTCCAAAAAACGAACTGTTTTAAATCAGAAATGAAATGTTTTAGATATGTAAGAGACCTAACCTATATGTATAAACAAAAAGATGTAAATATTTCAGGACACCCACTGATGATGCCTTGAGAGAAAGGCGAAACGCGTATGGGTGATTTAAAAATATAAAAATAAAACCATTCGCAGTAGCAAAAGGCGGTTAATTTTAAAACCTTACAGTGAAATACAATTCAGCTGCTGCTCAAAATGGCCACTGCAAGCAACGTAATATTATTTTCCATCTCAATTTTATGTGAGTGCTCAGCACCCCCAAAAAATTGTTGGGGGGTGCACGAGCCCCGGTGCACCTACGGAGTCGGCGCCCCTGCAGACATTTATACTTATATTGGCCATAGGAAACAATATCAACATTTAGAGAATAACAATACTAATTACTTTTGAATTATGCATAGTTTTTAATAATTATGATGGCTCATATGACTTGATAATAAAATGTATGACCATTATTATTTTCATAAGCCGTGTTTTGTAAGCTGGCACATTTTATCTGAATGGATTCTAATATTATGTGTCTAACATTTTAAAAATTAATTTCTATTTTCAGAATTCTCGAATTGAAAACAATGAAACACCAAATGTTGTGTGAAGACCTCGAAAACAATGGAGATTTACATAATCCTGCAATCACAGATTTACTTCTCCAAAGAAACAAGAGTGTGCATATTTGGGAAAAAGACAAATAAAATCAATATCTCAGTGAGTGTTTAAAACAAACTAAACATTCGGTTCCATCGTTTCTCTCTGAGGTTGAACGGAGAGTTAGTGCATATCAGCGCAGCTTTGGTACTGCATCTGGCATTTCCATGTAACTGAGCTGGAGAATGCGAAAAAGTTGCCTACAATACACACACCCAGGTGGGCAAATTCCAGAAAACACTTTTAACGATTTTTCAGACCACATTAAAACAATTTATTATGACGAGATTAATTTCTAATCCAAATACTTATTTTACTTTTGATGTATGTATTAGAGATTAAGCAAGGTATACTTCAAAGCAATAACAGCCGGTGGAACGAAAATGGCGGCGCAAGCGCGCGCGCCCGCCTGTATCCAGCACCTGCCGTGACGTCACTGCTTGGGTGCACGCCGTCCATCCTCTAAACAGTCACGACTTGATGCCATCCGATCTTCGTACAGTCACACTACAGGCACATTAAATAGCAATACAGTTTGTTTAATTCATAGAAACGTACAGAGTTTTCGTTGGGAATATTTTACTGCAGATACGCGTACCTTCACTTAGGCTGCGTTCCCAGTGGCATCGACAGGCCGTCGTCAGACGCCGTATACCATTTCGACTAAAAACATCGACCGTCGGCGTGGTCACACTGCATCAGATATAGTTAGTCACTTGGTCGGGTTAAAGGAGAAAGTTAGGTTAAGTTATAATGTATTCTTTGTCTGAAGTATATTAGATTTCAATTCCCTAGGGTGCAATGGATTCCATCGACATTTTTATGCTTAGAAATTACTGCTACAATGCTGCTTTTGTTATTAATAAAGACTTCAAATGCATACGAATGAGCTACACCTGTCTGGAACGAAGAAAGTGGCGAGGATTGTGTACTGTCCTCAGTTATTGCCACTCCCAGACAATCTTTACGAATATGTGAGGTACCATTAAAAGGAGAAATTTCTGTTACATATTGTGATATTTCGTGGTGTCACTAGCAAGCAATATTACAGTTTTGCTGAATTTATTTGAAGTTGTGCAGACATACACCAGTTAATTTCCATGCTTTAAATAATGAAAAACTACACCAATTAGGGAAGTTTATTGATTACCACAACGAATTTCGAGGATTTATTCGCATCTTCTAGTGCATTTGTTTACATAAGAACGGTACTTTTTCGACGTTTCAATCTGTGATTTCCTGACACACTTGCACTGCAGTTGTATTTTTAGGTTAGCTACTGAAGCTCGGAAAATAGGACAGAATAAATATTGAGGTGTGTGTTTCATCCTAATGTTAGAAACCATAACTTTTTCTGTCTGCTTAAAGGTATTCTGCCTCTTCCATTACTCAGAATATGCAACATAATAATCGTGACTTAGACCTACCTGTGTACAAAAACCAGTGTAGGTGACGATTTTTGTGTTGTGATATTCAGTTTAATGGAGCAGACAATACCTGCAAGTATAGACAGACGTACTATTTAGTATGTAAAAAGGTTGCCACAATATTATTATGTATGCTACTGTTTCCCTCATTACAATAACCTCAAAAAGACTACATCTGTGCAAGAGCTGCATAAAATCACACATGGAAACGTCACGATGTATTTATGTACACAAATGCACTAAAAGAGAGAAAATTCTCGAAATGCGTTGTACTAAACAAAAATACATAATGGACGCAGTTTTCAGTACGGTATTTAAATCCATGAAGAACACAGTTACAGACCACCCAGAAACATCCGACTATCATGAACGAAATGGAGTTACGGTATATTGAACTTGAATATACCGTATTTTTTGAAAGACAAGTGTGAAATCAAGAATAATTTAGAACACAGAAACCACTGAAAAGCGGAAGCACACGTAGGCCTGCACCACATTTGCAGGTCACTTCATAGAACACTCATCACCTTTTTAAAGAACACCAGAAGCCGTAAGAATAATTTGTGGTAATTTGTGGACAGCTAATACCCGATTATCACAGTGCATAACAACGTAAGAGACCCACTGCAATAACATTAAGATACGCCACAATCCCGGATTGAACAAATTTTTGAGGTTATAATTTACGCCTAAAATTTCTGATAAAGGATTTAACCAACTTGGGGTTTACAATATACTGTAATATCAGTCCATAGATTCCGAATTATATCCCGATTGTGATATTTATCGTCTTCTGGGTGTCACGATCTCTTTCTTTCTTTCACAAAGCATATCAGTTTCTCACTGTCCATATCTAGCATGTGAGGACGTCGGTCGATTTGGCCGAAGAAAACAAACTGACTTGAATTTCACCGACTGTCGTGCGAAGTCTGTACGCTCGGGCGATGAGGTCGGCTACACTGTGACCGTGCCCTCAGTGGAGCAGGCTACTGGTCTGAAACGATCGGCAATTTTCCGCCGATGTCTGTCGTCGGTGAAACCCACCGATATCGGAGCCACTGTGATCATAGCCTTAGAGGCCATTACATCATAATACGTCCCTATTTTAATCTCAAATATTGAAGGAGGGCAATGATACCAATGTGTTTCCAAAGACACTTTGTCGCAAATGCGCGCAAAATAAAATGCTGAGTGTATACAGCAGAAGTACGAGGGTTATTCCAAAAGTAAGCTCCGATTCGCCGTAAATATTTGAAAGCGGCGCCGAGGACAAAACGCGCATGCGCGCCGACTCCTGTGCTATGCCTTGCGCGTTAAACCGACACCACCCAGACACCAGGCCTGTGCGCTGCCTGCCAACAGTAGTCATAGCACAAGCGAACTGTTTGTCTTACGTAGCGCAATGATGAGTTTGGGAATACGTACGCGTTGCACAGTGGTTCCAGGGTGTTGTTAATGTTATTTATGTGATTCACAGACACATTCGTGTTCGTAAAAGATATTTATGACCTACTAGCTCCGCTCGCGTGTAGGTTGATTATGATAGATAAGCTATCTTTCAGTAGTGCGCTATGAGACTGGTTTTGAAGGATCAAATGAAATACAATACCTTCTTTAGAAACAAACATTTTTAATCAACATTCAAATAAAAAATGTGAAGTGCTTAATGATTTACAATAAATAATACATACATTATTCCTTATAGCCTGTGTTGCAATATCTTAACACATATGGTGCGAGTAATGTCCCAATTCATTTTAATTTCATTTTAGGGCATTCTGGTAAACTACGTTATTTGTATTAAAAGGAATTTCCTTTTTACTGCTTTATTTATTTATTCTTATATTTCCTTATTCGTGTGCTTATCCTTACAGAGAAAGAGCTGAAGACATTGTAGCCCGCATAGACCAAAAATATGGTCAGTGGCATCACGTTTCGCTGTATGTAACCCTCTTGCTATAGAATCGCAAACGTCATCGCTGGCCTTCAGTCCGATTTTTAAAAAAATATAATTTGACGTCTTTCAACCACCATATCTTCCATCCCCTTATAGCTATCGGCATGGAACTGCTATGGTGTACAACGGGAGACTTCGGACAACAATTACACACAGACCATTCGTTTCCGTTCCGTAGTTTCCGCTCAAGAGCGAAATACGAACAGAAACACACGTAGAATTTTATATACATCGATAACTTTCCATCCCAATATACTTCACCCTTTTATCATTATCAACCCTCAAGCAACAAAGCAACCAATAAAACCATTTTCAAAGAGTAAATACAATTTTCAAAGAGTAATTATTGTTCCGAATTTCGCGTTATATTCTTCAAATTACTAAATATCTATCAGATCGCTAAGAAACCGGGCCTAAAACCTTCCTCAGGTATAAATTAGTAACTGGACAAATATTCAAGTCTCTCCGTCTTTTCGTTCGGACGTGATAAGCATACAGCGAACAGACATTGACATTAATATATATATAGATAAATAGCTATCCTGTCGCCATAAAACCGTGCCTAAAGCCTTCCCCGTGTAGAAATTAGTAACTGTACAAATTTTTAACTCTTTATGTCTTGTGATTCAGACGTGATAAACGTACACTGAACAGACATTCACATTTATAGATATAGATTAGTAAGATATCTTACAGATATTGGAATCGGTCGATTCATATTAGGCATTTTGTTTCATAACAGTAAACATCTGCACCAAGAAAGACATAAATAACATTAAAAATATTCTGAAACACTGTGTGACGTGCATGTATTCCTAAACTCAGTACAACGCTACCTAAGACGAATGAGTAGCTTATTTTCAGAGACGGACATATTTCGTTTGCTAGAAACTGATAAAAACGTCATTTTTTATTGCGAAACGTAGAGATAATATATTTACAAGCTGATTTGATCATTATCAACTATAATACTCGAGGATCTATTCCTGGACGTGGCTAATATCAATTTGATTACTCAAGGACCTTCAAATTGTGTTTGAAAATACAGATGTCCGTCTTTGAAACCAAAACGTGTAGGTGTCCGCTTTTGATGTGAACACGCTTTCAGATGTCCGTTTTTGAAACACAGAGATTCGCTTACTGCTGACGAGAAAATTTTACGGGTGTATAATCTGGGAAAATATCGGAATATCGACATAAATATTAAATTCTGAACTCTATTACATATAGGAAAAATGAAGAGCTACAATAATGATAATAATCTTTTTAATTTTATATACAAAATGAAATGTTATTGCACTGAATCTCTAAAATTATTAGCATAAGGCCTGTTGAAACAGTCGCCAGATGTTTCCTTAAACATCTGACATCGAACTTCATTCCAACAAGTGATAATTTCGTACAACACACCTTACAATAGAACAGTGTAGTTTAGCAGCTAGTCTTAACTTTGTTTCTTTTCAATGCTTACATTCCACTTTTCAGGTTGTCTCAACCGCCTCCTAGCTTTTCCTTCGGACGCTATGTTCCACTTCACTGGATTTAATATGGTTATTACTAATAATACTATAAAAAATTACGGAAAAACTTAAGTACGGGCTAATACGTGTTAGTACCTGGCACATACTGTCGCCATGTCTGATTTTCGAGGTCATGTGATCATATACTGTGTTCATTCAAGAAGTGTCCGAATTTGATATCAGGCTCTTATGTAGGTGTCCGCTTTTGAAGTTAACACTCAAATTTAAGATGCGATATATCACATTTACATAAATTTGTGGAAAAAAAAGCAGATTTCACCAATGAAAAGAGCGGAAAAACTTCGTTCGGGATCGACTGCTAACTAAATTTCGACCATTAGGTCAGATGTGCAGGTTTGATATTAGGCTACTCAAATAGTTTTCTTGTGATATGACTACTCTTGGCAGGTAGCGCACAGTGTCGTTGTTACTGTATCTAACGTGCACTGGCAGGTTACTGAAGCGTGCGCTCCTAACATTTATGCCGCATTCATTTTCATTTGTTGTAACAAATAAAGGACGTATGTATATAAATTGAGGACTTTAAATAAGTACCATGGCAAGAAAAAACATTTACGTTTTGTGTAGAATGGGATCTAGATACCAAGCCCTATTTTGTGTACAAAGCGCGAACTGTGACGTATAAATAGCGTACGTAAACTGCAACGAAAGTAGTAGCAAATGCACTCAACAGATGGCAGGCGGTACGCTGCAGTTAACATATGAAACGTTATACATGTTCGAACATTGTGATATTATGGTAATTCTTTAAAATTGTATTCTCTTTGGATTTCAATGAATAATAGTTTCTTTGGTGATTTCGATTATTTATAGCATTCGAACGTTTGCATTTAGTTCTTTTGTTGGTTCGCTTTGCATTTGTAGGATCTCAACAGTTCGTTTCTCCGTTAGATGTCTTTTTTATCTCTTTACTTTTCTCCGTTAGGTTTGTTGTTTATTTTGTTACTTATCTCCGTTAGGTTTGCTGTTTATTTTGTTGCTTTACTTGGCATTTGTTTTCGATTACTGTATTGTTGTTATTGTAGTTACTTACTGTCAGGGGTGCCATCCCACAAGTTGGAGCTGAAGGTTGTCAGGGGTGCCATCCTACAAGTTTCAGCTGAAGGTGGGTGTGCCTGTTTTATTGATGCGTAACCTGGATGCACCACGATAATGTAATGGCACCAGGTTACGCATCACGGACCTGAGAAGGCGTATCGTGCAGGCCACCATCATCACCGGTGGAGCCAAGAGAGAGACTGTATTAATACCACGAATTCCCATCATCCCAACAAACTTGCCATTCCAGGTTAACCGGTTACAGTTCCCATTGAAAGTGGCCTTCTCGATTACTATAAACAAGAGTCAAGGACAAACATTAAAAGTGGCAGGTATTCATTTCGCCACCCCATGTTTCTCGCACGGACAGCTCTACGTAGGCTGCTCCCGTGTATCGAGAGCTAGAAATCTCTACGTATACTCGGAGAACAAGAAGTCTCGAAACGTCGGTTACAGGGACGTATTGCAATAGATTTTTGGCTCTCCATCCGTTCGAAGACAAATATATATTCCGTGCTAACAATGTCGCAAACAGTCATGTAGTTATTTATGCCCTTTCTTGGCTGGTAACACCGCGAAGAGCAGGTGGTTATTAAAAAAATTTCTACAGATAACGACACCGAGCAACAAGAAAATTGGAAATTAATATTCGGTTTGGTTCAAACTGTATCATCATTGCTTCACAAGCTGGTTCATTCAAAGAGACGTTTTTAAGTCAAGAATTTCTTAATTTCGCAACAATTTTTGAATATAAAAGTATTCCTGTAATGGACATTTCCACATTATAAAACTTTTTGGCAGATCTTAAGAAGGAATTTGCAGAAAGTTCAAAGACCTTTCAGAAACAGACAAGTTGTCGCGATTTTTAAAATGACCTTTTTGAGGTTTCTCCTGCAGCGCAATGTTGTTGTTGGGGTTTTGAAAGGGGGCGAAACGGCTAGGTTATCAGTCCCCTATTCGTAGCCAAGAGAGCACATCTTTTAATTAGCGGGTAGAAAGAACTCCACGTCCAATGCACGAGACGATTAAAGAGATAACGCGTGCTAAGACGACAACATTTAGAGGAAGACCACCAAAGCAGCGGAATGGACGGATGTGGGAGCGAAGTTATTCCAACTTTCAGAGCCTCTACTCTAAATGCAGATAGGAGACTTACAGGAAGACGTTTCCTTTCAAATGTATAAAACTGTATCCACTGAAGAATTTTGGGGTCAGCATGTCCCGGAAAAATATGAAAATTGCAAAGCATTAGTGTTCTACCTGGCTGCTATGTTTGGCTCCACATATATTTGTGAAATTTCATCATCAAAAATGAATTTCTTGGAGAATAATTATCGCTCATGACTAACGGCCACGCACTTTGAATACACTACTCGCGTCAGCTAACTTTAAGAATTTGCTCATGAGCGCAAATAATTTCTTAGTAAAATTAGAATAAATAATGGTGTGTATAATGCATGTCCTGTTTCTGGACTTTCCAGTAAAAGATTGACTACCCATTTCATTTCATACTTTTTTGTGAGTGAAAATAGAAATATATAAATAGAAAATATATTATTTTTTTCTGGATTTTTTGTATACCTTATTATTTTACATCTGTTAAACTTCATATTAGTTTGAGAGAGAAAATTAAAATAAAAAATCATTGAAGAATAAGACTTTTTCTGGATTTTTTATTAGAAATTTGCCAGTGGTTTGTATTACATATTATTTTGTGCGTGAAAATTAACGTAAAAAAATCGCACTGACGTGTTTTACGGCCCACTTTAGATTTGTAGTTTTATAAGTTTTTGCCAACATTTTGGACCAAAATAATAATGTAAATAAAAAAATTAATTAATAAGAGTGTCTGAAACCCTATTAGAAAAGAAAAATTCAAGTAGTGGCGGGTTCCGAACCACTGACTTTTAGCAACACAGTCGAAAGTCTTGCCCACAACGCTACCTACGACTATCAACCGGAAGATAGGCTCTTAAATCTCATACTACTGATGACCGTTGTTAACTGATGCTAATATGGCATTTGTAGACACTAGATTATCATTTATCGTACGAAGAACGACGTATTTTTGTTAATTCTTCAGTGCGCCATTGCTCTGAAATGACAACGTGTAAGTTACAATAAGAAAATCATCAAATACGCAACGCAAGATGGCGTATGCCACAGAGTTGTGGGCGAGGAATGTCACGTGATGTCTCCGAACGGCTGGTTTTCCTTAATTCAATGGAGGGTGTCAAATCTCCGTTATTTTTGCAAATATCTCTCAAACTATACGAGGTATGGTTAAAAAACATAAGGGAACAAAGTTGTAGAGAATTTTCTCGTCTACAAATTCGGTTATTTAATTTTAGCGACAGATGAACGGTTCATTTCCAATTAACATTACATTACAAACGGCTTTATTTCTATTACTAACGTATTTCTTGACCGAAATATTTGAAAAAGGGAGGTTCTGGTCTCTGGCGGCCTACAATGATGTCTCTAAAATTTGGTGCCGATCGGTTGAACGGCTCGACCTAAAAAGTGGGAACACGTTACAGCCTGACAGACATCGTCAAATCACTGTTATCTTTTCAAATATCTCTGCAACGATGCAAGATATGAAAAAAACATAATAGAGCGAAGTTGTACAGAATTTTCCCCTCTACCAATCAGGTTATTCAATTTTCGTGTCAGATGAACGGTTCGTCTGCAATTACAATTATATTACAAACGCCTTTTTTATATTACTACCGTATTTTTTATCCGAAAAATTTGAAAAAAGGAGGTTCTGGTCTCTGGCGGCCTACAATCATGTCTTAAGAACAGGGAAGACGTTACGGACAGATAGACAGACACCCCAAAATCGCCGTTATTTTTGAAAATATCTCTGAAACGCTACAAGATATGAAAAAAACATAAGAGAGCTAAGTTGTAGAGAATTTTCTCTTCTACAAATTCGGTTATTCAATTTTCGTGTCAGATGTATACTTAAGCCGTTATGTTCATTTAAATTTCGAGCTGTGAAAAGAAAAATCGCAAAGGCCCACTTTCAGTGTTACTACCTGAAATACTGCTCCCTGCGAGATTTGAATTTAGTCACACACACAGACGGTGGAGAAATGTAAATAAGAAAGTTTAACGACTGAAAATTATTTGCCGCGAAATAATGGAAATAAATAATAAATGCAAATGAAATTACGGCGCTGAAATCACAACAGGGAGAACATTTGCAACATGAAAGTAGTGTCTAAAGAATTGAATAATCTGAAAATAAACTTCCTTTTTTAGAAAACCTCGTCAGAGAATATTAATTTATGGCGGCGCACCGTATACTGTTTCAGGTCGGTATTCAGCGCGCCACGAACCTCTACACAAAAATTGACTGTTGGACTGCACATTGACAATGTCGATTTATCGTATCACCACGGCTAGCCAAATGAGAGAAATTGAAAATTAATAAACCGGCAGAAATCTCAGGGACGCTTTTGCGGAACATACAGTTCTGAAAACTGTTAGCTGAGTATCGTAGAATCGTGCGTTGTCCAACAATTAGTTTTACGTAGGCCGTGTAATGGCGGCTGTTGATATCTGAAAAAACAGATTTGCACATATAAAATACCTTTATATTATAAGGTAGGAATGAGCTGGCTATTAATGATTAAATGCATGATTACGAGATAATTATCTATATTCTGTCATGGTGGAGTATTCACTTACACTGACTTAACAAAGATCCAAGTGAAATCAAATGATCAAATAAAATCATACAATTTACAGAGCGTCAATTAATTACGACCGTTCAGGTCAAGAGCTAACAGTAGAAGATCAAATCGAAGCCTGATGCTCCTTCTTGCTTAATTAAAAAAATGAAGAGCGTAATTACGTTTTTTTTTTTTTTTTTTTTTTTTTTTTTTTTTTTTTTTTTTTTTTTTTAGCGTGTGTAAAGTTCGTTTTTGCATATCTGTGGATTCTTAAAATATTTCTTTGAAGAGACTTCTCAAAAATTAATCTAAACACAGGAATGTTCATTAAAAGACAACTGTTGAATTATAAAAGCGAATACATGAGATAATAAATATTTCCTGGACGGTCCGCGTAACATTACGTACCGTAACCTGAAGTGGGCCAGTAGACTGACAGAGAGATAGAGAAGGTGAAGGAGAAGTACTAATAGAAGGCTGCAATAAATAGATAAATAGCCGGGCAACGCCTGGTTTTCAGCTAGTATGCCATTACGATCACTTCATTTCCGGAGGATGCTGTGATTTGGTGATACCGGGCGGCCGTCTCCCCGCCGTAGGAAGCGGATGCTGGGGCAGAGAGGGAAACCACCGCAGCGTCCACGGAAACAGCGGCCGGCTGGAAGCGGAAAGCGGCGCCTCTCTGATGTGCTGCCGGCAGAATCTCATTACGGCCGGCGCTTTCTGTTCTGCCTGTGCTGACGTCACGGGTCAGCCGCCTCGGCTTAATGGAGTCGCCGCTTCCTCGCTTAATTCGCGCTGGAAAGCGGACACCGCGTGTCCTCCGGCAACGACAGACAGTCGTCTGACCCATCGACCGCATGAACCAGAGGTCGCAACTAATCTTAGATGGGGTCCGGACACTTTTGAAAGTGGTCCACATGTAAAACCTCATGTTCCTTATTATTGGCCCACTTTAGGTTACGGTAGTAACACTAAAAGTGGGTCTTTGCGACCGTCTTTTGACAGCTCCAAATTCAATTGAAAATAACGGCTTAACCATTCATCTGACACGGTAGTTATACAGGAGAAAATTCTCTACAACTTTCCTCTCTTATGTTTTTTTTTTTTTTTTTTTCATATGTTACATCATTTCAGACATATTTACAAAAATAACGGTGATTTGACGATGTCTGTCTGCCTGTAACGTGTTCCCACTTTTTAGGTCGAACCGTTCAACCGATCGGCACCTAATTTTACAGACATAATTCTTGGTTACCAGAGACCACAACCTCGCTTTTTCAAATATTTCGGATAAGAAATACGTTAGTAACACTAAAAAAATCCGTTTGTAATGCAATTTTAATTGCAAATAAACCGTTCATCTGACACGAAACTTGAATAAACAAATTTGTAGAGGAGAAAATTCTGTACAACTTTGTTCCCTTATGTTTTTTTTCATATCTCGTATTGTTTGAGAGATATTTGCAAAAATAACGGAGATTTGACACCCTCCATTGAATTAACCAAAACCAGCCGTACGCAGATGTCACGTGACATTCCTCGCCCAGAACTCTCTCTAGCGCACGCCATCTTGCGTTTCTTATTTGTTGATTTCCTTATTGTCACTTACACATTGTCATTTCAAAGCTATGTCGCACTGAAGAAATAACAAAACCACACCTTTTTTTTCGTACGATAAATGATAATCTAGTGATTACAAAAAAATTAAACATCACGCTGTACGATTCACAGCCGTAGCGTAGTGGGCAATGCCTTGGACTTTCATGCTGAAGGTTAGTGGTTCGGAACCCGCCACTAACTAATTTTTTTTCCTAAAAGGGTTTCAAACACTCTTATGAATTCATTTTTTTTTTATTTAGATTATTATTTTGGTCCAAAATGTTTGAAAACTTATAAAACTAAAAATCTAAAGTGGGCCGTAAAACACGGAGGTGCGATTCTTTTTCTTCTGAAAGCATGTTATATTTAGGGGAAAATATTTTAAGAAATACGACTGTCTTGCATAACGTACAAAATTATGAGTGCAGTATCCAAGCAAACAAAGATAGGAATTAAAATACAGATCATATTTAAAATTCGTACCATCTCATACTTATTGAGTTATGTTGTTGTTCTTGTCTTGAGACTGGTTTGATGCAGCTCTCCACCCTACTCTATCCTGAGCAAGCCTTTCCATCATCTCATAAGAACGGCAACCCACATCCATTTGAATCTGCTTACTGTATCCATCCCTTGGTCTTCCTCTACGGTTTTTACCCCACACACTTCCCTCCAATGCTAAATTTACGATTCCTCGATATCTGAGAATGTGTCCTACCAAGCGATCCCTTCTTTTAGTCAAGGTATGCCAGAAATTCCTTTACAACACAATTCTGTTCAGTACCTCTTCATTAGTTATGCGATCCACCCACCTAATCTTCAGCATTCTTCTGTAGCACCACATTTCAAAAGCCTCTACTCTCTTCCTGTCCGCACTGCTTATCGTCCATGTTTCACTCCAGTACAAGGCAACACTCCACACAAATGCCTTCAGAAAGGACTTCCTTAGGATAACAAATTTCTCTTTTTCCAGAATGCTTTTCTAAGCATTGCCATTCTGCATTTTATATCCTCTGTACTGCGACCATCATTTGTTATTTTACTGCCCAAGTAACAAAACTCATCTACCTCCTTTATTGTTTCGTTACCTAATCTAATTCCTTCAGCATCACCTGATTTTCTTAGACTGCATTCCATTACCCTAGTTTTGCTCTTGTTAATCCTATATGCACCTTTCAGCACACTGTCCATTCCGTTCAACTGCTCTTCCAGGTCTTTTACTGTCTGACAGAATTACTATGTTAATTCCTTCTCCAAATTATTCCTTGCTTTCCTTTATAGCTTGCTCAATGTACAAATTGAATAACATTGGAGAAAGGCTACTACCCTGTCTTATTCCCTTCCCAACCACTGCATCCCTTTCATGCCCTTCAACGCTGACAACCGCTGTCTGGTTTTTGTACAAGTTGTAAATAACCTTACGCTCCCTATATTACTCCTGCTTGCTTCAGAACATGAAAGAGTTCATTCCAATCAACATTGTCAAAACCATCTCCAAATCTAAAAAAGCTGGATATGTAGGTTTGTCTTTTCTTACTCTATCTTCTAGGATAAGGCGTAAAGTGAGTATTGCCTCCCGTGTTCCTACATTTCTCTTGAATCCAAACTGGTCTTCCCCAATGTCGGCTTCTACCAGCTTTCCCGTCCTTCTGTAAATAATTCGTGTTAATATTTTGCAGCCAATTGTTTCTGGCAATCGTTGCCTAAAGCTCCCTCTGAAATTCTCAGGAACTTCAGGTTTCTTCAGTTTATCCAGGCCCCATCTCCTTATTTTCCTACCTTTCTGCAGTTTTTTTCAGTTTCAGCCTACAATTCATAACGAATAAGGTATGGGCTGAGTTTATATCTGCCCCTGGATATGTCTTACAGTATAAAACCTGGTTCCGGAATCTATGTTTTACCATTATAAAATCTATCTGATACCTTCCGGTGTGTCCTGGTCTCTTGCAGGTGTACAACCTTCTTTCATGATTCTTAAATTTGGTGTTTGTTACGATTAAATCATGATCCGTGCAAAATTCTACCAGGCGACTTCCTCTTTCATTCCTTCTGCCCAGTCCATATTCACCTATTTTTCCTTCTCTTCCTTTTACTACTACCGAATTCCAGTCTCCCATAACAATTAAGTTTTCCTCTTCTTTAATTGTTTGAATAATTTCCTTTAGCTACTCATATATTTCTTCGATCTCCTCATCATCGGCAGAGCTAGTTGGCACATAAACCTGTACTACTGTTGTCGGTGTTGGCTTCGTATCTATCTTGACAATGATAATGCGATCACTGTGCTGCTCATAGTAGTTTACCCGCATTACTATTTTCTTATTCATTATCAGACCTAGTCCTGTGATACCCCCAACTGATTTTGTATTCATAATCCTGTACTCACCTGACCAGAAATCCTGTTCATCCTGCCACCGGACTTCACTAATACCCACTATATCTAACTTCAACCTATCCCTTTCCCTTTTTAAATTTTCTAATTTTCCTACCCGATGAAGGGATCTAATATTCCACGCTCCGATCCGTAGAATGCCAGTATTGTCTTTCCTGATGATAACATCCTCCTGAGTAGTCCCCGCCCGGAGATTCGAATGGGGGACTATTTTACCTCCGGAATATTTTACCCGAGAGGATGCCATCATCATATTTCCATACAGTAGAGCTGCATGTCCTCGGGAAAAGTAAGGGCTGTAGTTTCCCCTTGCCTTCAGCCGTTCGCAGTAGCTGTGTGGCAAAGCCACATTAGCTGATGTTACAAGGCCAGCTCAGTCAATCATCCAGACTGTTGCCCCTGTAACTACTGAAAAGGCTGCTGCCCCTCTTCAGGAACCACACGTTTGTCTGGCCTCTCCACAGATACCCCTCCGCTGTGGTTGCACCTACGGTACGGCTATCTGTATCGTTGAGGCACGCAAGCCACCCCACCTCGGCAATGTCTGTAGTTCATGGGGGTAGTTGTTACAATATCTCTGGTTTTATGTAGCATGACATAAACAGTACCATTACATATATTTGTACATAAATTTTGTATTTCATTCCGACCTATTTTAAGGTTATAAATTGCTTCTGTGTATTATATTATAATATAGATATAATATTGCAGTGCTATTATAATTTATTGCGTCTTGTTGCACATTTGGAAGTATATTACGGTAGGACGGATTGTACGTTATATGCTGATCAAGGTGTTATGGAAATTTTCGATGAATTTTTTATTGCGCAATTCCGTTTGTTCATTTAACATTTGTTCTGATTATTTAGTCATGTGAGTATAGATTTGATATTCTGCTAAAACGTCCATTAGTTGTCCTTTCCAAACGATATCTGAAATTTTGAGATTGTATTTTATACTCCCAGTCGAATGTTTACTTTCTCTGAGGTGTGTGCCGAATGCTGAAACATTATTTTCGCTTGTATTTATATGTTCTCTAATTTTGAAAGATCTGCCTGTCTGTTCAATGTAGGCCTTGTCACATTCACTGCATTCGATTTTGTAAACTCCAGATTGACTATAGCGATCAATGTTTTTTTTTTCTATTTTATGTATGATATTGGTTCCTAAAGTGTTGTTAGTGCAGAAGCCTATTTTAAGATTTGTTTTCTTCAGTGCATACTTTATTCTGTCTGAAATTTGTCCCCAGTATGCAAAGGACAACTAATGGACGTTTTAGAAGAATTACAAATCTATACTCACATGACTAAATAATCAGAACAAATGTTAAATGAACAAACGGAATTGCGCAATAAAAAATTCGTCTAAAATTTCCATAACACCTTGATCAGCATATAACGTACAATCCGTCCTACCGTAATATACTTCCAAATGTGCAACAAGACGAGATAAATTATACTATCACTGAAATATTATCCCTATAGTACAATATAATACACACAAGCAATTTATAACACTTAAAATAGTTCGGAATGAAATACAAAATTTATGTACAAATATATGTTACGGTACTGTTTATGTCACACTGCATAAAACCAGAGACATTGTCACAAACAAAATTAAGCAAAAACTATTTAACAAAAACATCTTTGGATCAAAAGCTCAATAAATTACACTAAAGTAATTACAACAAACATCGTGACCTAAGCAGTATTCAAATAAAACTATATATAAATGTAAGTAATTACAGCTTATACATTCAATATAACATTGCCATATTCATGTATCTTCCTGTAAAACACACTTTGTTCTCTGTAATAGGTGGCTTAAGAAAATGGACAAAGCCCGAAACCAGTCAGCATTTAAAATAAAAGCAGCTTTGGTTAATATATATAAAATGTCTTTCCTACAACATTTAAGAGCTGCAAAACGCGACGTATCAAAAACTTTTGATTTTCTTAGAGAGTTTCGCGACGGTCTGTGATACTGGACTACAGCTCTGCTCATGCGCAGTTCTATTGGCGACAAACTGGCACACATATGAATAAGATGCCCGATATTCTTAAGTAACTTACGTATTATAAAACAAATGTTCGCAGGAGAGCTTCTGAGAAGTTTGGAAAGTAGGAGGCGAGGTACTGGCGGAAGTAAATTTGTGAGGCGGCATCGTGAGTCGTATCGGGATAGCACAGTCGGTAGTGCGCTTGACCGCGAAAGGCAAAGGTCCCAGGTTCGAGTCCCGTTTCCGGCACACAATTTTAATCTGCCAGGAAGTTTCATATCAGCGCACACTCCGCTGCAGAGTGAAAGTTTCATTCTGGAAGTGTACAACTAATTTAACCACGCACTCGCAGGCATCGTGGCAACATGTCTAGAGCCGAAATGATCTTATAGTGAACCAGACACTGCCAGCATCTACTTCGCTGCAGCCCCAAAAACTACAAATCATTGACTTTTCTGTAGAGTGCCCTATTTTTTGAAGAATGCAGTAGAGTGCGTGTACCGAGGTGTTCTCAGCTTTAGTTTCCCGCGAAGGGAACTTTCCCGAGCTCCACACTCACTGATGTCGCCTTGGTTGCAGCCTTACCTGGGATAGTTGAGGGTCCCTACCACATTAGCCTGCTCGCCCTGTGAACATAGTTTTTGCAACAGCTTCCCATTGTCTCGCAACACAATGAGTACTAGCAAGCCCACTGCAAGTAACAGATGTGTCAGTTCACGAAACGTGCAAAAAGTACGTATAGTAATTTCTAGACACGTAGCGTGCACACTCTAGCCCCGTATCATTTCACAAAGTCCGCTCAGAATAAGCATATTCTCCGGTACATTTTTCTAAAACGAGCGCGACAGCCAGAGAAAAAAATCTCTATTTGTAAAAATTAATTTATTTTTCATTACAGGGCCTGCAGCATTGAGTATATCGTAATATGACATTTGTGACGATACTGCTGGCCCTCTCATTTCAATCTTACCGTACGATACCGTCTGCCACGTCCTCTCATCTCAATGTTATTGTACGATACCGTCTGCGTCGGACCTGGAATCGTCTGGTGTAATAGTGATACATGTTGCGTGTGAAGTTCGTTAAAAACGAAATAGCCAGTCTAGGAATCAGTGTAGGACAGAGTCTCGGTGATACTCTGATCAAAACAAGTGATAGATTTCATTAATTAAGAGATTCGTTTAGATGCTTTCCAGACAGTTCTATAAACAATACTTTTGTCATTGTACATTATTTTAATAAATGGACAAACTTATGTAAAACATAGTCATCAAAATAAATAGCATTGTATATAGGTTAGGCTCATAAACAAGGTGTGTTGACCAGCTAATTGTGTTAATTAATGTAATAGTCGAGATTTGAATATTGTGATTTTTTGTATATATTGACTGACGTGAGATTTTGAACCTATTTTCAGATTTGCGACGATATTTGATCGTTCAATATGTGTTAGGAACATGCATGATGTACTCATTAACAAATTAATTGACATTTAACATTGCCGTTTGTTGTAAAACAAAAAATACCGCTATTTTGTATTAAAAAGATGTGCCATGTAAAATTATTGTATGTATAGTTTTCATTTTATATTGTGATTATTTCTGAGTACATGAAATGTTTTCTTTGTGTGTTCGTTATTTGTAAATTAGTATATTCAATTGTTATGAACAATGCATAATGTAAGGTCATTATTGCCGATGTTATATATTTGCCTCACCGCCTTGCGTGGGGGAGTTAGAGTTTCGGTCGTTTGTCAAGTGCTCTGGAAGCTATGTCAGTGGAATTACTACCAGCTAAGATGCGATGTTTTGTATATGTTTTAAAGTTGTAACGTTTTGGCGGCGAAGCAGTTTGGTTGCAAATTAAAGAAGAAGTGAAAAATTGTACCTACGAGTATTTATTTCTACCACGACGCCCCAGGAGAATAATGTTGCAGCGAGCAGAACCCCCATACATCGCAATGTTGAAAAGATGGGTATTATGTTTGAAAGTAGTAGAAAGGAACTGTAAATACCTTAACAACCATATAAACATTTTACATTCTAATGAATTATTTTGTCCTTGAACGGTGGTAAGTAGTTGTATTTATTCACTAGAGCTGTTTCGCCTTCGTAGCATTGTCAAGTGGTCTGAAAAAGTGAAAAACCTTTTTGCTAATATTTACGACACGAAATACATTACAATAATTTTCAATGCATTACTTACATTTCATCTCTTGTTATTACATATAGCATTTCTAGTCAACTATATATGGTATTATGTGTGTACATCTGTCAAACAGAAAAGTCATTTAAGTAACAAATCATTGCAAACGACTTTCACAGGAAAGTCATACAGCTAATAAATTATTAAAAACGACTGTCTGACAAATGTACGGAATAATATCATATAGTCACAGATGTACATTACTAGACTGGCAATGCCGTATACAGTATCATTGCTGTCAGTGAAGTCTTGCCGCCATATTTCTATACTGCAACGCGCGAGCAGTCGTGTGAGTTATTACAGAAAACAGTCGTAAAAATACGGATGAACTGACGTAATTATGCTGTCCTTAGAGTTTTGACATATAGGAAATTTATGTTTTGTAAATGGCTGACTTTTTTTAAGCTTGAGTAAGCTTCAACACATACAGTAATGAGTTGCATTGATTTGCTGTTATTATTAATCTGTTACCAATATTTCATTCAACCTCGGATTTTCTTTCAGTAGTAAGGTCATTATATAAGCGTACACTTAGTCTTTTGAGAGTTCTTACGAAATGTACAGTCTGCTTTGACGCACACATTAATGAGTCACGTTTCCTGTTTTTATTAATCTGTTTCCAGTTTCGATCAACTTCGGTTTTTCTTTTAATAGTATGACCATTATAAATGTGTTATTTGTCGTGGATAACACGTAGCTTTATTCTTGTTAGTGTCTTTCAGATAACTACTTTTTCTTTAATTCTACGTAACGGTAAAATTTTACCTAACATCCCGCCGACCTCTCATGATTATGTTGGCAACACAACAAAATGGTAGAAAGTCTTTGCCTGGATGTTAATGTTTTAACTGTACATAACATGTTCTTCTCATAACACGATTCGAAAATGCGGAAGTGTTAGCTGAAATGCAAATCATGTTCAAACTAACAAGGAAAGCTTACAACGTCATATCGCGTCAGAAGTTCACAGTAGTATCTTACGGAAACTTTTTGACTTTAGGTGAGGCAATATGGCGGCATCAAACGTCAGTCACAGAGGCTAGTTTGCCAGTCTAGTACTGTATGTCTGTGCATATAGTCATATAGCGGCATATATATATATATATATATATATATATATATATATATATATATATATATATAATAATGGAAAGTCCAGGTTGGAATAAATAATATAGTGAGGACAGTTTACAACTCACCGCAAAGACGTGGCGACGAGCTGCGACAGGCACATACAAAAGACACACACATACAACACATTCAGCTATCGGCCATGGCCTTCTTCAGAAAATAGAGCACTCACGCAATCACACTTCGAATTCGAAGTGTGGCAGTCGGAGGTGATGGTTGTATGACTGTGTTGTGTGCCTGTGTGATTGCGTGAGTGCTCTATTTCTGAAGAAGGCCATGGCCGATAGCTGAATGTGTTGTATGTGTGTGTCTTTTGTATGTGCCTGTCGCAGCTCGTCGCCACGTCTTTGCGGTGAGTTGTAAACTGTCCTCACTATATTATATATATATATATATATATAATCTCTGCCGCTATATGACTATATACAGGGTGTTTCACTAAGTGTGTTTGCCTCTGTAACTTATAAAATAATAGGTGATAGGAAATTTTAGTGCGGTAGGTCAACACAAGAAATGTTACACTTTCTGCGGAGCTATGAACATAGGTTATTGTATGATTTTCCAAAGAGTTACACCACAAAGATATAATTTTTTAAATGGAACAGTAGTTTTTTTTCTATCGTGCATTGGATTCGTTGAAACCAACTGCGTGCAAATCAGTTTAGGAGCTACAACCCTTCAAAGTTCCGGGGGCGGAGGCTGCGATAGCGTAGCTGACTGGCCGAGTGGCTATCCCCGGGGGCACGGCCCACTGTCTCATGACCACCAGCCAGTCAGCTACGCTGTCGTAGCCTCCGCCATCTAAACTTTGAAGGGTTGTAGCTCCCAAACTAACAGTGATAGGAATGTACTTTAAATTGATTTGGACGCAGCTGGTTTCAACGATTCCAATGCACTATAAAAAAAGCTATTGTTCCATTTAAAAAATTATACCTTTGTGGTATAACACTTTGGAAAATGATACAATAAACTATGTTCATAGCTCCGCAGTAAGTGTAACATTTCTTGTGTTGACCTACCGCATTAAAATTTCCCGTCACCTATTATTTTATAAGTTAAAGAGGCAAACACACTTAGTGAAGCACCCTGTAATATATACGATATTTTAGCTGTCTCGGAAACAGGTCTAACGATTTCGATGAAATTTTGTATTTAAACTGTTTTTTTTTTTTTTTTTTTTTTTTTCTTTTTCTTTTGAACTTCGCCTACATAGTTGTATTTTTCGTAAAAACGCGATTTTCAATAATTATATATATATATATATCAATTTCGTTTTTTTTTCGGATCATAGGAGATACGTTAGCACCGAGAACGTGGTAACACCGTCGCCACTGGGGCACTACACTAACGAACTCAAACAGTTTATGCATTTGTAGCCAATCTGTGTACTTCGAAATTTCTAAGAAATTTTGAACAAAAATATTTACTGAGAGACTGAAATATGTACATGTGTGGGTATTTCCGTTTAACGGTTGAAATTCCTGCGTAAAAAACCCTCCTGAACACTTCTCGCTCACCCGATATTATTCAATAACAAGCGATGAAACGTAAGTAATACATTGAAAATTATTGTAATGGCCTCTATATCGTTTCGAAAAAGATTAATGATAAGAGTTATTTGCACTTTTGCAGACCACTAGATAATACCCCGAAGGCGAAGTCATTAAAATCTCGTATTACGATAAAAAGCAAATGCTGTACGTTAGCCTCGCTGAAATGGCTCGAACGATTTCAGTAATTCTTTTATCATTTTTGTTCGCTTTGATACACTAGTGATTTACACAAGAGAGAAAATGGGGGAAGCCCAAAGGAACAACCAAATAATCGAAACTGTGAAATTGGGCATTTTGTGTGGGCATTGACACTTCTGATTAGTTTCGTATTTTAACCGTTGCCGTACCGTTCACCAGACTGCGATAAACGTTTGCATGCTAGAGTTTAAAATTGTGAGAAAAGGTATTGTCGACATAATAAGTGGTAACGCGTTTGGCAAATAGCACTATAGAAGACTCTCACCATCCATACAAACATCATTTGAGAAATACCCCCTCCCATGTATACCTTTTTCACCATTTAGAAAGAAAGTAAAATTAATCCTTTTGGCACCTAACAGACATCCCACGGATATACATTTTCTCTCGAAAATACTACTGCAAACTGCTGATGTATCGCCTTAAGCTTACATCAGCTACAATATTACTTTGTTCTGTGTTACCTTCCATTGTTAAGTTTATTACACACACAAATGTACTTCCGTTTTTAATGCACGAATCTATTATGGTTAAATTCTTGTTTACATAGTTTTTAAAAATGTTTTATAAATCGTATGCTTTTGAATATATTTTATAAATTGTACTCACGTAAACCTCCCTTTATCCCAACATATTTATTGGTTGTAACAAATAAATTACATCGCTTGTCATGAAAAGACCCATTCTGAGATGTGCATTAAAAAAAGTACTGTACTTTATACACCAATTGAAACGTCACATTGTATATCTTATTCTGTCACGTGATTTTATTATATTAGTAGCTTATACCCGCGGCTCCACTCGCCTGTTAGTTGATTATGATAGATAACCTATCTTTCAGTAGTGTGCTATGAGACTGAATAGTGAGTAGTGTAGAACAAATCAGACGTAAAAATGCATTCGTTTCGATGAATCGGATCACGAAATTCATCCATAATTATTGTAATAATATCACAGATCGATCACTTGATAAAATGCGTGAAACGTCAAATCCATTTTTTTTTTTTTTTTTTTTTTTTTTTTTTTTTTTTTTGTAAAGAGATGTATTAAAAGAAATTACTTTTTTACTGCTTTATTTATTTATTCTTATATTTCCTTATTCGTATGATTATCCTTACAGAGGAAGCGCTGAAGACATTGTAGCACGCATAGACCAAAGTATGGTATGCGGCATCATGTTTCGCTGTATGTAACCTCCTTGCTATAGAGTCGCAAATGTCATCGCTGGCCTTCAGTCCGAATTTTTATCATAATTTGACGATTTTGAAAAAAAAAAAATGTTCAAATGTTTGTTAAGCTACGGGGTCATCAGTCCCTACGCTTACAAACTACTTATCAACTACCTTATACTAAGGACGGCACAAATATCCATGCCCGAGGGGGATTCGAACCCCCGACCGTAGTGGCCGTGCAGACCGTGACTGAAGCGCCTCAGTCCCCTCGGCCACCGCGGCCGGCTGACTTTCAACCACCATATCTTCCACCTCCTTATAACCCCTTATACCTATCTCATGGAACTGCTATGGTGTACAACGGGAGACTTCGGACAACAATTACACGCAGATTATTCGTTTGCGTTCTGTAGTTTTCGCTGCAGAGCTAAATATTAACACACACACACACACACACACATACATACACACACACACGTAGAATTTTATGTACACCGATAACTTTCCATCCGAATATACTCTACCCTTTTATCATTATCAACCCTCAAACAACAATGCAAGCAATAAAATCATTTTCAAGAGTAAATATAATTTTCAAAGAGTAATTATTGTTCCGCATTTCGCGTTATATTCTTCAAATTACTAAATATCTATCAGATCGCTATAAAACCGTGCCTAAAACGTTCCTCAGGTATAAATTAGTAACTGTACAAATTTTTAGCTCTTTATGTCTTGTGGTTCAGACGTGATAAACGTACACCGAACAGACATTCACATTAATACATATATAGATAAGTAGCTGTCCGATTGCTATATAACTGTGCCTAAAGCCTTCCCAGGGTAGACATTAGTGGCTGTACAAATTTTTAGCTCTTCATGTCTTGTGGTTCAGATGTGATTTGCTGCGGGTCCCAAACACTTGTGCAATACTCGAGACGTGGTCGTACAAGCGTTTTATACGCGGTCTCCTTTACAGGTGAAGTACATCTTCCTAAAATTCTCCCAATAAGCCGAAGTCGGCTGTCCGCCTTACTCACAACTGTCCTTACATGCTCGTTCCATTTCATATCGCTCTGCAATGTTACGCCTAGATATTTGAACGTCGCGACAGTATCAAGAAGCTCACTACTAATGCTGTATTCGAACATAATGGGATTGTTCTTCCTACTCATGCGCATCACCTTACATTTTTCTACATTGAGAGCTAGCTGCCATTCTTCGCACCAACCAGAAATTTGGTCTAAGTCATCCTGTATGCTATTACAGTCAGTTAAAGTCGACACCCTACCATGCACCTCAGCATCATCAGCAAACATCCGCAATTTACAACTTACTCTGTCCATCAGATCATTTATATAGACAGAAAATAATAGCGGTCCTATCACACTCCCCTGATGATACACTCGTCTCTGATGAACACTCGCCGTCGAGAACAACGTACTGCGTTCTATTACTTAGGAAGTCTTCCAGCCAGTCACAAATCTGTGAACCTATTCCATAAGCTAGTATCTTCGTTAGCAGTCTGCAGTGTGGTACTGCGTTTTATAGAACTTTAGTTTGAGGGCTCGTGATATGCTCTGGGAAGTCAAAATGTTGTGTAGTGAGTGCAAGCATCAACTACTCGCTTGAATTCTTGCCGTTATTTTCATTTCAGACAATGAATTTTCTGAAATTATGCTTCCAAGATATTTAAAAAAGGTTAACAATTGTTTTGTTTTGGCGAAAACTGAATTTTTAAAACTTTTTTTTTTTTAATTTTTCACTAACTGGATAAAGTGGAGCTGCCTCCTTCTTGCACCAAACCCTTCAATTCTGCCTGTACAGAGGAGCTAGGAGACTCAGACGCAGAGGACACAGGAGCAGATTTGGGAGGGGAGATAGGTGGATAAAGGGGGAGGAAGAGGAGGAGGAGGTAGGTAGACCAGAGGAAAGAGGAGAGGTACAGAGAGACAGAGGAACACATAGGCTAACTAAATGTTTGAGTAAATAAATTCCCCAGCAGCGCCTGGTTTCAGAGGCAGCCATTACACAGATAATTCTTACAAGCGACAGCTTTTACCTCGAACGCTCGGAAGCGCACCAAGTCATGCTTGCAACAACTTCTTCTTCTTCTTCTTCTTCACCTTCTTCTTCTTTACGCGACCAGGCCCAGCGGACTGCGCAATGATATAATCAAGGCTCTCCAATCATTGCGATCCTTCGCTGTCCGTTTCCAGTTCTTCCAGGCCCCAAGTTTTCTCCTATCCTGTCCATCCGTCTCTTCCTCGGTCGTCCCAGTGGTCTTTTGCCATCCTAAGGCATCGCTCCACACGCCCTGCCCATTCTAATCTTCCACTTCTCATCAAGCCCACAATGTTCGGTTCACTATAGAGTCGTTCTAATTCTATATTGTGCCTTCTCCTCCATTCTCCTGTTGTGTTGTCTTCAACTGGTCCAAATATTTTCCTCAAGCATCGCCTTTCGAAAACTGCGAGCCTGTTTGATTCCTGTTCTCCAGTGCTCCAGCAGTGACACCCGTATACAATGACGGGAGGAATCAATATTTTATACAACCTTAGTTTGAGGGTTCGTGAAATGCTCCGGAAAGTCAAAATTTTGTGTAGTGAGCGCAAGCATCTAATACCCGCTTGAATTATTGCCTTTATTTCCATTTCAGACAATGAATTTTCTGAAATTATGCTTCCAAGATATTTAAAATCCTTTACTGCTTTGTAGGTGTTGTTCTCCACAGTTAATACCTAGGTTTCTGGGTGTAGGGTTCTTCCAACTATCATGTATTTGGTTTTTGTGGGGTTCACTTTCAGTCCAAATTTGCTTGCTATGCTTTCCATAGCAAATCTTCAGATTTTCTATGGTGTGTCATTAAGACTATATCATCTGCGTATGCTAGATGGTTGATGTTCCTACTTGCTACCTGGATACCCTGATGGTTGAAACTATCCATTTCTCTAATGATCTTCTCAAGTACTAGATTGAATAATATTGGGGAGACATCATCCCCTTGCTTTAGTACTCTGGTTACCCGAAAACTACCCGTGGTTCTATTCCCCAGTTTAATCTTTGCTCTTGTGTTACCCAGTCATAGTGATACAAGTCCTACCAGCTTCTTGGACACACCAAATTCGGTAGTAACACTAAAATTGGGCCTTTGCGATCGTCTTTTGACAGCTCGAAATTTAAATGAAAATAACGGCTTAACCATTCAGCTGAATCGGAAACTCAATACATGAATTTGAAGAGGAGAAAATTCTCTACAACTTAGATCTCTTATTTTTTTCATATCTCGTTTCGTTTCAGAGATATTTGCAAAACTAACGTCGATTTTACGATGTCTGTCTGTCTCTCCGTCTGTCTGTAACGAGTTCCCACTTTTTAGGTCGAACCGATCAACCGATCGGCACCAAATTTTACAGACATAATAATTAACCACCAGAGACCGGAACCTCCCTTTTTCAAATTTTTCGTACAAAAAAAAAAAAAAAAAAAAAAAAAAAAAAAAAAACGTTAGTAACACTAAAAAAATTCATTTGTAATGTAATTGTAATTGCAAACGAACCGTTCATCTGACACGAAAATTGAATAACCGAATTTGTACAGGAGAAAATACTCTAGAACTTTCCCCTATTTTTTTCATATGTTGCATCGTTGCAGAGATATTTGCAAAAATAATAGCGATTTGACGATGTCTGTCTGTCTGTAACGTTTCCCACTTTTTTGGTCGAACCGTTCAACCGATCGGCACCAAATTATACAGATATAATTGTTGGGTACCAGAACCTCGCTTTTTCAAATATTACGAACAAGAAATACGTTAGTAATGACAAAAAAGCCGTTTGTAATGTAATTTTAATTGCAAATAAACTGTTTATCTGACACGAAAATTGAATAACCGAATTTGTAGAGGAAAAAATTCTCTACAGCTTTGATCCCTTATGGTTTATATATATATATATATATATATATATATATATATATATATATATATATATATATATATATATATATATAGTATCGTTTGAGACATATTTGCAAAAATAACGGAGTTTTGACACGCTCCATTGAATTAACGAAAACCTGCCGTTCGGAGATGTCACGTGACATTCCTCGCCCAGAACTCTCTCTGACATACGCCATTTTGCGTTGCGTATTTGATGATTTTCTTATAACTTACATGTTGTCATTTCAAAGTAATGGCGCACAGAAGAATTAACAAAAACACGTCGTTCTTCGTACGAAAATGATAATCTAGTGTCTAAAATGCCATATTAGTATCAGTTAACCACTGCCATCCGTAGTACAAGATTAACAAACGGATTTTGTAATTGTTCTCCGTAGTGTAGTGGGCAGCGCGATAGACTGTAATGCACATGGTCAATGGTTCGGAACCCGCTACTACCTAACTTTTTATTCCATTTTTCCTAAAAGGGTTTTGGGCACTGTCATTAATTAAATAGAGCTTTGTTCTTCAATATTTACAGTTGTGCTTATGTAAGAATGCTCCCCTCTAAAATTCGTGTTTGTTCTGCCGCGGTGGAGTAGCCGAGCGGTCTAAAGCGTCTCGCTGCGGAGCGCGCGGTCGCTCGCCGTGGAGGTTCGAGTCCTCCCTGGGGCATGGGTGTGTGTGTTGTCCTTAGGTTAGTTTACCTAGGTTTAAGTAGTTTGTAAGCTACGGACTGATGACCACGCAGTTTGGTCCGATAGATTTACAAACATTTTTCGTGTTTGTTCTATTCCTTGAAAATGTCATGAAATACGTAACTACGAATTGAACAATGGTATTCCTAAGCATTTGCACGTAAAGGGGGAAGATGCCGCAGTAATGAATATTCTGAATAATGTGTTGATACTGGTCGTTTCGTATATAAAAGAAGACCTAGATTTCTGTGGAAATTGTAGTTTCTTAATGAAACGGAAGGGAAGTGTATACATTGCAACAAATTACAATGTTTATTTTATTTTCTAAGCAGTTATTCACTATTTTTGGAATATATTGAAAGTCATTAACTAGAAACATTGCATCTACTAAAATGTTTGTCTTCGACATGGTTGCTATAGACGCTTTTAACGTAGGGTATTACCTTTCCTGTAGTTCAGATATGACTTCATTCATGTTACTTTGTTCTGCGCTAAAATAAAGAGCAAATATTCTACTTCAAACCGTGATTACGGTTTCTTGTGCAGCTAAAATCACAAACGGAATATGTGCGGTAATACTGAATTCCACATAAATCTAGTACTTAATATATATACAAAGCTAGTACTATCATTGCCTCGGCGGATTAGCTGTGCGCACTGGGGCGCCGTGCTGCGGTGCGCGCGGCCGTTTCCCGTCGGGGGTTCGGGTCCCCCCTCGGGCATGTGTGTTTGTGTTGTTCTTAGGTTAAGTTAGGTTAGTTTAATTAGTTTGTAAGCTAAGGACTGATGACCTATCAGTTAAGTCCGATAGATTTACAAACATTTGAACATTTAGTACTGTCATTGTAACAGTATCTCTCCAGTTTAAGTACGTGTAATATAGAAGTCAATGTTTGCAATTCGTTGGTAAGTATATCATGGCATGTTCTCGAAACAGAAAACATGCACTTTTCTGAGGAATTGCTGATACCTTTCAACAACTCGGAATCTTGCAGAATATAGTTGTGTTCAGTTAACAAGGGGGTGCGAAAACCTTTTAGGACGCAAGAGGAAAAAAATGGTCACTGGTGGTTACATTTTTTTCAAATATATTTTTTTGTCTTCAGGGAGATCGATGCTTTTTTGTCGTTTTTCCATGTTCGTTCTGGGTTGTTCGTCGAGAATTTTGCTCAGATTTTTATTGCTGATGGCGTTGAACCATCTTTCTTTCTCTTTCTTTCATTGGTTCTTCGATTTGATGGGCACTTTGTGAACATTGTCTTGTTTTGATCGGTTCGTCGCCGCGGTGGAGTAGCCGAGCGGTCTAAGGCGCCTCGCTGCGGAACGCGCAGTTACTCGCCGTCGGAGGTTCGAGTCCTCCCTGGGGCATGTGTGTGTGTTTTGTCCTTAAGTCAGTTTACCTCGGTTTAAGTAGTTTGTAAGCTACGGAGTGATGACCACGCCGATAGATTTACAAATATTTGAACATCTCTGAACATCGGTTCGTCGTTCACTCAGTTCTCTCGTCACAGAGGGCGTCGAGCTACCATGCCGGCAACCCTCTGACCGCCTAGCATGTTTCTACAACTAATTCGTCGTCCATTATGCTACGGCGAACAGCTGCCAGAGTCATAACGTGTAGGCTTTCACGGACGGCGTCTTCAGTAATTAAAACTTCCGGGCTGAGAGGCCGTGGTCGAACAGTAGAAATTTCTTCCCCTGACGTTTCGTTGCCGGCTGCGGGCAACATCTTCAGAGGTGAGTCGACGACTGGCTGCTGGGCCGTGGAGGTCCTGCTTATATAGAGGGCGCCACCACTCGTCACGTGATCACAGAATAAGCAGTATACAGAGAGGAAACTCCCGCTGCAGTCTGTCGTCCAAAATTTGGTGCGCATGCGCGGAATCGGCCATCTTGAAAAGCAGTAAACGCGTGGTCACTCCCTACTCTGTGGCGTGGTAATGCGCCGTCTTTGTTTGTTAATTGTGTATTTGAACAGCCTGAATCGCATAAAAGTAAACAAGTATTTGGTACAGTGCAGTGCAGTGAAAAGAAAGAACTAGTTGGAGCTGTTCCGTTTTTATTATGAGCAGCAATAAAAGAAAAGGCGGCCGATGGTGTCAGCACCTAGTTGCCGCAATAATTCGAATACAAATAAGGATATAAGTTTCTTCACCTTCCCAAAAGATGCTGAGCAGTAAGTGAACATCGCTATAAGTGTAGTAAAAGTTAAATGTTATCAGTTTCGAATGAGAGTAAATGTGTGCGTAATTGCGTAATTATTAAAAGTAGCCTTGCTTCTTCTCTCTTCACGATAACTCTCGCTGTTGCTGTTGCTGCAGCAGTTCAACAGCATTGACATGTTGAAGTAAATTTATATTTTATAAGTTTAACGTTGCAGGGAATAATATAAAATAAATGACAAAGAATAGTGCGTAAGTAGGCAGGTAAAATTTTACTTACGGCATTGGAAGCGTATTGTTCTAATGTTGGCAACGAATGCTCTTCGGATACCCAGACAAATAGATTAAGGGGTATAATTATTTTATGCTGTTCCTGCTCTGTGGTTGACAGATTCCTGTATATCCCTTCTCCGATCAGTAAATTGATGATACTCCTAAAGCAGATACAACTTTTATATATGCCCAGACGTCATTAGTTGTGTGTAATCACGTTGTATTCCTAAGTCTGACTCAATATTTTGTGCGATTTTATTCGTGTCAAATAAAACCTGGCAGTTGTAAACTCACTTTCTTGTTTATAACTAATTTCCCACACATAATTCTGGAATTTTTCTAGAGATAAGCACCAAATAAAACGATCATCGATTCCACCGTACATTTTTGTAGTTGTATTAAAATTAGGCCTATTTTTTTTCGTTGGATTACAAGTAGGTGCAAGAAGAGGGCGCAAAACAGATGAGAGCATAATGAAAAGCCGTTTCCTTTCGTAAAGGTCGGTGTGATTATCTGCAGTTCGTAAAAAGTCCATTTCCAGCCAAAGTACTAAGTGGCTATAGATCCGCGTTTACTGCTTTTCAATATGGCGTCGAGCGCAACGCTTGGTAACATACAGATCAAAGGCGCCGCCCCCAGCTTTCCCTTCTGTATGCTCCCTATTCTGTGACGTGATGTCAACAGTAAAACTATCTCTGGCTGGCGTCATTACTCTCGATCGAAGGTAATCGATTGTCACGTCTTTGGTGATATCGATATCCCTCTGAGACGGATTGTAAGTGCTATTGGATACCCTACTCAAGAGTTGGCTAGACATCTTGCCTCCTTGCTACAACCGATTATTGGGAAAACTGATCATCACATTAAAAACTCTATGCACTTTATCGAAAAACTGAAGGAGATTACTGTCAGCCCCGGTGATATTCTTGTCAGCTTTGACGTGATTTCCCTGTTCACCATGGTTCCTGTCAACGAAGCTCTTGCTTACATATCTGACTTGTTTCCCACTGATATTATAGATCTGTTTCGACACTGCCTATCCACGACTTATTTTCAATATGCTAATGAATTCTATGAACAAATCGATGGAGTGGCAATGGGTAGCCCTCTAAGTCCAGCGGTTGCGAATATTTTTATGGAATTTTTTCAACAACAGGCACTGCAGTCGGCCAGAAAGAGCCCTTTGAAGTGGTATCGGTATGTGGATGATACATTTGTGATCTGGAACCACGGGGAAGAGGAACTGAACTGTTTCTTAAAGCACTTGAATAGTATCAACGCGAAAATACAATTTACCATGGAGACGGAGATTGATGGACAGATAAATTTTTTGGACGTTACAGTGGTTAAACGTGCAGATGGGACTCTGGGTCATAAAGTATACAGAAAAGATACGCACACCGATGGTATCGTCACAAAGATTCGAATCATCATCCCAGGCAGAAGAGAGGTGTTATTAAAACATTAGTTGACAGGGCTAATAAAATCTGTGAGCCAGCTTATTTGCAAGAGGAACTCGATCATTTACGAACCGCATTTCAGAAAAACGGATACAGTGATAAGGAGATAGATCGAGCTCTCCAGCCCAGAAGACAAACGTCTGCTAACGTCCAACAACAACCTTTGTCGGGGAAAGTGTTTCTCCCATTCATCCACAATATCACGGACCGCATTCGGAAAGTACTGGCCAAGTTTAGAGTGGAAACAATATTCAAACCCACCAAAAAGATCAGTAAATGCTTACGATCAACGAAAGATGCGCGACACCCTTTGGCTACTCCAGGTGTGTATGAGATCCCATGTAGTTGTGGGAAGGTTTATATTGGAACAACAAAAAGAAGTATCAATACTCGCCTAACGGAACACAAGAGGAACTGTCGACTGGGACACACGGACAAATCGGCCGAAGCGGAACATGTTTTTGAAAACGGTGACCACAAAATAAAATTTAGTGAGACAAGCGTGCTAGCTAAGACATCGCATTATTATGCACGTATGAATAGAGAGGCTATAGAGATTTTTAAACACCACAATAATGTTAACAGAAAGGAAGACGGCTTGAAGTTAGACAAGATATGGCGGTCTACTTTGTACCATAGATATGACAATCGATTACCTTTGATCGAGAGTAATGACGCCAGCCAGAGATAGTTTTGCTGTTGACATCACGTGACGAGTCGTGGCGCCCTCTATATATGCAGGATCTCCACGGCCCAGCAGCCAGTCGTCGACTCACCTCTGAAGATGTTGCCCGCAGCCGGCAACGAAACGTCAGGGGAAGAAATTTCTATTGTTCGACCACGGCCTCTCAGCCCGAAAGTTTTAATTACTGAGCTGCGAGAGTAATCCGTAATTCTCGTACCATCAATTGCATGTGTTAACTGCTAACATCGCAATTTTAGACATTAGATTACAATTAATTGTCCTAAGAAACAAATCTTGTTGATAATTTTCAGTCCGCCATTGCTTTGAAATGACAACGCTTGAGTTATAATAAGAAAATCATCAAATACAGAAAGCAAGATGGCGTATATAAGCCATGTTCCATCCAGGCTATAGTCACTCGTCAAAAAGTCAAATGTTCGCTACATTCCTTCCAGCTACAGCCATTCATAACCAGTACAGGCGAAGAAAATAACCTTTGAACAAACTACCAAGACAAGAAAGGCGATAATATTATAACGGAAAAATAATGAAAATGTAGGAGATATGCAACACGTACACACAATCATACGGACACTCTGCCTTATAAATGAGAAAGATTTACAGACATTGTAAAGTATTGATTCCAAAGACGCTGCATTTTAATATATAATTTAATACGACAGGCCTGTTTAGGCGTGTAGGTATTCTTATGTTGTTCATACGTGATTTATGACATATCTGTCAAAATAGCTGTCACGTATTAACAACATAAGAATTATTTTAATAAAGAGCTACAACAACAATAATTCTATTACACATGCAAATACGAACCAAAACATGTCAGATAAACAGCGATCTTACAAGTATAAGAAGAGCTACCAATTACACCTGACGATGGCATTCAGGCCGAAACACGCCTGTCGGATTAAATAGTTTATTATAAAAAGCAGCGCCTATTGGAAGTAATACCTTACAATCTATATCTATAAATGTGAATGTCTGTTCGGTGTACGTTTATCACGTCTGAACCACAAGACATAAAGAACTAAAAATTTGTACAGTTACTAATGTCTACCCATGGAAGGGTTTACGCACGGTTTTATGCCGATCGGATTTATCTATATATAGATGAATGTGGATGTCTTTCAGTGTACGCTTATCACGTCTAAACGACAAGACGCAGAGACTTAAATATTTGTACAGTTACTAATTGATAGTTGAGGAAGGTTTTAGGTACGGTTTTATAATTAGTGATCTGATAGATATTTATTAATTTTAAGAATATAACGCGAAATGCGGAACAATAATTACTCTTTGAAAATGGTTTTTTTGGTTGCATTGTTGCTTGAGGGTTGATAATCATAAAAGTGGTGAGCATATTGCGATGGAAAGTTTTCGAAGTATATAAAGTTCTACATGTGCGTGTGTTAATATTTTGTTCTGCAGTGAAAACTACAGAACGCAAACGAATGGTCTGTGTGTAATTGTTGTCCGAAGTCTCCCGTTGTACACCATAACAGTTCCATGCCGATAGCTATAAGGGGGTGCAAGATATGGTGGTTGAAAGTCCTCAAATTATAAAGAAAATCGGACGGAAGGCCAGCGATGACGTTTGTGACTCCATAGCAAGGAGGTTACATACAGCGAAACGTGATGCCACAGACATATTTTTGGTCTATGTGTGCTACAATGTCTTCAGCTCTCTCTCTGTAAGGATAAGCATACGAATAAGGAAATATAAGAATAAATTAATAAAGCAGTAAAAAAGAAATTCCTTTTAATACATGGCTTAAAAAATCGATTTGACGTTAAGCGCATTACATCAAGAGATCGATCTGTGATATTATTACAACCATTATTGTTGAATTTCGTGATTGGATTCTTCTAAACGAGTGCATTTTTACGCGTGATTTGATCTACACTACTTACTTTCCTGATAAACGTAAATCATTAAGCACTTCACAGAATTTTATTTTTTTATTTGAATGTTGATTAAAACTGCTTGTTTCTAAAGAAGGTATTGTATTTCATTTCATCCTTCAAAACCAGTCTCATAGCACACTACTGAAACATAGCTTATCTATCAGAATCAACCGACACGCGAGCGGAGCCGCGGGCTTAAGCTAGTCATCTAAATAAAATGGCATTTCATCGCACAACTTAACTCGAGCCTAGTAAATAGTTGTCTTGTTCACCCCCGATCACTCGCGTGGCTAGAAAAAATCTAACATTTATGTTTTTAGTTGAATATTCCATCACATTTCAAAGCTAATGAACTGACCTTCTAGAAGTGCGTTCCTTCATATCCCGTAATTCAATTAATCTGTGACTGGACAGCCAAATTTCAACAATAGCTTGCTAGTTGTGGCATTATTTGAAGTGGTGCGCAGAGTTAGATGTTTTCTAACACGGGAGTTTTAACGTAACAATTACTTCTCCTTTCGTGGAAAACCGCCTTACTTCACTTTTAGTCTGTTTCTTGTTCTTGTAACATGCGGCTGTATTCGTTTGTTATCTCCTGAAAGTGTTCAGAATGTGTTACGTCTTTTATGAGCAAAGTAAATATTCTTATTGAGTTATACTAATTGAATGAAGCAATTGCTATTCAGAGTACATGGCATTCTCTGTCGGATATGGTAGTATAGAAAACTGAAAAACGGTGTACGGGGCCAGCGGTTTCTTCTTGAAACGCGATATTCTGATTTATAACGGTCGACAACATCTACACCTCCTTTTTTGAGAATGTAGAATATAATTACTTCTAGTTTGTTCGCTTCGCCACTGTCAGCGTCTACAGAATCGTCGCTGTGCATCGTGGATAACATTGTAACATTCTTTTTCTGTTTCTTTTTTGAGACGTATGAGGAAATGAAGCAGTTTTTGCTTGGTTTTTCTCCAAATGCTACTGTTTAGTTGCCTATGTTTTACGTCCAGAAGTTCCGGCGGAATTTCTCTTTTATTCTTCCGTCGAGCATCTACTAATGTGAATCGATGATTGGCGTGCACTTTGTTACCCAGTGGTATAGATGTGAAATAATTGTCCATCGTCACGTTTATGTGCCTGTTTTGTCAATCGGTCTAATCAATCGTAACACCACATGTACTGCATCATTTGCTACTTGATATGGCCCAGTAGGCTGTTTGCCTGCATATTGTTGTTGTTGTTGTGGTCTTCAGTTCGGAGACTGGTTTGATGCAGCTCTCCACAATACCCTAACCTGAGCAAGCCTCTTCATCTCCACATAAGAACGTCAACCTACATCAGTCTGAATCTGCTTACTGTATCCATCTCTTGGTCTTCCTCTGCGGTTTTTACCCCATACACTTCCCTCTAATGCTAAATTCACAATTCCTTGAAGTCTAAGAATGTGTCCCACCAATCTATCCCTTCTTTTAGTCAAGGTATGCCAGAAATTTCTTTTCTCCCCAATTCTGTTCAGTATCTCCTCATTAGTTACGCGATACACCCACCTAATCTTCAGCATTCTTCTGTAGCACCATTTTTCAAAAGCCTCAATCCTCTTCCTGTCCGCACTGTTTATCGTCATGTCTCACTCCCATACAAGGCAACACTCCATACAAATGCCCTCAGAAAGGACTTCCTTAGGCTTAAATCAATATTCGATGTTAACAAATTTCTCTTTTTCATGAACGCTTTTCTTCCCATTGCCATTCTGCATTTTATATCCTCTGTACTGCGACCATCATTTGTTATTTTACTGCCCAAGTAACAAAACTCATCTACCTCCTTTATTGCTTCGTTTCCCAATCTAATTCCTTCAGCATCGCCTGATTTTCTTACACTGCACTCCATTACCCTAGTTTTTCTCTTGTTAATGTTCATCTTATATGCACCTTTAAGCACACTGTCCATTCTGTTCAACTGCTCTTCCAGGTGCTTTGCTGTATCTGACAGAATTACTATGCCGTCGGCAAAACGCAATGTTTTTAATTCTTCCCCCTGAACTTCTATTCCATCACCATATTTCTCCTTGCTTTCCTTTCTAGCTTGTTCAATGTTCAAACTGAATAACATCCCTTTCCAACCACTTTCCTTTTCATGCCCTTTCATGGCTGCATATACTTCCATATTTAACATAGAAAAGGTTCTGGCATCACAAAGCGCATATACCTTGATGCCATATTTTGCAAGCGTGTTTGCTATATACTGCCTGAATTTGAAACGTCCACGGAATGGTTCCAACATGTCTATCGTTATCAGTGCTTCGCCACTATAGCTCTTCTTGCAAACATCCACAAATTCGTCAAATTACATGTTCCATACCATGTTTAGGCCGGTATTACACTATCAAATTATTGGACAAAGAATTGGACGAAAAACTTGGATGAAATATTGGTCATATTTTTTGACAAAGAAATTGGATGAAACGCAAAAGGGGATATTACACTATCATCCAATATTTTGTCAAATTTGCTTCAAAATGGCGGTGTAATGCTCAGCTATTGTTTGTACTACAGTTGCGTTGTGTCTGCATTTAGAAGAGATGGAGGGAAAAAAGAAAAGGAAACGCACTTGGATGAAACCGTGGGTGTCAGAGCGAGATAAATAAAATTTGTTACGGACCGGGAGGATTTTTCTTTTTTATTCCGTCGGCAGAACAGCCAGGCCGTTCACTGCTAATTATTTTGTCGCTCTTCATCCTTCACAGTTTGCAATGTAGTAACAAAAAGGCTGACTCAGTGTATACGAATAAGATTGTTAAGTTGATAAAGCAAGTTTCATTAAATAAAGTTTTAAATGGAAAATGTGGGCACTGACAAAGAGGATAATCTAAATTGTTTATGACGTTATTAACAATGTAAGGGGGGAAACATTGCTGATAAAGTAAATAGGCTCTATTTATTTCCTTACAAAAATTGGCTGCCGTATTTATATGTTCATAGATTCACTTGCAAACAGATGTCGATGTTTTGAAAGTTGTTTCATTTCCCAGAACATAGCACACCACATTACCAAAATCATACAATCTAAAATCTGCTTCGGCTGTATTAAAATTTAGGGGTATTACTTAAATTCCGATAGTATATAATGACTTTTTTACATCACGTATTGTAACTCAACCTCACTTTTGCCGCGGAGTATTGGGCTAAGCGAATTGACGTGACGGACAGTGTGAATTGGCCTTGTCAACTGTAATACAACGCCCCATTTGATTTTTAAAATTTTGTTGTTGCTAGAAAACACTACATAAACATTCCACTACTAGCCATGTTTACGAATACGAACGTTATGTCCAAGTAATGTCAGATATTTAACCTCCAAATAAAACAGCTGTAGTGGCAAGGAAGCTGTATACTACTAGCGCTCCAAGCGGTCACATTTCTCACTGCAGGAAACAGAAGACGAGCGATTTCTTTGATAAAATCTAGGCCGAGACCGAGATTGGATGAAATATTGGACGATGTTCGCATTACACTACGTCCAATTTTTCTTTGTCCAATTCTTTGACAAATAATTTGATAGTGTAATACCGGCCTTACACTAATATATAATGCTTTGGTAATAACAAAGAAATGATTTATTGTATAAACGTGTCTTTTTCTGGCACAAAGAGATGAATAGGTGTAAGATCTCATTGTTAGACAAAATCTAACACGGGAGTTTTCGCGCGACAACAATATACGCGAGCGACCGCGGGTTGACCATAATGGTTCAACTGGTCTCGGAAAACAAGGAAGCAATTCCTCACCTGTACACTCTTGTTTTCTTTCAGTTCCTCGGGCACTCGCGTCGTTTTCCATTTTTTCTGTCTCCTCTCTAATATTCTCGTGCTCAACGACGTAGCTCTCGCTTTGCGTGTCGCTTTGCGTTCTCAACGGTCGCCGCGCAACATGCAGGCGCCTAATTACGTGACGTCACTGGCCGAGTTAAGCCTCCTATAAACTCGAGCTGAACTGTCCGCCATTTTTTCCCCAGGCTTTAGCAGTCGCCGCGTTCCGGACGAAGCTCACGCGTTACCTCGCGTTTCATTCAACTCGCAAACTACTCACTGTATCAACGTGAAACTTTCATCAATATCTTCGTTGAGAACTACACTACATTTTCGTTTTAGTTTTATTTATGACAACAATTTATAAACAGCATATAATGATAGTTTACGAACATGCACTTTCTGACGACGTTACGGAATTTTTCACATGCGAGGATTTTTTTTTTTTTCTTTTGAAGTTAGGTGAAAACATTAAGCGAATGAAATGTTCAAAATACATCCAATTTTCATCCTCTCCAAATAGAAACTCAGTGAGAAACGTATAACGTGAGATAATATCAGTTAAATATGACGCACTGGGATCCGCCCGCCCGTCTAGTAGTAACACGTCTTACGAATTAGAGCTCCTAATAATTAGGCACATGTTGCTACTGCATAACATCCATACTTGAAGATACTGGTCTTGACTTATTTTAACCCAATACATTTAATAGTTGCACACTAGAAAAGTGCTGTGTCTCTATGTAATATGCAATTTCAATTTTTTCAGTTATATGAAAAGGATATTCTAAATATCTCAATACAGAGTGCTTTATTATGTGAGGAAATGAGAACAAGTCAGTTCGTTATCAGTGAATTGCCGCGGTGGAGTAGCCGAGCGGTCTAAAGCCCCTCGCTGCGGAGCGCGGTTGCTCGCCGTGGAGGTTCGAGTCCTCCCTGGGGCATGGGTGTGTGTGTGTGTTTGTCCGTAAGTTAGTTTACCTAGGTTTCAGTAGTTTGTAAGCTACGGACTGATTACTACGCAGATAGATTTACAGACATTTGAACATTTTACTGGTGATTTGATCCTTGCTATCTGTCATTTTCAAGTATTCTCACATAAAATCCTCATTAGATCTAGTAACTTCCGTTCTGTTGCTGCTAAGCTTTAAACTGAAGGAAATGTAACTCCTAGTAGGTTTTGGAAGCTGAGTAGTAGCTCTGAAATACAGTGGACAAGAAGCAAAGAAATAAACATTTGTGAGTGACGAAGGAATATCTATAAACCGAATAATAAATCACTAACTTTACTCATTTTCATTCTACGACTATGTATTTCCTTGAATAACGCGACAATTAATGAAGTTTTGCGTAGTAACCATGTGGCAAAATACTCCCCTCTTTTCATGTTATCATTTGTCAAAATATCATTTCTATACCTCTAATCGTGTATGAGATACACAATAATTCATTCTTGCCTTATCGCCATCGGAAATGAGTGGGCTAAATAAAATAAAGTTCAGCGGTATGAGTGAAAGGTTTTATCTCCTCCTAAGTCGAAAATAAAATTCAATCCATTAGGGAAGTTTCATCTGTAGCAACATATGGTGCAACAAGCACCAAACGGAATATCATAGCAGCCTCTATTTTTTACTGCAAACTTTTCCTAATGTAGCGCAGTCTCTTATTTCGAAGTCAATATCTTATTAACTATATTAACGAAATGACGAGCATTTCGTCACAATGCTGACATATAAGGATTTAAGTAGCGGAAAAATTAAATATTTCTACCAATTAGTTTCTGCGAAATCGTTTGTGAAAGATGGCAGGGCATGCGCCTCTACGCTGTTAGTGCAGCGCGATTCCAACCATGTTGGGGAAAACATGGCGGACGATTCAGCCTGGGTATTTAGGAGGGGTAATTCTATTTACACTTCGGTAAAATCAGACGTGACGTCATTAAGACGTATGCACACTATCGACGTCCAGAAGAGCGAAGCATCGACTTTTGCGATCGTTCGAGACGCTGGTTTCGGGTGGAACAACATGCTTAATTCGACATTCTTTCTGAACTGCATACTTTTTCCCTTCGTAGTTTAGTGACAAAACTAGGCCTCACTTAATATTGGTATCATGTTTTGGAAAGCACTGTCGGAAATTTCAGTAAATGTAAATTGAAAATTATGTCAGAAATAATGAAGACCGAGCCTTAGAGAACAACAACTTCACACATGTTCAAAGAAAAGAACTAGCATGTTGCAGCAACTTGGCCGTAGATGAGCACCCAGTTTTACGAAATATTTTACCTGATGTTCGCAGAGCCTCTGTAACAAATGACTGTATTAATATCCAGCTCATTTGAATTATAGTTTCGGCGAAAACATACATATACCTACGGCGACTATATGTTGTTTTTGTATGTCGCATATTTTGACATGTCCAAGTACACATTGTCGCTCCATAGCCTGGTAACCGTATTTTGTCCTCTTAGTTTAACGTAGACTCCGTACTACAATGCAGCTCGGTAGTATTTTTCGCTTAGAGAAAAGTTTCCATTAGTTTTAAACACAACCTTCACAAATGGGCCACGATGACATCATCAGATTTGGCTGAATAACGTTTCAGAGCTCGCAGTGTAGGTTCTTTTTCGGAAAGTTTATAGCTTCCTACTTTTCCCAAAAAAAAAAAAAAAAAAAAAAAAAAAAGCACAGTAATAGTTTCCGAAACTGTACTGAATATACCAATTGAAGATATCAGCTACTCGTTTAATTAGTCTGCTACAATTGCAACCGCAGTTTTGCGTCTAGAACGACCACATGAGTCGATCATGGCTCCAGTCTTCTTCGTAGTGCGGATACGTCATAATGACGTCACGTCTGATTTTACCGAAGTGTAAATAGAATCACCCATTTAGGAGCTCTAGGCCGAGTGCAGCTGCCGGGGCAAGATGGCGGCCAGGGGGTTCCCCCCAGGCGACAAGTGACGCGGCTAGTCGCGGCTTTCTCCGCTGAGGCGCCACTGTCTGCAGGGCGCATCAGCTTTCCCCTGCTGTGGCCGGCGGCGGAAGGACTTCAAAGACACCCCACCGCTGCATCGCGCTCGCTGTGCACCGATTACGCACTTTGAGCGCGCCTACCGCTTCCCCTTCATTTTCTCTTCCCGGGGCGTCTCAGACACCTCGTTGGCAAACTTGGCACGCGATACAGCTGTCTGAAAATCGCACCAGGAAACGGTGCACGCGAGAAGAAATACGGAAGAACAGCACGTACAGTCATTCTGCAGGTGCAGGATGGAGCGAAAGCTTTCGTGTCTCAGCTGACATCCATAGGGTATAATTATCTACGGAGTGAGCAAATGTATGCGCAGAACACAGACATTCATTACTGTACTTCGTTCATTGTGATGCTTCGGGTCGTGGTCACCTATACCGGGCCGCTGAAACATTCATCTACATCTACATAGATACTCTGCAAATCACATTTAAGTGCCTGACAGAGGGTTCATTAACCACTTTCATAACTTTTCTCTACCGTTCCATTCTCTAATAGCGCGCAGGAAGAAAGAACACCTAAATCGTTCCGTTTTCGATCTGATTTCTCTTATTTTATTGGGATGATCATGTCTCCCTAAGTAGGTTGGTGCTAGCAAAATATTTTCACATTCAAAAGTAAAAGTCGCAGATTGAAACTTCGCAAACAGATCACGCCGCAATGAATAACGTCTTTCTTTTAATGATTTCCACCCCAATTCTTGCAACATTTCCATGACGCTTTCCCCCCGTATCGTGATAAAACAAAACGAGCTGCCCTTCTCTGAACCTTCTCAATATCCTCCGTCAGTCCCACCTGGTGAGGGTCCCACAAGGGGCAACAGTACTCCAGGAGAGGACGCACAAGTGTGATGTAGGCAGTCTCTTTGGTGGAGCTGGTGCATCTTCGAAGCGTTCTGCCAATGAAACGTAACCTTTGGTTCGCCTTCCCCACAATATTTTCTGTGTGTTCTCTCCAGTCAAATTGTTCGTAATTGTAACTCCTAGGTATTTGATAGAATTTACGACCTTAAGGTTTGACTGATTTATCGCGTAATTGAAGTTCAGTGGATTTCTTTTAGTGGTCATGTGTATTACTTCACACTTTTCTTTATTTAGTGTCAATTGCCAATTTTCGCACCAAGTAGAAATTTTTTCTAAATCGCATTGCAGTTGCTTTTGATCCTCTGTTGACTTCACTAACCGATAAACGACAGCATCATCCGCAAACAGTCTAAGGGAGCTATTCAGATTGTCTCCTAAATCGTTTATAAACACGAGGAAGAGTAGGGGACCTATAATTGCACTTGACGTTTCGCATTATGGCCAGTTAAGTTGGCTACACTGCTATAGCGACGTTGCAACACTAGCCTCCATACTAGAGATGGGAAAACTGAAACATCTGACGGTTTCGAAACGAATGAAACCGTAGCATTTGTGGTTTCGAAACACTGTTTCGAAACCATGAATCCGCGAAGCAATGTATGTTTTGTCATGAAATCTTCGTTCTAGGAGGGCAATATTTTTCACTATGTGGACAAGGGTACATACAAGAACCTGTCAGCCATAGAGTATATATTTACTTCTTGGTCTGTACAGAACATGTTGATAAAGATTTTCTCCCATGTTGTTGATGTTGCCAACATAGTCACACGAGGTCGCCGGTATGGTAGGTAAAAGTTTACCCCGTTAGGAACTCACAAACTGCAATACGGTACGCATATTACAGTGATGGATCATAAATGCTACTTTCTATACATACTAAATAAATTATAGGGAATAAAGGGCACACTAAATAATCACAAGTGATGCTATGGAATTACAAAAATAATAAAGTAAGAGGCAAGTTCACCACTTGTACGTCTTGACCGTTACACCACCGCCGCAATTCCTTTAACATGACAGTCGAAAAATTATAACGACAGTAGGTAACTTCGTTTTCACTCATAAGAAACCAACTCTTTAACACGAGATTAAATATGCGATCTACCCTTGTTAGTATAAAAAAATGTCATTTCAGGCTTCATGTTGTATATTATTTTAAAGAATGTAGTTTCACTCGTGTGTCTTTAATGTGATAGATAAACCTAGAATTTAACTGGTTTTTCAAGGCAAATAGTGAACGTTGTTTTATTGTTCTTTTACATTTATAAAGCAGACATTGTCATTTCGGCATACAGCAGTCTCTTGCAAACGAATCTTGATATCAGTAATCATAAGCTGCAGACTCACGAATGTCAACTACTATTTGACACTCTCTAAATGGTTTATATACCAGTACGTTATATGTGTATCTGTGTGGAGCTTCAGTAAAATGAAACACCACATTTCAATATCATTAGTCTGTTCCGCCTTTCTGCATTAGTGGTTTGAAACACCGGTGTTGTGAAACCGACATTAAATGGTGAAACCGACACGAAACCGTGAAACCGACAGGAAGAAACGGTTTCAGTGTATCGACAATCGACCGCGAATGTGATACGAAACAGAACGGAATGAAACCGCATGGTTTCGAAACCGTGAAAGATGCCGGTTCTGAAAGACTGAAACTGTTGTGTGTATCGAAACCTGGTTTCGAAATCATGAAACCGTAGCTAACTCTACTCCATACACACAGCAGACGAAACTGTTTTCAGTTGCATCTCGTAAATGTAAGCAATAAAAGTGCAGATAATAATTCGTTCATGAGCTGCTACCACAAAGCAGCAATTAAGTAACGACGTAGTAATGTAGACGAGAGCACAATGCACACGCTTTCAATAACGGAGCAGAGAAATATAGAAAATATTTGATCATGACAGATACGAAATAAACTATAATCAAGATAGTAACTTCTCTCTCTCTCTCTCTCTACGTTTTATAATAAGAACACTTTTCACTCACCAATTTACGGCGACGATGGTGCAATTCCATACAGTTCCCCAACTGCACTACTGTCACTGCCAAAATCGTCATCACTAAGACAGATCATTAACTGTTCATGATCGCTGATGATTCCTTCCAATGTCAGCACAACCGAATCAGTTTTTCAACGTGCTCGACGTTTTTTCTTCCAAGATGCAGCATTCACACTGGCAACAGTTTCACGCAATAGCCTTTCCACCTCTGTTATTGTCAAAGACTTACTATTGTTCCTTATGTAATTCTTCACGTCACTCCAAACTAATTCTATAGTGTTAAAACGTCAGTAGGGTTGCCAGATTGAACTCGAGGCAGGCCCGGAGACCAGACGTGCCCCCCTCCCCGTTGGCCAATTACTCACCCCCCCCCCCAACAGCGACCAACTCCCCCCACACCAGGATTACATGTGAATTCTAAAAATGATAATAATAATAATAATAATAATAATAATAATAATAATAATAATAATAAATAAAAAACCTAATGAAAACGGGACATTTTGCTTTAATTCGCTTAGTAGCTTCTCTTCAGCATAAGGCAGAATCACATTTTTTACTAATGCCTCGCTTTTTGTTCGGCCGCATCTTACTTTCGTTGCCACTGAGGTATCTTTAAAAACATGAGGATATAGCTTATTACCACAATATTGAGAATTGTAAGAATGGTGGTGTTTCACACCATGGTAAGTCAAAGTTAATTCCGTTGCAGTGACTTTGTCGTCTTCTGCAGAAAATTGTTTCGGCAAGAATTTAACAAGCTACTGATTCTTCTTTTGTGTGGTAATATTCGCTTTGTGTCGTTCTGCTTGTAAATGTTAATTCACAGCTTTCACTCCATCGTACTTAACAGTAAATGAGATATTGCATATTCTGCACTTACACATACACTCATCAGTATCGACTTTTTGTAGCCACTCTTTATAATTTTCTTCCTGTAACCATTCTTCACGGAACGAACTTAGATATCGTCTCTACTGCCGTACCTCACAAACGGCTTTTAATCAAATTGCGTGGTTATGGTATATCGCCCCAAATTTGCAATTGGATAGGGGATTTCTTGTCTGAGAAGACACAATTCGTGGTAATCGATGGTAAGGCATCGACTAAAACAGAGGTGATATCGGGCGTTCCACAAGGTAGTGTTATTGGTCCTCTGCTATTCCTTATTTACATAAACGATTTCGGGGAAAATCTAAGTAGCTCTCTTAGGTTGTTTGCAGATGACGCCGTCATTTACCGTCTAGTAAAATCATCTGAAGATCAAAACCAACTGCAGAACGATCTGAATAAGATATCAGTATGGTGTAAAAATTGGCAATTGACTCTAAATAATGAGAAGTGTGAAGTCGTCCACATGAGTACGAAAAGAAATCAGTTAAATTTTGTTTACAACATAAATCAATCAAATGTGAAGGCCGTAAACTCCACAAAATACCTAGGAATTACTATTACTTCAGACTTAAACTGGAAAGAACACGTAGATAATATCGTGGGAAAGGCGAACCAGAGACTGCGTTTTATTGGCAGAATCCTTAAAAGATGCAACAGAACTACTAAAGAAACTGCATACACTGCGCTTGTCCGTCCATTTTTGGAGTATTGCAGCCCAGTGTGGGATCCTTATCAGGTGGGCATGACGGAGGACATCGAGAGAGTCCAAAGAAGGGCAGCTCGTTTTGTATTGTCACGATACAGGGGAGACAGCGTTACGGAAATGATACAGGATCTGGGATGGGAATCATTAGAACAACGGCGCTTATCGCTGAGGCGTGGGTTACTTGCGAAACTCCAATCGCCAACATTCTCCTCCGAATGCGAAAATATATTGTTGACTCCCACTTACATAGGTAGAAATGATCATCAGAATAAAATAAGAGAAATCAGAGCTCGAACAGAGAGATTCAGGTGTTCTTTCTTCCCGCGCGCTATTCGAGAATGGAATGGGAGATAAATAGTATAATTGTGGTTCGATGAACCCTCTGCCAGGCACTTAAATGTGATTTGCAGAGTATCCCATGTAGATGTAGATGTAGATGTCTTCATTTCACTGTTATTACTCACTAATCTGAGTTAATGTAAGCTTGTCTGTTCACACACGATCCGAGTATTCCAAAAATTGCCGGTAAACTGATAACAAACAATTAACGAACGAACACAAATAATAGACGTCGCCAGTTGACACGTTGCCGCAACAGTGTTTGCTTAATAATGCGCTAGCCGATTACTACCGACGCAACAATGAAATGTTTTCAGAGGAAGAATAGAAAAGTAGCGTTTTGATGCACTAAGAAATTGACATTTATATAAAGTTATTCATAATTACTAGAGAGGAGCCGGCCGGGATTGGCCGAGCGCACTGAGGCGTCTTGCCACGGTGCGCGAGGCTGCTACCGCCAGAGGTTCGAATCCCCCCCCCCCCCTAGGGCATGGATGTTGTGTTCGACCTTAGTTTAAGTTACGTTAAGTTCGATGTAGATCGTCGCTACATGAGCATAGTACTTAAAAAGCGTCGTAAGAAAAAAGGTTAAGATGAAGGTTACATTGAAGCCCGGAGATGAGAGTGATTGGCCCGTAGACCCGGAGAATTCATTCCAAACCCGGGCACTCCGGGCGGCGCGCGGAGATTTGGCAACCCTACTCACTAATATACGGCGACGATGGTGCAATTCCATACAGTTCCCCAACTTCACTGTTGTCACTGCCAAAATCCTCATCACTAAGACAGATCATTAACTGTTCATGATCGCTGATGATCCCTTCCATTGTCTGCGCTGCCCGAATCAGTTTTTCAAAGTGCTCGACCCTTTTTTTCCAAGATGCAGCATCCACATAGAAACAGCTTCACGCAAAAGCCTTTCCACCTCTTTTATTGTCAAAGACTTACTATTGTTCCTTATGTAATTCTTCACGTCACTCCAAATGAATTCTATAGTGTTAAAATGTCAGTGATATGGGGGCAGTCTTATTACATTGTAACCCTGATCCTTTGCGATTTCGTCTACTACATTTCTGGGCGTAATAGGCTTGTTTCGTTTCACGAGCGAATATAAAAGAAGTTTTGAGACTGACATATCTGCAGCAATATTCCCTTCTTGTAGCCTCTGCACCATAATTTCTTTCCGATCGCTTGAGGCGAGACTGCACTTCCTGCTCTGAGTAAATGCTTGGAAGTTTTTAATCATACGAAATTGAGAACTTACTCAGAGAACGTCACTAGACAAACGTCTTTTCGGCGACATTATTTTGAGCTCAGAAGTCGGAAAGTCAAGATACACCACTCACAGTAAAACAGCGAAAAAAGCACACACAAGGCAAACACGCGGTAGACACGATACACAACGTTGTTTACGGTAGAACTGAACAGAGCCGGCAACGCGGGAACTGTGACGTCACGGCACGTGACCACCGGAAGTGTTTAGCGCGCTGTGATTGGACCGTTCCTGGCGACTAGCGCCTCGCGCTTCTTGCTCTTCACTTGTTACTTGTAAACGTCAAGTGCAAAGTTTCAGCGGCCCGGGTATAGCTGTATCCCCACTCTGCACTCCCCTACTCCCGTGCAAGTAGAGATGGGAAGAATCAAACATCTGACGGTTTTGGAACAAATGAAACCGTAGAGCGTGAGGTTCCGAAACAGTCTTTCGAAACCAGGGTGTGTGTGTGGAGGAGAATTTGCGTAGGTGCTACAAAGATCGTAGCATCTATATCTATTCAGACAGACAGGCAGCCCTGAGATCACTGGCAGCTCCTGCAACAAGGTCTAAAATTGTTGCAGAATGTCACAGGGTTCTGGTGGCGCTAGGGGAAAGCAACAGAGTAAACCTATTGTGGGTCCCTGGCCACTCGGGGATCAGTGGCAACGAACATGCCGACAGATTAGCCAGGATGGGGGCAGAGACTCCATTTATTGGACCGGAACCTGTCCCGACAATCACCAAGGCAATCATCAAATTGGAGCTACGTAAATGGCTCAGAAGACAGCACGTAGAATATTGGACCAAAGTCTACCAACAAAAACATGGCAAGGTAATGATGCCAAAGCCATGTTTTAAAAGAAGCTCTGCAATCCTGGGCCTGAACAGGAGAGAGATTAGACTCATGGTTGGATTGCTGACAGGCCATGGGAATTTCAAAAAACACCTCCATACAATGGGAATAACAGAAGAGTACCCTAAATGTAGCATCTGTGATGGCGGTGATGAAACTGCATCACATCTAATCTTCGAATGCATTGCATTGGAGAGTAAAAGGCACAGAACATTTAGGACAACTAAACTCGAAGAAATTGTGTCTAATAAGGAACTGGTAAAGGGACTCCTTGCACTGTTCAAGGTTTCAAAAGTTTTCAACTAGCAATAATCGCACCTCGGATAAACCTCATTGGTTACGATATTGCCACTGCGCAAAGGCATTGGTTGGCTTTACTAGATATACAGGAAGCGATACCGTACAATAAACTTAGTTTCGGTGTGGGCAGTGGCGGGTTGGACCAAGACTGTTTTGGCTTCCCTGAAAAAATCAAATCAAATCAAATCAATGTATTGAGGATGGAAATCAGGAAACTGGGAGTTGGAAACTTACCTACCAATATTGGATATTTATGTACAGAGCTTTCTCGTCGTATAAAAGCTTATAATAAGAGTCCATTGTCTTTTTCGATTCCTTGTTGAGTTCCCACTGAAGTCTGATTATGAAATTAAAGAAGCTACCCAAAGATTTAGAGACATTTATTCTGGGATTTCCGAACGAAATTATTCATTTTAAATTCTGTACAACATATATATATAAAATAAATAAATATAGGAAAGGTTGGGGAAACGCCAGCCGACTATATTATAACCCCATACTGCTTCAACAAGCCTTTCAATATAACAATTGGAAGCAGGGAGCAGTGGGAGAAAATAGTTCGACACCGTACATGGGATAATGTCTGGTTCACTGACGGGTCACAATCAGACCAAGGCGTTGAGGCCGGGGTATATGGGGTGCAGCCAAGACTGGAGGGCGTCATCTCTCTAGGGAAACTGGCCTCAGTATTCCAGGCCGAAATCACTGCCATCAGGGCGTGTGTGGAGGAGAATTTGCGTAGGTCCTACAAAGATCGTAGCATCTATATCTATTCAGACAGCCAGGCAGCCCTGAGATTACTGGCAGCTCCTGCAACAAGGTCTAAAATTGTTGCAGAATGTCACAGGGTTTTGGTGGAGATAGGAGAAAGAAATAGGGTAAACCTATTGTGGATCCCTGGCCACTCGGGGATCAGTGGCAACGAACATGCCGACAGATTAGCCAGGATGGGGGCAGAGGCTCCATTTATTGGATTGGAACCTGTCCTGACAATCACCGAGGCAATTATCAAATTGGAGCTACGTAACTGGCTCAGAAGACAGCACGTAGAATATTGGACCGAGGTCTATAAACAAAAACATGGCAAGGTAATGATGCCAAAGCCATGTTTTAAAAGAAGCTCTGCAATCCTGGGCCTGAACAGGAGAGAGATTAGACTCATGGTTGGATTGCTGACAGGCCATGGGAATTTCATAAAACACCTACATACAATGGGAATAACAGAAGAGTACCCTAAATGTAGGATCTGTGATGACGGTGATGAAACTGCATCACGTCGAAACTTCGAATGCATTGCACTGGAGAGCAAAAGGCACAGAACGTTTGGGACAACCAGACCAGAAGAAGTTGTGTGCAATAAAGGACTAGTAAATCAATCAATAAATACATCAGTTACAACTAAAATATCCAATATCATTATTTACACCAGGTATTGTATTTTCTTAAAATTGCCTTTAAATAAAAATATTTTATACGATTTACTTCTATGTGAATTTTACAACGTAATCAAAAGAAAGTGAAACCTCGCTTAAGAAGCATCTTCCATAATGATTGATTACTAAGGCTAGTCGCTAAATTGATGTCCATGGCTCGATAACACAGTGGTAGATTGCCAGACTACAAATCCAAAGGTCGCGGGTTCGATTCCCGCCAAGTCCTAGGATTTTTACCTGTCACTTTCCACTTCTTTCACCTCTAGCAGTATTGCTCATGTGAAAAATACCGAGTAGCACCGTGGTTCGGAACCCACATTAAACTGTAGGTCCCCCTATAACTGGCTGGGTAAGTCAGTTCGAAGGTCAGAAGAAGGCAACAGCATACAACCTCCAAACAGGACCATGCCTAGTAAAGCACTGTGGTGTTCACACCAATCTTCGGATTGTTGACTGCTTTACCTTTTACCTTACACATACATACCACTGAATATTCCTTCGATAGTATATCACAGTTGGACATATAGTACATGAGATATGAAGTAATAAACAATTTGTTTCATGAAAAATCGCATCATCGTCTTTCCTGCTAACACGATTCATGACGTTTTTATAGGCATTAGGCACATATATAACTGAATCTATCCTCTATTTTACGTCATAGTACGACATTTCAGGAGGTACGACGTCATAAACAATGAAATTTCCGAATAACTCCTATATCATGCGCTACTTTTCCAAATCTCCTCAAAAAATAATGGACCGATTACAACTAAATTTGGTATACATGTCAGTGTATTTTGACTCTGTGCTTCTGACCGTTAAATAAATAAATCGCAGACAGTTTCCTAATATTACACTCTACAAATCTGCAGAAACATACGATTGTAGGCCACATACTCAGTGATATACACTACTGGCCATTAAAATTGCTACACTAGGAAGAAATGCAGGTGATAAACGGGTATTCATCCTAATTGCTGACTGTTTTTTTTTTTTTTTTTTTTTTTTTTTTTTTTTTTTTTTTTTTTTTTTTTTTTTTTACCAGGCTCGTGAGTAGAATAAAATGAAAAGAATTATTTACTTAAAATCTCTACTTGCTTTTTTTTTTTTTATTCTCCACTATCGCACGGAGTATGGTCTGTCTTTTTATTGTGGATAGCCACAAGTTTAACCATGACATTCAGCTTTGTAAAGCTAGACGACAATGTCGCGGTGTATTGGTCCCCATAGGCCCGGAAACTCAATTGTTGGCAGTATAGGTACCACCTCAAATATTTGGCGGGTCGGATACCGAGGTTTTGGAGACCCCTGTTATAGAACGTGTGTAGTGCCTGAAAAACTGGGGAAACATAAAAATAGTTCCACATTTGTATTCTTAGATTTACTTCTATCCGCGTTGTTGTTGTTGTGGTCTTCAGTCCTGAGACTGGTTTGATGCAGCTCTCCACAATACCCTATCCTGACCAAGCCTCTTCATCTCCACATAAGAACGGCAACCTACATCTGTCTGAACCTGCTTACTGTATCCATCTCTTGGTCTTCCTCTGCGATTTTTACCCCACACACTTCCCTCCAACGCTAAATTCACAATTCCTTGATGTCTGAGAATGTGTCCTACCAATCAATCCCTTCTTTTAGTCAAGGTATGCCAGAAATTTCTTTTCTCCCCAATTCTGTTCAGTACCTCCTCATTAGCTACGCGGTCCACCCACCTAATCTTCAGCTTTCTTCTGTAGCACCACATTTCAAAAGCCTCAATCCTCTTCCTGTCCGCACTGTTTATCGTCCATGTTTCACTCCCATACAAGGCAACACTCCATACAAATGCCTTCGGAAAGGACTTCCTTAGGCTTAAATCAATATTTGATGTTAACAAATTGCTCTTTTTCAAGAATGCTTTTCTACCCATTGCCATTCTGCATTTTATATTCTCTCTACAGCGACCATCATTTGTTATTTTACTGCCCAAATAACAAAACTCATCTACCTCCATTATTGTTTCGTTATCTAATCTAATTCCTTCAGCATCACTTGATTTTCTTAGACTGCACTCTATTACCCTAGTTTTGCTCTTGTTAATGTTCATCTTATATGCACCTTTCAGCAGACTGTCCATTCCGTTCAATTGCTCTTCCAGGTCCTTTGCTGTATCTGACAGAATTACTATGTCGTCGCCAAAACGCAATTTTTTAATTCTTCACCCTGAACTTGAATTCCTTCTCCAAATTTCTCCTTGCTTTCCTTTATAGGTTGCTCAATGTACAAATTGAACAACAATGGAGAAAGACTACAATCCTGTCTTACTCCCTTTCCAACCACTGCATCCCTTTCATGCACTTCAACTTTGACCACCGCTGTCTGGTTTTTGTAAAAGTTGTAAATAACCTTACGCTCCCTATATTTTACTCCTGCTTGCTTCAGAACTTGAAAGAGTTTATTCCAATCAACATTGTCAAAAGCCTTCTCCAAATCTACAAAAGCTAGAAATGTAGGTTTGCCTTTTCTTAATCTATCTTCTAGGATAAGCCGTAAAGTGAGTATTGCCTCCCGTGTTCCTACATTTCTCCTGAACCCAGACTGATCTTCCCCGAGGTCTGCTTCTTCCAGCTTTTCCATCCTTGTGTAAATAATTCGTGTTAAAATTTTGCAACCATGACTTATTAAACTGATGGTTGTGTAGTTTTCACACCTGTCTGCGCCTGCTTTCTTTGGAATGGGGATTATAACATTTTTCGTAAAGTCTGAGGGTACTTCGCCTGCCTCATACATCTTACACTCCAGGTGAAACAGGTTTGTCATGGCTGGTTCTCCTAGAGACTTCAGTAGCTCTGACGGAATATGATCTACTGCAGGGGCCTTGTTTCGACTTAGGTCCTTCAGTGCTCTGTCAAATTCATCTCAGTATAGTATCTCCTATTTCATCCTTATCTACTTCTTCTCCCCTTCCTACAATATTGCCTATAAGTTCATTTCCTTCCTAGAGCCTCTCTATATACTCTTTCCACCCTTCAACTTTCCCTTCTTTGCTGAGAACTGTCTTTCCATCTACGTTCTTGATATTCATAGAGCTGTTTTTCTTATCTCCAAATATCTCTTTTATTTTGCTGTAGGCAGTATCTATTTCTCCTCTTTGTATACATACTTCTACATCCTTGCCTTTGCCTTATAGCCATTCCTGCTTAGCCATTTTGCACTTCCTGTCAATCTTATTTCTTAGTCGTCTGTACTCCATTTTGCCTGTTTCATTTACTGCATTTTTTTATTTTCTCCTTTCATCGATTAAATTTAGAATGTCCTGTGAGATTCAAGGATTTTTTGTAGGTCTTGCCTTCCTATCTATTTTGTCCTCTGCTGCCTTCACCATTTGATCTCTCAATGCAACCCATTCCTCCTCTACTGTTTCATTTTACACTACATTATCATTTTAGTCTTATTTATGACAACAATTTATAAACAACATATACTGATAGTTTACGAACATGCACTTTCTGACGACTTACGGAATTTTCGACATGCGAGGAACTTTTCTTCTGTTGAAGTTAAGTGAACACATTAAGCGAATGAAATCAAATTTTCATCCTCTCCAAACAGAAACTCAGTGAGAAACGTATAACTTGAGATAATGTCAGGTAAATATGACGCACTGGGATCCGCCCGCCCGTCTAGTAGTAACACGTCTTCCGTATTAGAGCTCCTAATAATTAACCCATTAAATTTAATATTTGCACACTACAAAAGTGGGTGTCTCTTTGTAATATGCAATTTCAATTTTTCAGTTATATGAAAAGGATATTCTAAATATCTCAATACAGAGTGCTTTATTATGTGAGGAAATGAGAATAAGTCAGTTCGTTAGCTAGTGAAAAGATCCTTCCTATCTGTCATTTTCAAGTATTCTCACATAAAATCCTCATTAGATCTAGTAACTTCTGTTCTGTTACTGCTAGGCGTTAAACTGAACGAAATACACCGGTAACTCCTATTAGGTTTTGGAAACAGAGTAGTGGCTCTGAAACACAATGGACAAGAAGCAAAGAAATAAACATTTGTTAGTGACGAAGGAATATCTGCAAATTGAATAATAAATCACTAACTTTACAATTTTTCATTCTACAACTATGTATTTCCTTGCATAACGTGACAATGAAGTTTTGCATAGTAACCATGTGGCAAAATACTCCCCTCGTTGCATGTTATAATTTGTCAAAATACCATTTTGATGCCTCTAACCGTGTATGAGATACGCAATGATTCATTCTGGCCTTATCGCCATCGGAAATGAGTGGGCTAAGTAAAATAAAGTTTAGCGGTATGAGTGAAAGGTAAAGATCTCCTCCTAAGTCGAAAATAAAATTCAATCCATTAGGAAAGTTTCATCTGCAGCAACATAATGGTGCAACATGCACCAAACGGAATATCATATCAGCCTCTATTTTTTACTGCAAACTTTTCCTAACGTAGCGCAATCTCTTATTTTGAAGCCGATATCTTATTAACTATGACTATTAACGAAATGATGAGCATTTCGTCACAATGCTGACATATGAAGATTTAAGTAGCGGAAAAACTAAATATTTCTACCCAGGGCCGGCGCATGCCCAAGTGCCGCCCCGTGCGAGCTGCTAAATTGTCTTACATAACGATTGTGAAATTTTATTTAAACAACTCTGTAGGAAATGTCAGCAATTAATCGCAATTTTTGTTTTTAATTTTCAGATCTACCTGGGTTTCGGACATTGAGTGGCCAAATCTTTTAATATGTGTTTCCATCTAAACCGTCGTGTTGACAAGCACATTCGGCATGACGGTCTAGATGTAAACATAAGTAAAAGAATTGAGCATACCCACACTGTGGCCGAAATATATGGGGCAGAAGACAATGGAGAGAGGAAGAATAAGGACATGGAGTAACATAATAATTCAATAAATACACATCCGGTCATCGACGGCTACTAATGCTAGTGGAAATATATTAACTCACTGCACTGCGGTTGTTCATTTCGAACAACTGACACTAGACATCTGTCGTAATTTGCACGTGTCAGTTCTGTCGTGTCTGATTATGGAATAACGAGTAACAAATTAGTCATCGCCGTATCACGTAACTTTTCTTCGCTTTATTTTCATTCTAGTTATTGGGACGATGCGTGGTTATTTATGGACTTGCATATCACAAGAAAAATAAATATTCCTATTCTGCAATCTTGAAGGAGACAAATTCTACCTTATAACGCGCATGCGAAATACATATTGTACGTTATATGAAAATCACTTACCTATTACATCCCAAGTTGCAAGAAATTCGGACGCACCAATTCTTCTGTTCTTACGAAACGCAATGAAAGTGCTTCTGATAAATCTTGACTCCCTCGGCTAACACCGAAACGATTTCTGTAGTTTTCGTTGTAGAGAACGCAACAATACGTATTGTCTGGAAAGGCCAGGAACTACTGTAGGTCACGTGACGAGATACAGCGAGGCTGCGGTTAAACTAGCAGTGCAAGAAGAAGAAGAAGCAAGAAGCTCACAACAAGTATGTGACCGATGATATGGATAAATGTATTACCAGGCAGAAATTTCTATGGCATTACGAACAATAGAAAGAAATACGAACTTTGCGAAATCTGCACAACTTTTGTCAAACGGAAATGAGCTTCAAAGCTAGAAAGGAAACCCTTAGAAGCAATTTGTTTTTGGTTCGGACGAGAGGGCATTGTTGCTAAAAGACCATAGTTTCGCAGGTTTGCATCAGAATCAAAGCGGCCAGTAGTATACCTAAATGAAACATGGATTCACACGCATTATATAGTAAATGTTGGCAAAGTGAGAGTGTGCGAGTAGTATTGTCAAACAAAAGTGCAGGTCAGAGTTTAATTGTTGTTTATGCAGGCGGACACAGGTGTTTCATGGCTCAAAAACCAAAATGTCCAACAATGACTCAGAAACGGATAAAAAATTTTCAAAAATATGTCGAAATCCAACTTATGCCAGGCTTACTACCAATGCCTTTACCCTTGTAATTACTCGCAGCGTATTTACCCAATGGGAATACTTCTAGCCATTCCAGGTGTTGGACATGTTTGACCGTAGTAATGTTCAACCATGTTTTTTTTTCCATAATGTAGGAAGAATAAAACGCTCGGAAACTGGCATTGAAGGGCTTATCAAAATTGCTTCTGGCTTAACACGTAAGCGCAGTATCTAACGTTGCATTCAAATTTCCAGATTAGATTTCGTCTTTTGCAAAATTAGTTGTAAGTAAAGGCACGGCGCGTAGCAGGCTGGTAGCCTCCATAGGAGTGCTGGCGTCTGCGTGTACGCCAGACTGCGCCTCCTCTCTGCTCCTCCGGCGTAAACACGACGGCGCTGCCACAGTGGCGAGCAAGCAGTCAGTCCTCCTCCCTCCCCTTGTTCAACAGGGGCGGCCGGCAGGTAGTCGAGGCGCCATGACACACTTCCTGAAGGCGCTTCCTCCGAGGTTTGGTTTCGAATCCCCTCTTGGGCATGAATCTTGAGTTTGTCCAAAAAGAAAAAAAAAAAAAAGGAAAAAAGTTGGGTCGTCAGACTTGCCGCCCCCCTCAAACTGCCGCCCCGTGCGGCCGCACGCTTCGCACGTGCCTTGCGCCGGCCCTGTTCATGCCATATCGTTTGTTAAAGATGGCAGGGCATGCGTCTCCGCGCTAGAGCCCTGTACTGGGAGAGTAGCGGCAACCTTTGATGTGTGGCTTACCGACAACCGCCGGCTGCTATTGGTCAGTTGAGCGCGGGTGGGGCACGTCCGCCATTTTAGGCCTAAGCAGTCCATCAGCGTAAATGGCATATTTCACTTAACTAGCTGTTACTTTAGCATTTAGAGGTGTTGGAAATGTGTAGACTCATTATGTATTAAATTTACAGCTTAACATAGCATATTCCATTTTTATATGGTGAAAAATGCCGCATTGTTGGCAGTGAATTGTTATACTAAGACAGTCCGAGGTAGCAGGTTTTGCGTAATTCACAGGGCGAAAGAGATGCGAAAAGACTCGAATTGTGGGTACACCCCATTGGAAGAAAAAATGCATTTCCATACGGGAATGCAAAATTTTGCGAAGTAAGTAAATTTGTATTGTAATATCGAGTAAACTTCTAGGTTTATCTGTTCAAGTTTCTTGCGATCAATGTTGGACGGACAAACATGTAAGAGAAAAGATATTTTTAAAAGATATAAAAACATGAAAATCTAACATAATGTGCCGTATTTGAGGAATTTCGTATTTATACTTAGCCTGCAAATTACGAAAGTTTGGGCGGTAAATGAAACCGCCCATTAAATAGGTCTTCAAGACTCGAATTTTAAGATAAAGTTTATTTTACTGAAGTACCCAGCAATGGGATAACAATGTGTAAAAACTTAAAACCTTCCGAAAATGTTAGCTCAGTTAATGTTATGTGATAATATCACATGTAGGTTAGCACACAACACCTATCAACATTAGGCACTAGATTAATGGAAAGCAACATGTATTAATTACATCTACTTTGATAAAAACCAATATATTAGACATAAAAACGTCAGTCCTTAGCTAATTTGAAAGCAGGAACGTCAATTATTGCGAAAGCAGTGCATTTTGTACAGGGTTTAAATTATAGCACGAAACGATTTTACAACTAGTTTGCTCAAAAATAAAGGTCTTGATCTCAGAGTACCAATATTTCCTTAATATTCGCAGTAGATGTGATTAAACGATTAAAAACTTAAGTTCATTGTTTACTTAACGCACTGTCATACCGCGTCGATGTTCAGACCGGTTCCCTTCATCATAAATGTTAATTTAACAGCGCCGTGCATAGCGCTGCTATTGCAGATATAACAGGCCTACAATGGCGGCGCTCGCCCGGTTGGCGGTACTCTGCCAGTACAGGGCTCTACTCCACGCTGTTAGTGCAGCGCGATTCCAACCATGTTGGGGAAAAAATGGGGTACTTAGGAGCTCCAGTATATGTTAGACTGTGACAGTAGGCAGTGTTCACTCCATAGATGTTTATAACACAGTCTAATACAGTCGCGAAATTGAGAGTGTGCATCTGAAGCGATGCTAGCGTCCCAAACGACCATTGGGACTTAACAGAAGAATAGCGCGATGTAAAAAGACTAGTTGCTGTTTTTTTCTTGCTGTTACTTTCATATTTCCTAATCACTAAACGTTGATGTAAATTCTCCAAGCCGGCCGCGGTGGACGAGGGGCCTAAGGCGCTCCAGTCACGGTCTGCACGGCCACTACGGTCGGGGGTTCGAATCCCCCCTCGGGCATGGATATTTGTGCCGTCCTAGTTCGTAAGTAGTTCATAAGTAGTTTGTAAGTTTAGGGACTGATGACCCCGTAGTTAAGTCCCATAGACTATACGAACATTTGAACATTTTTGAAATTCTCCAAAAAAATACAAAAACGCCTTTAAAGTAATATCACTGCTCCTGTTACTGGCAGTCTATAATAACAAAATGTCAATGATGTATACTTCATACTCTCAGTACCTGAGTCGTAATCGTATCGTCCGAAAACGTTTTTAGCAGCAGAAGTGAATTTCAACCTGATGTACTACTCCAGTACAAAATTAAATGATCATCATTATGTTCTCGAGGTCGGTGTGTACTTTTTGCGTTCGTCAGTTTTGTTTTAGCGGATTTCGAACATTGCAGTACTTTCAATACTAGAATTCATGGAGACTGACATTAGAACATGAATTACAATAACCAATTTCTGAATTCAAGGAAAAAGTTTTGTTTAATTGTTATTGTCAAATATTGTTTGTTTGCATAACACAGTACACGACTAACGTGTTTTTGCATTAATTAATCCTATCGATTCTGGTCAAAAATTAAGATCAAATAAATTCTAAAAAGCTGTATCTAAATTAATGTGCAACTTGGCTAGAATAGTACTACAGTAGGTAAGGTGTATTGTCAAACTGTGACATAGGGGGTCATTAAAATATTGCTTCCATTTCTCAGGTATATTTTCACGTGTATAAGGGCTATATGTCTCTAAAATCTCTTGGGAATGCATGTAGTAGTAAAGAAGTAATACATTAAAACTTGGTGCGGGAAGGGACGGTTTTCCATGAACATTACTGTTTATGTGTTCATACCTCGTGATCTATGTGTTGTCCTGTGATGCAGTTTAGAGGGTACACTGAACTGTATGCGTGTATATTGTCCGTAAAATTTGCTGTGACTACAGTTAGTACTGTAGAAATTACAAATTGTAACCTCATACCGAAAGCCGTAGTTTTAGTCGATCAACTGCGGAACGTTACTGTTTACGTACTCATATCTCATGTACTACGCGTCGGAATGTCATACAATTCAGAAGCTACATTCAACTATATATATGAGCATACTGTCTGTAAATTTTCCTGTCGCTACAATTTGTAGGGTTCAGATAATAAATTGTAACGTCATACCGAGAGCCGTAGTATTACTCCATAAACAGCGGAAAAGTAGTAAGCAAGAACTTTTTTCCTTTCATCATTTTACCATGGTTGTCAGCGAGAAAAAGTTTAATAAAGGCTCGAAATTGTGTTTAAAGTTTGTTGCAAGTCGCTAAGGTCTGTCATTCTCCTACAGTGTATTTCGATAGTCTCGCCGCATTATATGGCATTTTGGCCCACTTTAGGTTGCGGTAGTAACACTAAAAGTGGGCCTTTGCGATCGTCTTAACTAACGTCTTAACTATTCATCTGACACGTAAATTGAATAACCGAATTTGTAGAGGAGAAAATTCTCTACAACTTTGCTCTCTTATGTTTTTTTTCATATCTCGTAGCGTTTCAAACATATTTGTAAAAATAACAGCGATTTTGGGATGTCTGACTGTCTGTCTGTCTGTCTGTCCGTGACGTGTTCCCACTTTTTAGGCCGAACCGTTCAACCGATCAGCACCAAATTTTACAGACATGATTGTAGGCCGCCAGAAACCAGAACTTCCCTTTTTCAAATTTTTCGGACAAAACATACGGTAGTAAAACCAAAAAAAGCCGTTTGTAATATAATTGTAATTTCAAACGAACCGTTCATCTAACACTAAAATTGAATAACCTAATTGTTAGAGGAGAAAATTCTCTACAACTTAGCTCCCTTATGTTTTTTTCGTATCTCGTATGGTTTGAGACATATTTGCAAAAATAACGGAGATCTGACACCCTCCATTGAATTAACGAAAACCAGTCGTTCGGAGATGTCACGTGACATTCCTCGCGTATTTGATGATTTTCTTATTCTAACTTACACGTTGTCATTTCAAAGCAACGGCACACTGAGGAATTAACAAAAACACATCGTTCTTCGTACGATAAATGCTAATCTAATGTCTACAAATGCCATATTAACATAAGTTAACAACGGCCATCAATAGTATGTGATTAAAGAACTGCTGCTTTGATTTATAGCAAAAGTAGCGTAGTGGGCAACGTGCTGGACTGTGATGCGACAGGACGCTGGTTCCAAACTCCCCACTATCTAATTTTTTCCCTAAAAGGGTTCAGACACTCTTATTAATCAATTTATTATTATTTAGATTATTATTTTGGTCCAAAATGTTTGCAAAAACTTTAAAAAACTGCAAATCTAAAGTGGGCCGTAAAACACATCAGTGCGATTTTTTTTGCGATTTCAATTGCTTATGACGTAATATCGTTTGAACTATGTGCCGTGATTGTTAACCACGCAGCAACTGTTACCTCACGATAAGGAATGTGTGTTCCAAATTTGGTTGAAATCGGTCCAATGGTTTAGGAGAAAATGAGCAGCATTGTCGCAAAATGCAGCAGTTTTTCGCGCATCTCATTGTTTATGATGTCATATCTCGTGGACTATATACCGTATGTGATTCTTACACTTACGGCGACCGTCCTCATGGATTGAAGTTAATGTGTACAAAATTTGAGAAAGATTTGATCGAAACTTTAGATTTGTATGCACACATACACACATACGTCCACTCTGCTTTATGTATTAGATTGATTTTAATGGAACGGTTTATCACATTGTTATGCTGAAAACTTTTATTATTTTGTTTCCTTAACAGTGATGAGCTTTTTTAACAACCAACGTGCATTTATGAAATATTGATCATGTCGTAGACAGCTTTTCATATTCATTTTGCGTATATGTACACAGTTGTACTGACAACAATCATACCATTAGTCGGAATATTATTTTCGAAATACTTTCTGCAAAACTTATTAAAGTTGATTTACTAACATGTACGAAGCCTATTAGTTATCAGCACTATATAACAACAATTTTACTTCGCTTAAATTTAATAGAAAAATGTATCTTCTGTTATTCTGATTTCTTCACTGCACTACGCATTTTTAAGTAGCATCATCCATTCGTGTCGCTAACTGCTCTCATCAGTAGATGAAAGTAATTTAAATTACCTTGGACAATATCTATTGAGCACAAGGTCGCAAAGCAGTAAAATTACGTAGATCGAATGATGGAGTTTGTGCAAGCAAAAGCCAGGTATGTTAGATTTGTTTAGTTTCTTTCATGTTTTAATAACTAATTTGGGTACGCTTTACTGTGTTGTTTTTATTTTCTTCAGTGAAAAATTGGTGTTGTAAACATCGTTCAAAGCAAATTCATATGAATTATTTCATTATATTTTTTAAATTTGTATTCCACAGTTGCCTTAGCGACATTTAACCGTAAAAAAATGCTGACGAATGGTAAGTCAAAATTCGAATGCTTAATTAAAATTATTCTTAAAAGTGGATGGCGTCAATTTTCTAGCTGTCACGGAACGGCAGCAAGACTTGCGCTAGCCCCTATCATCAAATCTGAGTTTTTTTATTATTATTATTGTTTTGCGGTAGAAGTTGTGCCGCTTCACTCAAACTGCGTGTAGCGACCGCAGCGCCATCTCTGAAGCGAAGCCGCACTCCTTTTCTCCGACCAGGACTCTCCCGCCATCTGCAGCGTGTTGCTGAAACTAGCTGAAGCACAAGCACCGAGTCCTGTAACAGATTCCCACGACATGTGGACTTCAATTTGGAGACTGCTATACGTCACATAACATTACAGGATATAAGTAAAGAACGTAATTTGAGGGAACTTTACAACAGCAACAGCGGCAAAAACATTTATTTTTAGAAATTTTGTTTATTTTTCGGTCTTTCTATATCAGCATCACGCTAAAGATACGTGTGGTAGGACTGATGAATATGATTGAATTTAGTTTGTTCCATTTTTATAAGTAGTCTCAACACATGATGGAAAAGATATCGACTCTCAGCTAGATTAATTGCATAAAATAATTCAGTAATAATTAAGAATGCCGCTGAAACAAAATAGCAACATAGAATTCTTTTGTTCGGAAGCTAGTCGAATAGTCGTTTCACAACTATGGTCAATTGCAGAAGTGGTGTACTGATGCTGTACACAGTTTTTCATTACTGGAAAATATACGACTGAATTTTAAAGAATGTGTTGAAAACTTATGCCAATAGTGTTCGTAAGGGGACACCTTCACATCAGGCAAGGACGTAGCCAAAGGGGAGGGGATGTCTAGGGGGTCCGGACCCCCTATCACCTAAACGATAACATACTACTCAAACTTATCCTAATAACAAAACACACACACACACACACACACACACACACATGGTCGATGGTGGACTCGACCCTCCGAAGGGACTAAATGAAATAAGACACGACCTAGCTACCGTGTAGTGAAACTGAATGATATTGTTATCAGTCATACGCCGAAAAAGGGATACGCACTATCGACAGTCAACAAAGCCATCTATAGAGTTTAATTATCGATACATCGCTAACAGCATCGGCTATTGCCCAGTCCTCCTTTAGCCGTTGTCCATTGTTGTCCTTGCTGTGTTACTGCTATGTTAAGCACTACAGTGGAATGTTGCCGCTGCCGTTTATTTGTTTTGTGCTGTTAACATAAGTTTCCAATTATGAGTAAGTTCATAACAAGAAAAAAGAGAAAAACTGACCTTCATTTGTCCACTAGCGTTATGGTAAGTTAAAATACGTGCTACTATAATAGCTTAGTTATCTATTTACAGCAGTTGAGTCTTATTTGGTGTGGCAATATTATATCATAAAGACACCTCACACAGTATGTGTAATACTTTTTAAAGTTAGGTTTAAGAGTAATATTTTATCTAGAGGATGGATACGTTGCAATGCCAACAAGAGTAAAAGAACCAATAATCTTGGAAATAAAATTATAGACTTACGATTCCTAAATTAATATGCAAGGTATTTATACTGATGCAAAAATTAATGCAGATTTAGCGAAACACCGAACTACAGTCGTGGCTGACAGGCTAGGGTTACCAGATGTCCGTCTTCAGAAAAGAGGACATTGCTAGATTAATAAAATAAACTTTTTAACTTCTCGCTCTCTTTCTCTCGTATTGACAACTCAAGTTTCACCTCAAAATTTTAACGATGCATCATTTACGGAAACCATAGTACCGTTGACTGTAAAATCGTCACGAATAAAGTTACTGTAAAAATTATTTAAGCGTTCCTTGATATAGCTATGCTTCCATTTCGGATCAAACCGACGTGACCATATACATGATTAGCATCTAGATTCTCGTGATTGAATGGAATATGTAAGGTTACGTGAAAAAGGCAATAAATAAAATAAACTTTTAATTTACCGTACAAACGCTCGCAATTGATTATTAAAAATAACTCAGTTTTTAAGACAAAAGCTTTAAATCGATTTTTTGAAAACAATGTTTATGTAGTCACGTCTCTTTGATCCTAAACAGGCGAATGGTGAAACGGCATTGGTGACTGTGGCATCTGACCTTATTTGTTTTGAACAACGTTTAAACTTATGTATAACGTACATAGCACTAGCATTTGATCTCATAGTCCTAAATGTGGTTGGCAGATATCGCACAGAACTGCTGAGACTGGACGTCTTATTTTTGGGTGTCACACAACACTCCGACCAGAGAAAGGGGGGGGGGGGGAAGAGATTCATATTACACTATGTGTATTACAGTGTCTTGCGTTGTTGCAGACATATGTTTTTAAATGGCCTCCTCGAAGCTCGTATTCCGCGACAATAGTCAAGCCGTTATTTCTATTGTTCCGAAGTAGCTTGATCTCATAGCAGCGGCGGCACAGAAACGAGAAAATTCAAAATCACGTTGTTTCAAGAAAGGTCAAATTCTGTAGTTCAGACAGTTGTATTTACGCACTTTAAAGTTGAAGCAGTTCTACAACGCAAAAAAGAGGACATTTCGTCATTTTGTTAAAAACCCGGCCGGACCATTTTTAGGGTCCAAAAAAGAGGACATGTCCGGGTATAAGAGGACGCCTGGTGACCCTATGACAGGCAGCGCGCTGGGTGACATACAGCCGTGTCTTTGCCAGTCTTCAAGTATAAAGAAACACTTCCCACTCTCATAGTCTGACTTCATTCGGAATAACAACTGAACGGTCTGCTGGCGTATATTGAAACAATTTTTAAGAAAAATTTTATTCAATTTTGTATATAAAATTTTGCAATATTATAAGAAGTCCGTACAAACGCAAACTATGTGCATAAAATATAAAAAAATATGTTAGCTTAAGTTTGGTTTTAGAATAAATGGAAAACATGAGCCTTTGTAAATTTCTCATTAACCATTCGGAGCCCCCCCCCCCCCTTTGACATTATCCTGGCTACGTCATTGCCTTGCTGCGACTAATTCCTAATATTTACCCGTTAAAATTCAATGGCTTTCAGTTCACAGTGCTATGGAGGCATTCTTAAAATCATTGGCTACAACATATGCATTTTTTACTGGACGATATCCAACTGTTCTTGTTTCTGTACATCATTTACAAACTTTTTCTTCCTTTGTTTACGTTTTTTGTTGAAAGCCAGCCAGGCTGTAATATTGTTTACTGGAGCCCGTTTTTCAGTTTACGTAATTGCAACGGTGCAATATCGTATAAAATAACACAATGATGCTCATCGAAACAACTTTACAAAACCAAGATTCGAAATAGCCTACTTTGCGTTCACACTTTCGTGAAGTCACCGGTTTTTTTTCGACTCAGAAGTCCACGCTCGCCCAAAAAACCTATCTCCCTGCCTGAATTATTATTTGTCGTTTTCCTTATCGTCTGAGCAATGAGTTTTCTTACATTCCTGGCGTGTTGACCTTATTGTCCTTAAATATGTTAAAAAAATTAAACCTTCTTGTTTTCATTTGTTGATCATGATCACAACTTTGTGATCGTTGATGTGGGCAGAATTGATGGTGTAAAAGTTGTCGCCAAAGCAGGACGCGAAGTTAAAAATGTTCAAATGTTTGTATAGTCTATGGGACTTAACTACGGGGTTATCAGTCCCTAAACTTACAAACTACTTATGAACTACTTACGAACTAGGACGGCACAAATATCCATGCCCGAGGGGGGATTCGAACCCCCGACCGCAGTGGCTGTGTAGACCGTGACTGGAGCGCCTTAGTCTCCTCGGCCACCGCGGCCGGCTCCAGCGGTGGATCTACCATATTAAACAAGAAGATTAAGTTAATAAGCTACCTCCTAAGGCGCACGGTAGTAGTCGTATGGTCTCAGGCACCATGCTACGAACTGGCGGAGCGGCCGAGCGCATTGAGGCGCTATGCTGTGATGCGCGAGGCCGTTCCCCGTCGGGGGTTCGAATCCTCCCTCGGGCATGGACGTTTGTGTCCTCTTTAATATAAGGCAGTTCATAAGTAGTTTGTAAGTTTAGGTATTGATGACCCCACAGATAAGTCCGTTAAGCTTAACAAACATTTGATTAAAAAAATTCAAATGTTTGTTAAGCTTATGGGACTTAACTACAGGGTCATCAGTTCCTAAACTTACATACTGCTTATCAACTACCTTATACTAAGGACGGCACAAATATCCATGCCCGAGGGGGGATTCGATCCCCCGACCGTAGTGGCCGTGCAGACCGTGACTGGAGCGCCTCAGTCTCCTCGGCCACCGCGGCCGGCAATCATTTGATTAAAACCAAAAATAATTCCGCGCTATCTGGGTTAAAGAGCCCTCTATCGAGACGGTACCTGATTTCAATGCCTGCGTTATTGTAGGCTGTTCCATGTAGCATGGCTGCCACGTACAGTGAAAAGAATGTTGGTGGCAAAACGCAGCCTCATTTCAGTCCATGTGTGATAAGAAATAGTTCTGTTAATTTATCATCAGATACGTGTCCAACCATACCGTCATCGAGATCCATAAAGTGCCGCGGGCATCCAAATTGTTTCACTGCTGTGCACATAGCAGGTCTTGGAACAGGGTCAGCAGCTTTCTTTAGCTTAGTAGGATAGTCTTTTGTGGTTCTCTGAATTTGTCCTGAAGTCGTCTGGCGGAGAAGGTCATATCAATGGTACCTTTTGGTAGTATATGGTTGTAACGGAGCGAGGGACATGAAGCTCACTTTCGAATATTAGTACCCCCCCCCCCTCCCCCTGCCCACTACAAATCTCTGCAGACCCTCGAATGCCACTTACCGTAACCATCTCCCTTCCTCCCTCTCCGACCTCATCCTTTTCCCCATCTTCTACAGTTCCTGGACCATAGCCGGAGAGTGCCGTACCCCATTGGTGGCTTCCCTCCTCTTGATCCCTGGGCCTCTGCCACGCTCTTACCAAGTTATCCCTGCCTCCACCTCCACACGCTCCACGTCCTGACCGGTGGTAGCTTTCGCCACCTCCCACCTCCTGGATAACGTCCTCCGTCCTATCCAACGAACTTAAATTTCATAGAGTGGCTAAACATACGAGTTACAGCGCCCTTTGCGGCAACTTCTGTAAACTTCGTCGCCATATTTTTGGGGCCAGTACACTTAAGAGTATGTCTATCGTATGTTGTTGCTGAGCTTGAAGTATTGTATTTAGTTTATACTGTATCTAGTGCGTATTGCCTATACAATTTTTGCTGATGAAATATGCCTAAAGTGTGTTCAGCATTTAAATGCATAGATCCAAGAACACCAAATGTTTTGCCTTGTTTGATCTCAGTCTGTCTACACTCAAACAAAGTTCCTGACTGATGGCACTTAGCTGCCCCAAGAGTGAAGCTTCAGATGACCTAGCCTGCAATTCCCTTGAAGTGCACACAACAAAAAAATCGTCAGTTTTCTACCTAATTTGGTTTGAAATATTTCTTCTTCTGTCGCTCCTGTGGTTGACGAAACCACACTTTTCATCTGTTCTTGACAATACCTGGTCGAGCATGGTTGACATGCAACCAGTGCAAAGTGTGGAAGCAGTAGCGACAGCCAGAATTTCTTCACTTGTATATTTCTGTGTTCTTTGCAGTAAATATGTACATATTTCAGTGTGGCAACAACGAGAGTTATTAATGATACGTTATTTCGACGTGGAATGCTTTTGGGCAACTGACACAGACGCATCTCTATTGCAATATTCTGTTGTCACTTTCGTCTTTGTACTCAAATTTCACGTACCAAACGTTACTTGTTTCATCATGGCTACAAGAAAACTTATTACCCACTTCTTATTTCGGTGTGGAATGCTTTTGTGGCAGATGAGCTAGGCACATTTTTAACTGCAGTATTTTGTTGTCACTTTCATCTTTGTACGCGAATTTCGTCCACCAAAGTTCACACTAAGCATTTTTACACGTTTGTAGACTTAATAGTTTTAGTAAACCCAAGATATCTACCAACAATAACATGGCATGGTAATGATACCAAAGCCATGTTTTAAAAGAAGCTCTGCAATCCTGGGCCTGAACAAGAGAGAGATTAGACTCATTGTTGGATCGCTGACAGGCCATGGGAATTTCGAAAAACACCTACATACAATGGGAATAACAGAAGAGGACCCTAAATGTAGGATCTGTGATGACGGTGATGAAACTGTATCACATCTAATCTTCGAATGCATTGCATTGGAGAGTAAAAGGCTCTGAACATTTGGGACAACCAGACCTGAAGAAATTGTGTCTAATAAAGAACTGGTAAAGGGACTCCTTGCACTGTTCAAGGGCATTGGTTGGCTTTACTAGACATACAGGGAGCGATAACGCACAATAAACTTAGTTTCGGTGCGGGCAGTGGCGGGTTAGACCAAGACTGCTACCCTGGAAAAATCAAATCAAATCAAACCCAAGATAAACGTGTACTATATCAAAGCAGTTGTTACAACACATTAACAACAGATTCAAATCCATACTCATGGTTGTTCGTCATAACAGTTATAACTCACTGTATGTTTTGTAGCTCGTTTAGACCATGTACTCGCATTACAATCAACACAAATATTTGCACAGAGGCACTTTCCTTGTTTCTGCAAACCGCATCTAACTGTTATGCTTGGAACGGGAACTGTAATACACGATCGTGATATTTTATTAGCGCATTATTAGGAAATATACTACCAGGCTCGTCAATACGCAGATTCGAAAAAGTCTGACGGAACTTGATGCACGTCCATATTCAATAGCCAATCTTTATTCAAAACGTGAAACTGTAAATAAGTACAATTTCCGAGCGGGTGTGTCATACCAGCTGTCAGCCGATACCCCAAATAACATGGCTGCCGCCAGTTCAGTTTGCCTCAAACATGGCGGACCTATCGCCAATCTATAAAATTTAACCTCGTTGGTCCTATCGCTCTCCCCCTCCTCCCAAATGACTGCCCGTCCCCCACCCTTCCCTCCCCCGCCTGGCTTCCCGTTCCTGCCCCTTTCTCGTGGAGTCCTTTCTCCCTCCCCCAGGCGCCCAGGTCCCTCCCTCCCCGCCCCTTTCCCCTCGCCCCCTGCACACTCCTTCTTCCTCCTTTTCCCCTGTGGATCTGCCCACACAACTGGCAAGTTTTAACAAAGTGCAACATCTCCCGTCCTGTGTCGTGCAGTCCTCACTATTTTTAGCCTCACAACCGCTGAACAGGCATACATTTTAGTTGTATCTCCGTCAGTATCTCTGTTATTGTTGCTGTCTGGCTCACAATGTATAGGGTGTCTCAGGAAAGACGCCTGCCAGGCGTCCACAGATCGCACGGCACGGCTCCCGGCCACCGCCACCGCATCCGCCGGCTGTGCCAGTGCCCGATTCTCGGAGCCTATTGTGCCGTGGGTGCATACGCTGAGTTAACCCTCGGTTACTTGCGCGGTGTACAAATGTGCTCCACTGTCATTCTAAACTTTATTTTCTTATTGTTGGTAACACTGATGGGCCTGAAATTCTCAGAGTCTGCCATTCATGTTCAAACCTGAACCTATAGAAAGCGACGCATGAAAATCTCTATGGATCTTCTCGTAGGAAAAAGTCTTTGTTGACGTGTTTGGAGCACAAATGCGAGTATCGATGTGTACATTTTTATCGTTACTCGCGCAGAGTACAAATTTACTCCATTGTCGTTCTAAACTGTATTTTCTTATTGTTGGCAAGAGTGACGAAGCTAAAATTCTCAGAGTGTGACGTTCATGTTCTGACTTCTTCTGCAGTAAGTGGCATGCGCCGTCCTGCACGGATCTTCTCATAGGAAAGTCTTTCTCATAGGAAAGTCTTTCGTCAAATCTGAGAAAGGATCAAATGAAAAAATTTTACTCAGAAGACTTATAAAATCTAGTGATCAGAAAAGGTGTACATCCATATGACTACATGGATTCTTGGACAAAATTTGAAGAAACAGAGGAACAGAACAAAAAGAAGAATTTTACAATAAACTCAATTACTGTGAAATAACTGATGAAGATTATAAACATGCAAAATTAATTTGGAATAAATTTAATATAAAAAATCTTGGTGAGTATCATGATTTGTATCCGAAAACTGACGTATTATTATTTGCTGATGCGTTTGAAAATTTTAGATAAACTTGTATTAAAGCATACGATTTAGATCCTTCTTGGTATTTTACTGCTCCTCGTTTATCATGGGATCCTATGTTGAAAATGACAAAAGTTAAAATCCAATTATTACATGATTACCATATGATTTTGATAGTTGAAAAAGGAATAAGAGGTGGTATATCACAATGTTGTAAATTATATGTGAAAGCAAATAATAAATACATGAATGATTATGATGTTAAAAAAGTTTCAAATTTTTTAGCATATTAAGTGCAAACAATTTATACGGTAATGCTATGAGTCAATATTTGCCATATGATGGATTTGAATGGCATGAACCAAATAATTTTCATTGTAAAAAATAGGTAAAATTTCAGATACTGCTGCATTTGGATATATCCAAAAGGGTTGCATGATTTACATAAAGATTTACCATTAGCACCTGAAAATAAAATTGTACCAGGAACTATGGAAAGTAAGTTGTTGACTACTCTGAATGATAAATATAATTATGTAGTTCAGTATAGAAACCTCAAACAGTATTTATCTTTAGGAATGAAGATAACAAAAATACTTAGAATTTTAAAATTTAAACAATCAGATTGGCTGAAAAAAAAAATAGATTTGAATACTTCAATGAGAACAGAAGCTAAAAATGATTTTGTAAAAGTTTTCTTTAAGTTGATAAATAATGCAGTATTTGGCAAGGCAATGGAAAATATAAGAAACAGAGTGGGATTTAGTTTCAGATACTGAAAAGTGTGATAAATTAATAGCTAAACCAAACTTTAAACAAAGAACTATATTTAATGAAAATTTTGTTTTCATGCATATGAATAAGACAGAAATCACATTTAATAAATCAATCTATGTTGGAATGAGTATATTCGTTTTTTGTAAAGAACTGATTTATGATTTTACCTACAGAATATTGAAAGGAAAATATGGAAAAAATATTGAGTTGTGGTATCAAGATACAGACAGTTATATTTATAATTTAAAAACAGATGATTTTTATGATGTCATGAAATCGATGATTAATTATTTTGATACAAGTGATTATCCTGCATTCAATATTTATGGAATTCCCTAAGTAAACAAGAAAGTTTTAGGAAAAATGCAATGGAAAAATAATGGAAGAATACTGTGGTTTTCGAGCAAAAATATATGCTTATAAATTTGGTAATAAAATAGAGACAAAATCTAAAGGCATTAAGAAATGCATAGTGAAAAACAGAATAAGTTTAAAAGATTATAAAGATTGTTTGTTTAACAATACAGAAAAATTAATATGATTTAAAGCAAAAAACATTAAATATGCACTGTTGAAATAAACAAAGAGGCATTGAGTCCTCATGATGATAATAGATATGTTTTGAAAAATAAAATAGATACATTACAAATTAATTGAGATACTGTAAATATTTTATGTCGCTGTTTTATGTTTTTGTGGTTAATAAATTGGAATTACTATCACTTATTAGATTATATATATAACTATTACGAAAAGACATTTCTAAGTTTTAAACAATCAGTTACATCATCTGATGATTATGATCGTTTTTCTTCAACAATAGATGATCATATTATTGATCTATATTTCAATAGTGACAATGAATATATAAAAATAGAATTTTTTTAATGTTTATAAATGATGATACGTCTATTACTATAATGGATGGAAATAATAATTGCTCATGATAAGAATAAAGAAATAACGTACGCAAATGATTATTGTTATTCGAATATTCCAAATAATCAAAACATGTGAGTAATGATGAATTTAGAGAAGCATTAATGGTAATTCAGTTAACATACAATCTTGAAATAAATGGTGAGTTAAGTGATGATACTTTAAATTTTATGAAAATAGATGTGTTGTAAAAGATGAATTTGGTAGCTATAGAACTCGCATGAATAAATGGAATAAGAAAAATACAAAATGGTATTATAAGGGTGCAACTAAAAAGTATTACTTTTAGCAGAAGCAGCATTCTATTTGTGGCAACAATAGATTGATATTCAGTTTCATTATGACAGCAATAATCCTGATATCTTAATTACAAATGAAAGACGAAAACATAGATTTGGAATAGATAAAAATATGTATTGTTCAAAGGGTTTAGATGGAAAAGATAATGTGTTAGAACATGAATTTTTCCAACTTTGAATAATAATCCAGTAGACATATAAATGGATGACAATGAACTGTGGTATTTGGAAATTAATGAAATACACCAAAGTACCAAAGAAATCTATTTGAAGTGTTAGTGCTCAAAATTGGTCATACATTAGGTTTACTACACTCAGATGCTTATGGATCAATTTTGTATGCATACTGTAATGGATCACATTTAGAATTATCTCAAGATGATATTGAAGCTATTCAAAGTTTATATGGTAAAGTATCACCACAACCTACAACACCAAAAATAATTGTAAATGTACCTACATCATCTACACCAAATAAACCAGTTCCATCATTATGTGAAAGTTGACATTTCTATCACTTATTGTTTGCAAATAGAAATTTTTTTATAAAAATGGGTGTGGATTGGTAATGATATGAAATCACAATTAATAACCGATTGGTTAACATTTTTACCAAAAAAATTATAATCTATAACTGGTATATATCAATGACCAAGTCATGAAGTTGTAATATTTGTTGCAAACATTATATATATATGATGCATTTACATACATTGCAATAAATTCCAAAATAATGTAACCTTTATTTACCCAACTATTATGTGAATTATCAAATCCTAACCATTTAATATAGACTTTATCGTCTTTTTTCTTAACACTTTTTAATAAGATACACATCTGGATATTTCGTTTTGTGTAGTTCATATTCATAAAATGTTCCTTTGATGTCTTTCAATTTTTATGTAATAGGATCTGAATATATTACATCTTCAATTTCAAACAATTCTGTAGACCAGTTAGGAGTATATCCGTTTCAAATATTCCTTTCAATTTGCTTCTCCTAACTTTATCACCAATAGAATACTTTGCTTTAGTTGGATACGTAACCATTACATTAGGTTCGTAATTTTTTTCATTAACATCTATTCGTTTCATTTTTATAGTTCCATGTTCTGTGTTATTCATCAACTAATTTTGAAACTATATCTATCCACTTGTAATTGCCTTGAAAGCTATATTTTTTCCACTTTTTTTCTTTTAATGTCCTATTGAATCTTTCAACAACAAATGCTTTTAATTCACTAAATGTTGAATAATGGTTAATATTAAATTTTTTCCTTCTTGAAAGTCTTTATTGTAGAATTCTTTTCCATTATCTGTTTGTAAATTATTTGCTGATCTAATTTTAAATATGTTTTCAAAAGCAATAGTTGCTTTTTTGCCTGTTTTATCTTTAACTGGAAAAGCCCAAGCAAATTTTGAAAAAACATCAATAACAGTCAATAAATATTTATAACCTTTATTTATTTTTGAGATTTCCTTCAGATTTCCTGATTACATTACAACTAAATCAGCTTGCCATAAATCATCAATCCCAAACGATACTACTTTTCTTCTGTTGTAATTTTTTCTCATTGGTTTATGTAATTCATTAGTAATTTTTTCTCATTGGTTTATGTAATTCATTAATTATATCTTCACGAACATTAGATGTGGCTTCATTCCATCACCTACAATTTGTTTTTAACAAATTTACTCTTTTTTGTTTTACATACCGAACATATACCTTAAATGCTTTGTCTTCCATTTTTGGTTGTTACTCTGTGAGGATTGTGGGTTTCTGTAAATTTTTTGCACTTCAAACAGTAAATGTGATTCATTTATATAAGATAAAATTGTTATTCATAATCAGGAAATGTAAATAAATCACCAAAATCATCAACTTTTGCTCTAACAGGCTTAAAGTGACTTGGACCATCATAGTGTATACATAAACGTTCATTGCCACGTATCAGCTGTGGAAAGTCAGTGAAAGGTGTAGATGATTTAGGAAATATAGACATTTTAAAGATTTTACAATTAATCATTGCGTCATAAGTACTATATTCATGTACCATAACATGCTTCACCATAAGCCAGTGTGGAATTATACTTTTCTGACACTCAGATGAATCATCAAAAGAAATGTCAAATTCTAATTTATCATGTACCTTATCATTCATTTGATTTATGTATGGTGATAAATCTGACTTTGAGAGATAATCTGAAAAACCTTTTTCAATTTCCTTTTTTGTAAAGTAATTTGTTAGATTAGGTATTTTGTCATTAAATACTGTTTTAATTACATAACTACTGAATTGTGTTAGAATACTTGTATATTCTGGTTTCGTCACATAATTTTTAATTCCTTTTCTAAATATCTTTTTGTAACTGCATCATAACCGCTAACTCGATCTTTTATATTCACTAACTGTTTACCTTTATATGTAATATAACCCTTAGTAACACCAAAAATCTTAATCAATTCTTTTTGAAATTCCTTAACTATATTATTTATTTCTTCAGTCATATTTGTTTCCAATGAGTTTACATCCTCTTTGATTTCTTTGATTTTATTTCCAAAAATGTCCATTTATTAGATTCAAAATATAATGGAATTTATTACTATCTGATAGTAGCTTTAGTATAAATATACACAGATAACGACATACTATTTCATTAAAATTTTGGATTCTTTTATTATCGTAGGATAGAATATCTTTTTTGAAATATGTAACTAGTTGTTTTTGTATATTGCCACCAAATGAATTAAACACGAATTTATTATCATTATTTTTACAGTAACATATCCAGTGTGTACCAACATGATCAGATGTATCTAAATTTACTATTCCACATTCAGACATTTGTGGTTTATTTGGTAATTCATCAATCATGAAGACACCTTTAAAATGTTTAATTTTTAATTTCTTAGCAATCTTTTCTATATCAAAATTAGTTAATGTGTTAGGATACTTGTCAATTACTTTTTGCAACGTTTTTTAACTCTGGTCGTTTCTTTTCCATTTCTAAATTGTGTCTTTTCTGTTCTTCCAGTTCTTTATCTGCTTTATTCTTGTTTATAACAGCATTTGCAATTGCAGCTGATTCACATAGCTAGAGAACCAATTGTTGCAAGATATGCTAATGCAGCCAAAAGTAATGGTAAAAATCCACCTTCATGTTGTGTTAGTCCTTTACCTTCTTTCTTTTTTGTTAGATATTCAACAATCTTTTACACAATTGTAATAGATAGTGTTAGAAGTAAATTTCCACCAGTCTTTTTCTCTAGCTTTCTTTTTTGAACATCACTTAAAAATTGATCAATGCTATATAGATGTTCATTATTTGCTTTAATTTTAAGTAATTTTGGTTTAATTTTTCCACTAGGTAGAACTGTATAGTCAATGCTAAATGTATTCATTTATATAGATTAAAATAACATCATAGGCCCGACCCATTACCAACAAGATCAAGTCCCATTCCTAATTTTCGTTTTCATACATTATTCCTCTAGCTGCTGTTGCTGCAACTTTTCACCAAATGATGCATCAGAAGCATGCATTCTTTTTTCTAAATCTTTGTGATCACGACATGCAATGTCATGTTGTTTGCAAGCTTCATCTAATTTATTTATTCCTGTATTACCACCTACTAGTCTTTCTTCTAATTTTGTGCCTGGACCACAAAATCTATAACCTGGAAGATGCATTTCAAATGGATGTTTGTTAATCAAAGTGTTCACTAATTCTTTTCCATATTTTTCAGTGTAGTATGTGCTAAATTATTAAAGAGCGAATCAAGTATGGAATGCCTTTAGGATTGTTGATGATGAAATCGTTAAATTTATTTGTTAACATATGTGTCATTCCAATTTTTTTATTATGACAATCTTTGTTTCCAGCCAATTCTTCTCCATGAATTACAGCTAATCTATCAATTAATTCATGTACATCATACATCCAGACATATTCAACCGATTTGTCTGTATATTTTTTAATTAATCATTCGCCTGGTTTTTTTCATGTGAACTATTTATAGCTGGTGTTCTTAAACTTGGGAAGTAAACACCAACAATTTCTTTTATCAAATTATTGTATTTAACAACTGTATTTGACTTTATTCTATTAGAATTTTTATCTGAATATAGTGCATCTGATTCAAATAGTATAAGTGCATAATTTGATAAATCAACAGACTCATATTTATCATTCAAGTCATCCATAGCAATGCGTTAACAGATTCGTTAGTCCATCTGTACCATCATATTCCTTTCCACCAATTATTAATTTATTTCCGTCAAATTGTACTGGTAAACTACCAATATAGTTAGACATACCAACAAGCCTTAATCCAATGACTGTACCTTCACTGTGATTGATATATTTCAGTATTTTTTCACTTATATTTATTTTTCTAGCTGCATCCTTTTTTTCTACCTTTAACTTCCTCTTCATATTTATTCAATACATCGTCAATTTCTGAATCATTTAAATCTCTACTATCACTATAGCTATCATAATTTTTAATTTGTGGTATATCTTTAAATTCATCCAGATGATGATATGGAATCATTTGTTTTTCGACTTCTCTATTTTCTTCAATAGCTTTCAGAACATTATCACCTATTCCTTCAAGTCGTTGTTTTACTCGTTCTATACCATCAATAACAGGTTGATCTTCTTTTTTATATTTTTCATGTTCTGTATGTGGTTGTTTTTTTCCATTTTTTAAACTCTCCTTTTTAATTCTTCCTGTTTCTTTTTATTTCGTTTTGCTTGTTTAAGAAGCTATGGGACATACACTGAAAGTGTACTAAGTTCTTTAGGATGATCATTTTACAAACATTTATATAACATAAAAGCGTTCATATTTATGTTTGACATTGATGTTAGACGTTTACGTTTAAGTTAATGTTTGACGTTTATGTTTATGTTGATATTTGATGTTTATGTTTACATTTACGTTTATGTTGCTAGAAAATCTTTTATTTGAGATCTGTATTTACCATCATTTCATTTACATGTCATGTCTACAGTAATAAAACCAAAACCATGATCGTTCCTACAATTATTTCACATATTTAAGAAGTCATCATATATTAAGTCACCACCAACAAATTCACGATAAATATGATGTAGATTTGTGTCATCCTGCCTGAAAATATTGAAAAAATTGAGATTATCTCTGACTAGTTGTTTTGGTATTTTTGAATACGTTTGAGCCAAATAAAAACAATCTATGCCTATATGTCTATCTCTAGTAAAATTTTCTCTTACAATATTTTGATTTTCCAATATAAAGTCATCAAATACTAGAAATCAATTGTCTTGACATTCATCTAGTGGTATAACTTCATCAATGCTACGAATAAATGATGCCAAAGACGCACATGTTGATTCTTCGATTTTATTACATTTTTTAATAAATTCCTGATACTTTGGTTGATATAAGCTTTTATAATAAACTTAAAAATGGTTAATTTTATTCCAATTTAACCATCCTGGTGCTAAAATACAGTTATCAAACATTAATGTAGTTTCACCACATCCACTAGGTCCAATAACAGCACATCTAATGGAATTAGATAAAAGTTTACCATGTTTTTGTTTGGGTTTCTTTTCTGAAATTCGTATTTTTGGTTCGCAGTCTGTCTACATTTAATTACCAATAAATGTGTAGAATAATTCAACTAAGTGGTACTTCATTAGTACTCAAAAAAAGATTAACTATAAGAGATAGTTTTAATAGTGTAGCATTCATTGGTTGGATTTTACACAACATTTTAACAGCAAATGTTACAACAAAAAATAATAAATTAATTGTGATAGTGAAACAATAATATTCCAACTGGTCAATATACTTTGTAAGGTTTGGAAAAATATATTCATTCAAAGAAGCCTAATATCAATATTAAAGCAGATGAAATTTTAAATGGAGTTACTATTGACAATGATGTTAAGCTGTATATGGACATTAAAAAAGATGATAATATAGTTTGCTCGGATTTAGTAATCACACTATTAATTCAAACGAAAAGACTGTTGCTAAAGATATTCTTAAGATTATTCCATTTGAATTAATAAACGTAAATTTTAATCTAGCTGATGGTATATATGTAAAGCATAATCATCATTTTCATCGTGAAATGAATATTATTGCTTCATTTAAGCCAAATGTTGAATTTGGTGCACCAATAATTTATAGGCCTTATCATCCTTTATTTGTTCCAGTTCATGATAAAATTCAGGATTTTGTGGTAACTATAAAAGACGAAAATGATGATCTAATCGATTTCAATGTCAATACTGTGACTGTAATTTTCTTCTTAATAAATGTACAAGATTGAAAGCTATCAATTTCAATGTTTCCCAGTGAATTAAAAAAGTAAAAATAACCTGAATATTCCCAATTAAGATACAGAAATTAATATACATATTGGTGATGGATGGTTACATCCTAATCATGCTCAACTGTACATGAGCTTCGAAGTTGTTCATGCAGATGAATCAGATTATTCAGCATATGACAGTAAGTCAAATATTAAGCTAATTGATAATTGTGTAATAAAGCTATTAGAGTTTATCATCATAAAAAAGGAAATAATATTTTATCTAGAATTGAACATCCTTTTATTTCTTCGTCAGTTTTGTTGAATTTAACCTCATCTCTTGCTGATTAAATATGTATGGAAGATCCTATCACTAACAACAGCAAAATAAAAAAGCAAGAAAAATGAAGAACTTTATCCACTATAAATATTAAGTGTTTTTTGCAAAGATTATAATGAAGTAATGTGGGAAGGTGATATTACTGTAATATTTACTTGGAGTTCAAGTGCAAATGATGCTCTTTTTTGATGGTCTACTAACGATGATACAAGTACACTTCCAAAGGAAGGTATAACTGTAGTTGAAAATATGCAAATTTGTGTGCCAGTTATTAAATATGGACCTAATTACGAACTTGAACAACGTGAAATTATGCTGAAAAAACAAAAAATTCCGATATCGTTCTATGAACTGCAAACTGTAGAAGTAGCTGAATTAAGCAGTAAGACGAATTTTAAATTAGATATCAGAAATTATTACAGTTAAATGGAATTTGCCTTACTTCATATATGCAGTGTTTCAAACAGATCGTAAAAATAATCAGTTAGCTGACTCTTCAGTATTTGACCATGTTAAACTACAGAATATATACCTGAAAAATGGAAAAAACGGACGTTTTCCCACAAGAAATATGGAACTTAAATCCACCAAATAACTTTCTGAAAGCTTATTATGCATTTCATGATTTTAAGCGATTCACACAACTGAAAGGTAACGTTGACATAAGTCCTTTTAACTTCATAACGAACTATCCTGTCTATGTGATTAATATGACACATATAAAAATATAGTAGCTACACAAAAAACAACAATGAAGTTATGTGAGACATTTAATGACAAAATACCAGCTGATACTTTAGCCTACATAGTCATGTACGGAAAGAAAAATCTGACTTATGATGTTCAACATAGAATTTCTGACAGAGAATTTTTAACTATCTATAAATGATGAAAGACAAAATACGAAAATTAGTTTATGTACTAATTGCATGCTTTGACATTTTCAGAAAAATAAGATACCAATTCATATAGGCTATAATGGTTTCGTATGATCCATCAATATTTTCTAGTGTATATTCTTCTAATTTTACATATATTGTATCAGCTCTTATTTGTGCTTCCATATGTTCATTAAATTCCATTTGTTTTTTAATTATATCGAAAGTCTTCTCGTCTAAAAATTGTTGTCACAAATTTTGTGTAATGTATTTCTATCTCATGTTCAATATTTAACAAATAAGCTGTCTTTGTAATAAAATACGTATATGGCAAAGCTTTTCCTTTCAAATGTCCATAAAACACGTCAAATACGTCAATAATACGACCTTTATCAACACCATTAAACGTAGATACAAATGCACCATTGCAACCAATTTTCATTAATTTATTTAGTTTAGCAATAAAATATTTTTCTCGATATTTACGATTCTTATGTTGACTAATTTTATCAGAAAACAATTATAGCATCTTGTACCATCACTACACCATTGTAAACAATTTTGACAATATTCAGGTTCATTATACTCAGGTAGATCAGGTACATCAATCTTCATATCTTTTTTGAACTGCATCATTTAGTATATAAATTTTTTGTGAAGTATTTTGTTGTTGTGACGACAGCTTGGTGGACGACACGGTCGGATTCTGTACATTGCGAGGATGCAGCTATAGTTTATTTCAACATCGTGGTGTCATCATCATTCCGAGGAACCCCTCTACCGACGACCTGTGCAGAGTAACTGCATGACATCGACAGTTCTTAAGATAAGTTCAATTTGCAGGTGACTCTTTTATTGTCAGTTCCTTTGAGTGCCCAGCGTTTTTCGTGGACTGCAAGTGGGAGCCTCTACATCTACATCTACATCTACATGGGATACTCTGGAAATCATATTTAAGTGCCCCACAGAGGGTTCATCGAACCACCTTTATACTATTCATCTCCCATTCCATTCCCGAATAGCGTGCGGAAAGAAAGAACATCTGAATCTCTCAGTTAGAGCTCTGATTTCTCGTATTTTATTCTGATGATCTTAACTGCCTATATAAGTGGGAGCCAACAATATATTTTCGCATTCAGAGGAGAATGTTGGCCATTGGAGTTTCGTAAGCAGCCCACACCGCAGCGATAACCGCCGTTGTTGTAATGAGTCCCATCACAGATCCTGTATCATTTCCGTATCGCTGTCTCCCCTGTATCCTGACAATACAAAACGAGCCGCCCTTCTTTGGACTCTTTTGGTGTCCACTGTCAAACCCTCCTGATAAGGATCCCACTCTGGGCAGCAAAACTTCAAAAGAGGACAGACAAACGCAGTTCTGTTGCATGTTTTAAGGGTTCTGCCAATAAAAGGCAGTCTGTGGTTCGCCTTTCCCACGGCATTATGTTCGTGTTCTTTCCAGTTTAGGACTGAAGTTATAGTAATCCCTAAGTATTTACGTCCTTCACTTTTGACTGATTTATCTTGTAAACAAAGTGTAACGGATTTTTTTTCTTACTCATCTGGACGACTTCACACTTCTCATTATTTAGATTCAATTGCCAATTTCTACACCATAGTGATATTTAGATCATTCCGCACTTGGCTTTGATCTTCAGATGATTTTAGTTGGCGGTAAATGACGGCGTCATCTGCAAACAACCTAAGAGAGCTGCTTAGATTTTCTCTCAAATCGTTTATGCAGATAAGGCCGGATCCACACATTGGACCCAACATTGGCGCCAACAGTGTTTGTCCAATGTGCGGATCGGTGAAACAGCGTTGGAACCAACGTTGGCGCCAACGTTGGTACGGCTCCGTTGCTTGTCGGTATTTCGACCAAACATCAAAGGACGTTGGGCCAATATGGGTACGTCGTCCACACATTGGCGCCAACGTTTCATTCTGTCTTTGTCGTCTGCTCATCTCTAAACTGTTACTTTCTTCGTTCGTTTTTCGTCACCGTTTTAAAGTTTCGAAATTTCTTTGTAAATCTTAGAACTGTGTCAGAAAGTGATTCATTTGTGAAAGAAACCTCAAAAAACGAAATGCCACAGCAAAACTTAAGCGCAAACTGTGAAATTAAAAACTGTCAAGTCTTTCGACACACTCCATTACTGAATTTAATTTTTAAAATTAACAGTACAGTACTTAATATTTCATGTCAAGTTTTAAATATCGTTTTGCAAACTTCAAGCACTACTAGTGACATCAATTACATGGCTATTTAAAAAGGAAGTGTAGGATTCTAATATTGTCTCCTTTACCAAGAAATCGAAGCGTAATAGCAAAAGAATAGCATCCCTCCAAAACATCTTTCTTTTTTTTATTTTCAATCATTTAAAGTAGCAGGTCTAAGTTTATATAATTTGTATCATTTACTTGTAGCATATTTTAAAAAAATTAATGATTTCGTACCGTAATTAATGTTCGGTAGGAATTGATACAACACCCCATCATCTTTTACGTATGTTTCCCAATTTGATTTACAATGACAAAATGTAGTTATTCAAACTCAAAAGCGTTAATGTATCGGCTGCGATTTGTGCGTCATATATGTTTTCGTTGGCTCTCGACGAATTCAACTGAATGTTGGCTCCAATGTGTGGACGCTGTCTCAAAAATATTGGCCAATGTTGGCGCCAGCGTTGGTACCAATGTGTGGACGCGGGGTAAGGAACAGCAGATGACCAATAACACTACCCTGTGGAACGCCGGATATCACCTCTGTTTTAGTCGATGCCTTAGCATCGATTACTACAAACTGTGTCCTCTCTGAAAGGAAATCCCCTGTAGAGTCGCAAATTTGGGGCGACATACCACAACCACCAGGCTTGGGAGTTGAACCCTAGCGACTCCAATCGCCTTATGTCTATGTTGTATTTGTTTATATTCATGATGTGTGAATTGGCTATTGATAATCGTAATAATGTGTTTTAGAACCTTGTTTCTGTTCATTAATGACTGTTCATTCAAATGGTAGCGCTCTTTAACCGTCGCTGGGAATTTTACCTGTTGTGTGCACGCTTGTTGCTCCATTACCTGCCCAGGCAGCGGCGTTACTTCAGGCAGTGTGTTTTTCCACTGTGTGGTGTTTTCCGACTACCCATAGTTGTAATTTTGGCAGTTCCATGCCTATAATTGGATTTTAATCTGTTCTGCTCTGTCTATTCTTGTAATCCTTCCCGTTCTCGCCATCGTTACCGAGCCGTTTTTATGTAAGTTCAGCTTCTGTTCCAAGTGACATGAGGAGTTGTTTTAATGGAAACATTTTATTAAACTTATGTCAGGGAGCTTCCACTGTTGTTAACTTATTTTAGAACATGTATCCAAAAATGTAACCACTGAACTGTTCCAAACTGTACAGAATGGTGCTTGGTACATCTTCTGATCTTTCCAGTAAGAGCCATTGTGTTGATGTTTTGATTTCTTTAATTCTAATGATTAGTTTCAAATGCACGTGTGCTGAAATGTTTCCCTGCTAGCTGCTGTTGACTTTGTTTTAAAATGTTGGCTGAATTTCCTAAGAATTGTATCGCTCCCATGTTTTGCCTTTCTCTTGAGAGTTTTAACGTTTAATTGCTTTAAGAGGGTTACGCCTCCTTTCTTGTTTAGTATCTTAATGTAAGTACTACTGGCCTTCCTACATTTTATTTGAAGTCTAGAGGCTAAGTGATTGATCCTGTGTCTGACCTTACCTTTGTAACGGCAGTCTTGTGCACTCATATCTACTTCTCCTTTATGCTTTTGACATTTTACAAATTTTAGAGTGGGCATGTGAGTTAACCTCACCGTTAAAGGAAATTGTTGTCATCTATTCCATGTAATCTACTCCTTCCCAGTGATTATTGTGTTGATCTTATTGAAGTGGAGTTGTTAAAGTTATAACTTGTTACACCTACATTTATTGGTTATACCCTCCCCCTTTTGCCTGTATGTTTAGTAATTTATCTTGTACATTTATTTTAAGTTCTGAAATCTGAATTCTTTTCTCATTGATGCCTTGAGGTGTAAATTTTCAAGAAAACTATAAATAAAAATTAATTAATTAAAAGCTTGATTTTTATTGGCAGTTGGAGTTGCAGCTTGTTCAATTGTTAATTCTAAATATGTCCAGTTTTGATGACCGTTATTGAGGCTTGGGTATAAGGCATAAGCTGATCATGTATTGTAAACTTAAGATTGGTCAAAGCCACCTTGGGCTCAATATTGTTTAAATTTTGCTTATTGGTTGCAAGTGTAATTTATGTTCTATTTTTAACGAAATTTGTTACATTCCATATATTACAATAAATCCGTTATCCAGCAAGTGATGTCAATCTTTGGTAAAACTACTTAGCTGCCCACATTTCATTATTCTCTGCAGCCACCTACCTCTCCTACATGCGGAGCGTCAGATATCACCTCTGTTTTAGTGAATGCCTTTCATCAGTTACTGTTACTCTTTGGTTAAGCTCCTCCTCATTAGTCACGTGATATACCCATCTAATCTTCATCATTCGTCTGTAGCACCACATGTCAAAAGCTTCTATTGTCTTTTTCTCTGAACTCCTTATCGTCCACATTTCACTGCCATACAATGCTACACTCCAGACAAATGCTTTCAGACAGGACTTCCTAACATTTAAATTAATATTGGATATTAACAAGTTTCAGTTCTTTAGAAACTCTTTTCTCCCGATAGGCATTCTGCATTTTATATCTTCTTTACTTCGGCCATCAGAAGTTATTTTGCCACCCAAATAACAAAATTCATCTACTAATTTTATCATCTCATTACTTAATCTAACTCCTTCAGCATCGCCTGATTTTCTGACATTCCATTCCATTACCTATGTTTTACTCTTGTTAATGTTCATCGTATATCTTCTTTCCAAGACACTGTCCATTCCATTCAGTTGCTCTTCCAGATCTTTTGCAGTCTCTGACAGAATTACTATGTCATCGGCAAACCGAAAACTTTTTATTTCTTCTCCCTGAACTTTAATTCCCGAGAAATTTCTCCTTCCATTCCTTCACTGCTTGCTCAGTGTACAGACTGAACAACATTGGGAAATGGCTACAACCCTGTCTTACTCCCTTCCCAATCTCTGCATCCCTTTCTTGACTTTCGACTCTAAAAACCGCTGTCTGGTTTTTGTATAGGTTGAATATAACTCTTCGCTCCCTATGTTTTACCCCTGCTACCTTCAGAGTTTGGAAGAGTGTATTCCAGTCGACATTGTCAAAAGCTTTCTCCAAATCTACAAAAGTTAGAAATGTAGGTTTGCCTTCCCTTAATCTATCCTGTAAAAGTCGTAATGTGAGTTTTGCCGCCGTGTTCCTACATTTCTCCTAAATCCAAACTGATCTTCCCCAAGGTCGGATTCCACAAGTTTTTTCCATTTGTCTGTAAATAATTCGTGTTAGTATTTTGCAACGATGAGTTATTAGACTGATAGTTCTGTAATTTTCACGCTTGTCTGAACCTGCTTTCTTTGTAATTGGAATTACGAAATTCTTCTTGAAGTGGGAAGGTATTTCCCATGTTTCATACATCTTTGCATACCAGGTTGATCATTTATTTCATAACTGGCTCGCCAAACGAAATCAGCAGTTCAGACGGAAACAAGTTTTTGCTTATTTGAAAGTAAACTTCATTTGTATCCATTGCATCTACATCTACATTTACATAGATACTCTGCAAATCACATTTAAGTGCTTGGCAGAGGGTTCATTAACCACTTTCGTAGCTTTTAATGATTTCCACCCCAATTCGTGCAACATTTCCGTGACGCTTACCCCCCCCCCCTGTAACGTGATAAAACAAAACGAGGTGCCCTTCCCTGAACCTTCTCAATATCTTCTGTCAGTGTGATGTAGGCAGTCTCTTTGGTGGAGCTGGTGCATCTTCGAAGCGTTCTGGCAATGAAACGTAACCTTTGGTTCGCCTTCCCCACAATATTTTTATGTGTTCTCTCCAGTCAAAGTTGTTCGTAATTGTAACTCCTTGGTATTTGGTAGAATTTGCGACCTTAAGGTTTGACTGATTTATCGCGTAATTGAAGTTCAGCGGATTTCTTTTAGTGGCCATGTGTATTACTTCGCACTTTCCTTTGTTTAGTGTCAATTGCCAATTTTGTCTAAATCACTTTGCAGTTGCTTTCGATCCTCTGTTGACTTCTCTAACCGATAAACGACAGCATCATCCACAAACAGTCTAAGGGAGCTATTCAGATTGTCTCCTAAATCGTTTATAAACACGAGGAAGATTAGGGGACCTATAACGCTTCCCTGTGGAACGCCAGATATCACTTCTGTTTTACTCGATGACGAACTGTGTCCTTTCTGAAAGGAAATCGTGAATCCAATCGCACAATTGGGGCGATATTTCATAAGCACGCAATTTCAATAAAAGCCGCTTGTGGGGTACAGTGTCAAAAGCCTTTCGGAAATCCAGAAATCGATTTGAGATGCCTTGTCTTTTGCACTTATCACTTCATGTGAATAAAGGGTTTTGCAAGAGCGATACTTTCTGATTCCGTGTTGAGTTTTGGTTAATAGGCCGTTCTCTTCGAGGTTTCGATGAAAATGGTAGAAATCATTCACCGTATGTGTAGCTGAGGGAAAGTGCTGGGAAATGCAGAGATAAACACAGTACATCCAGTAAGGAAATGTTTTATTACAAAAAGTACAAACAGCTAAAGTACAGCGACTGTGAACGTGACGAGGGAGCATGCGGGGCTACTCGCTGTGAGCCAGCCCCGCACAGTGAGAGACAAGCGTAGAGCAGGCCAGAGGCAGCGCGGCGGAGGCCGGTCCACACAAGACTCCGGCGGCCGAGAGGACGGACGAGTCAGCGGGACTTCTCTCCAGCGAACTCTTCACCACTGTGCATTACGCCCTTATTGGCTGTTTTCCTTTTGCTGTGCTAGTGTGGAGTGATTAATGGGACATGATGTTGGGAGATACTTAACCTGGATCCCTGTGTGAATTTAGTGAAACTCCTTGATAGTGTTAAAACTACTTTTGCCATTTCTGCTTTACATTTTACTTGTCTAACATTAACGTACAGTGTGCTTTATGTATTAAAAGCAAAAGCAGCTAGACGATAACTTCTAATATGTGATGGTGACTAATATGTGGGTATGTGAGGTGATGTTAATGAGCATGTGACAAGTGTTATCTCGGCGACTATATGTAGCCTGTGCTCTTTATGATGTGAGATACTCTAGGTATCACGATGGATGAGTGGTGCTAATGGGTTGTGATGTGTGGAGCGAAGCAAATGTGAATTCGCGAATGAAACTGTGGTCGATGAAGTGTTGAGGTGAAGGAATTAATGAGTTGTGCACCTGGAAACCGATCGCAGAGGACAGATATCGATACAGATTAGTCAGCGTAAGCCTTCTATGCAGATACAGATGTATCCAAAATACATGTATATGGTGAGTTAGTTTACAATGATGGTAGTGTTCGTGATTTGATACTAGGAACGTTAAGTGCCTGTTACTGAGGACTACCATAACGTAACAAACGGTTCCTGCGTATATATCAAGCTGTAAGCTTTTTTTATATAAATTAAAATTAATGTTTTATAAACAAAGAAGGTTTACACACCATTCAATGTACATATTATCAGTAAAACTGTGAGAATTCGGCACCACACTTTGCTAAACGACAACGGTTTGTATATATTTTAATATGAATAAAATATGTAATTAATGAAATAGTGATTAGCGTAAGCAGAATAGGATACATTACCAGGTACCTTTAATGACGCGCGTGTGTGATAAGTTGCAAAGAATGTTGTAAGCAATATGTGATAATAAAACTCAGTCTTGTAATCGAAAATTGTCACTTTTGTGACAAACTAATTGAATCTCTCAGTCTCTCAGTGGCAATGGTGAATGTGACAACTAGGCAAGGTTAAGTGCAGCGATCAATTTATATACCAAGGAGACACAGTCAACTAAGACCGTTCACATAGCAGTTTCTTCTAGGTTTTTGCTCCCCATTTCACAGAGAAGATTCGCCTTTGCTACAAATCCTTCTGTAAAGATTTGGAGTTTTCATTGGTGGCATGGTGGCATTTTAATGGACAGTAAGTTTCACACATGCTAAATTGTGAAAATGTTATGTACTACTCAAAGCGTCTCATGACCTTTGCCTGACGTTAATATGTAAGCCTGAGTCTTCAATGAGTGTCAGTTTGCAACAAAGCTTCCTATTCCTAAGCGACAAGTGATATATATGATTATGTTAGTTTCTTTTATGTGAATAGCAACAAATGTTAAAAGCAGTTATATGGTTCTAAAATAGTAACTGATCCATGATATGTGGAGTAAATTGTGTTTGACAAGTAAATACACTACACTACAGGTGATATGTTTTTTCTTGAATACTGTACGTGGTAAATGGAGCTGTGATGTGTGGCTCTGTTATGATGCTGAGAACAGTGAGCTACTAAAAGCAATTAATTCTTGAGATTTGTGATTGTGAGGGATGAAGTATGCATTAGATAATGGGAGTGAGTATAGCAAGTGGTATGAGGAAGTGTGTGATTGTAGAGTTAGAAATGGTATATGACAGGTGATGTGAATTGCGATGGATGACTGAATTTTTTGACAAACCAAATGAATCCCTCAGTTCTTCACAAAACTGAGTGGTAATGTGACAAGTGCATAACAGTGCATGGGTGGTGATATTAAGTGAATTGTTTGATGAATATGCAATGCTATTTGATTTCAGTGTGTAGATAGCACAGTGTTGACTGCTCTCATATTAGTTGAAGCAGATACAATGTAGTCAAGATTACACATTCTGTATTCAGTGATTTTGGATACAAAAGTCTCTTGACTTCAGAAATGAATTGTGTGTCCTGTTATGATGAAGTTACAGTTGTATTTACACATAAATTGTTGACTGTTGCAATGGATTGTGATTTTATAATGTGGAATGGATGACTGAGTTTTGTGACATACTAAATGAATCTCTGAATTCTTCACAAAACAGAGAGTTAATGTAACAGCTGAGTGCAGAAAAGAGCACGGCTGTGATGATGTTACCACTGTATATACTCATAACACTGTTGACTATATCTTTTTTTTCGTGTCAGAGACATCCTAAATTACCTACATATTAATTTAAAAAGAAAAATTATGCAGAAAGGTCTCTACACATTCTTAGCCCAGAAGCGGGCTACGTCAATAGCGTTTGGTTGTGCTGACATTAACTCATCAAAGGTACAGTGTGAGGGATTGAGCGGGCAGTTATACATATGGGTAGTTGTTTGAATGGCACTACAGTCGCAGAGGGTGGAATCATTTTGATAGCCCCATTTCCTTAGGTTTACTTTAGACCTTGCTATGCCACTGTGTAATCAGTTCAAAGACTTCCCCGCTGTCCAGCTTTCGTTGTGTCCAGCAGCCAAGGCTTTGGAGGGTTCCATCCACGGGTGTCCTTCCATCGTTCTACCGTTGTTCTGTAGTCACTCTCCTTCTCAGTTGATGCTAGAAAACTGTTTCTGGATTTAAGCCTCTGTCCTGTTGGCTCCATACCATGGAGTGGATGCCACTTGGAGACTATAGATTTTTGTCTATCTTCATATGCTGCTTGTTCTCTTCGAATTGCTAGAGGTGCAATACCGGCAAAATGATAGATTTTATTTACAGGGGTTGGCTGCAAACATCCCGTAACTATTCTGGCAGATTCATTGAGGGCGACGTCTACTTGTTTGGCGTGTGCTGACCTGTACCGAACTGGTCTAGCGTATTCGCCAGTTGCGTAGGCTAGAGATAGGGCTGACGTTCTTACAACTTTTGGTCTTGCGCCCCAGTTCGAACCCGTCAGTCATCTCAGAGTGTTATTTCGATGACAAACTTACAATTTGGTATTAAGGCAATGTTGTTTAAATGACAGAGCTCGGTCTAAAGTAAAGGCCAAGTATTTAGAATTTTTGCAGTGTTCCAAGTCAACACCCCTCCACCTCACCTGCAGCTGGCGAGATGCCTGTTTGTTGCGCAGATGGAATGCACATGTCTGGGTTTTCAGTGGGTTGGGTTTCAGTTGATTATGGCAGTAATCAATTGATTCTGATTTTATAATGTGGAATGATTGATGTAAACGCTGTGATTAAGCTTATGGACATGGAGTCAGAAGTAATGAATGAAAAATGAAGTGAAGTTAGTGGTAATAGATTAATATGAAGCAAAAGTAACGGTCTTTACTTAAAGGGCTTTGTGGGTGAACCCATTTGGAGTGGCAGCCAGTCGGCTGTACCAGTGCTCGGGGCTTCCACCCAGGAGAGTCGGTAATGCACAGTGGTGGCGAGTGAGGCGGATCACTCCGGAGCCGGGCTCCGGCCGGGAGCCGGCCAGTGGCCTAGGCCCCCTGGCGGTAGTGGCTGAAGCTGACCCCCCGGCCGGGGTGCCTGAGGGTGGGCGCCTGGATGGGCACGAAGCCGCTGCTGCCGCCCTGCTGCTTGGCGGGCGGCGCGGCCGTCGACTTGACGTGCGCGCTCTTCAGCTGCTGCTGCACCTGCTGCTGCGCCAGCGCGTTGTAGTCCGGCTTGGGCTGCTGCTGCTGCAGCTGCTGCAGCTGCTGCTGTTGCTGCAGCTGCTGCTGCTGCAGCTGCTGCTGTTGCTGCAGCTGTTGCTGCTGCAGCTGCTGCTGCTGCAGGAGGGCGCTGTAGTCGTACTGCACCTGCTGCGGCTGCTGGTACTGCTGCAGCTGTTCCGGGGAGATGTAGTACTGCTGCTGCGCCGCGGCTGCGGGCGCGGCTGCCGGAACCTGTGCACGGGACGACTGACTGTCAGCTGGAGTCTGTCACATTCATAAGCTGTGAGTCATTTACAAGACTCACTGGGATACCAGTTCCCAATATACAGGGTGTTACAAAAAGGTACAGACAAACGTCACACACAAAGAAAGAAAATATGTTATGTGCCCGGGAATGCTTAATTCCATGTTACAGCTCATTTTAGTAGTTACGGATGAGGCTTATTCAATGTTGATGGATGTCACTTGTTTTCAGTGCATTCAAAAAAGCTACTTTAGTGAAGTGCGATGACTACCTGAAGTATAGAAAATAACATGATTATCCACACTCGAGAGGCAAAGATTCTGCTATAGGGATGCGTATGCAAACCGGAGAGGACGGTGTCGCGGCGTGTAGCACAGGCGTTACATGGGTTACCGCTGCTTCGACGGCAGGTTATCACGATTTAAGTGAGTTGTAACGCGATGTTACAGTCGGCGCACGAGAGGTGCGGCACAGCACCAACGATGTGCCGACGATGTGGGGAATGCCCCGTACGACCATTTCACGAGTGCACCGCGAATATCGGGAATCCGGTAAGACACGGAACATACCAAGGAGACCACATGGGAGTCGGATTTTAGAATTTTTTGGTATTTATGGTACGTGAAGTTCAGAACTCAAATAACAATCAGACAAAGCCATTCGATGCACTCTCAAAACTTCTCGAGAAAATCGACTTTGAAATTTTGTAAGTTAAAATAATTTAAAATACTACGCCATACGTCAGTTTAGCTCAGGTGGTAGCGTTCTAGCCTTCCAACCCTACTACCACATGTGTTTCGAATATTGCCGTGACAATTTTTTTTTATTTTTTCCGTTCTGTCGGAATACTTACACAATTTTAATATGTAATAGTAATTTTTACGAAAATGCACGTAATTTTGTTTATTCGCAATTTTTTGTATTTTATAAAAGGTTGCTAATAATTATGGTTTCAATCAAAAAGAATAAGTTTAATTTTTACAGTATTGGCTTCACTAGTAGTTGAGCTAGTCTTGGTTTGTTTAGTTTGTGAAGAGCAATGACGCTCTTTTTGGATTGTCATCTCCATAGCTACTGATGGCTTTCCAAGGAAGCAACCTACTCAGCCATCATTTTACGTCACGACAAAATGTTCAGTTCGTCTACATACACATAAACAAAAACTCACACAAAACGTGCAGTTAGAAATCCCAGAATGTTTTATACAGGGTGTTACAAAAAGGTACGGCCAAACTTTCAGGAAACATTCCTCACACACGAAGAAAGAAAATATGTTATGTGGACATGTGCCCGGAAACGCTTTATTTCCATGTTACAGCTCATTTTAGTATTTACGGATGAGGCTTCATTCCAACGTGATTAAAAATTGTAAATTTTTACAATCAACATGTATGGGCTGACAAGAATCCGCACGTAAATGTGCAATCACGTCATCAACACAGATTTTCTGTGAACGTTTGGGCAGGAATTGCTGGTGATGTCTTGATTGGGCCTCATGTTCTTCCACCTACGCTCACTGCAGCACGTTATCATGATTTCATACGGAATACTCTACCTGTGCTGCTAGAACATGTGCCTTTACAAGTACGACACAACTTGTGGTTCATGCACGATGGAGCTTCTGCATATTTCAGTCGACGTGTTCGTACGCTTCTCAACAACAGATTCGGTGACCAATGGATTGGTAGAGGCGGACCAATTCCATGCCCTCCACATTCTCTCCTGACCTCAACCCTCTCGACTTTCATTTATGGTGTCATTTGAGAGCTCTTGTCTACGCAACCCCGGTACCAAATGTAGAGACTCTTCGTGCTCGTATTGTGGACGGCTGTGATACAATACGCCATTCTCCAGGGCTGCATCAGCACACCAGGGTGGATGCATGTATCTTCGCTAATGGAGGACATTTTGAACATTTCCTGTAACAAAGTGTTTGAAGTCACGCTGGTACGTTCTGTTGGTGTGTGTTTCCATTCCATGATTAATGTGATTTGTAAAGAAGTAATAAAATCAGGTCTAACATGGAAATTAAGCGTTTCCGGACACATGTCACATAACATATTTTCTTTCTTTGTGTGTGAGGAATATTTAATGAAAGTTTGGCCGAACCTTTTCGTAATATATATATATATATATATATATATATATATATATATATATATCAGCTATATTTTCTTTTTATAAATGATTATTTGCCACAGCAAGTTGTTTCATAAGGGGAAACAAGATTATGATCTAGGGTTTCTTCCCTTGAGACTTATGGTCGGCTGATGTGATTACAGCTAACTTTGCTGGGGAGCAAACAGCAGCAGTGGCTGATAATAGACCGCTACGCACCTTGTACTGCGCCCTCTGTGCTGGGATGTTGACCACTGGAGCCTGGGCGAACTGCTGCAGGTACTGCTGGGGGTAGGCGCTAGCCAGGGCTGCTCCTGTACAACAGGGAGGGAGAGAACACTCGGTGAGTTGTGTGGCCCAGGCCAGCAGCGGAGCACGTCAGTCTGACAGTGAACTAGTTCACTTTAAGTAGTTCAGTGAGTTAGTGACAAAAATTTTAAAAATACAACTACTTCTTCTATACTTAATCCATTCACTAATTAAATTAATACCTGAAACAATAATATTTTTCACATATTTTGGAAACATTTTTGTTTCACTTATAGAGAACAGCACTCTTATTTAAATTTATATATAAAGAACAGTCTAGAGAGCAAAAAAAAAATTTTTCTAGTAGTTTCGGTCTTATTTTAGACCATCTTCAGGAAATTAACCTCCATTGATGTTGTGGAGCTGCCAGCTGCCAGCTGCACAACATCAATGGAGCTTAATTTCCTGAAGATGGTCTAAAATAAGACCGAAACTACTCCAAAAAAATCTTTTTTGCTCTCTAGACTGTTCTTTATATATAAATAATATTTTAATTTCTGATTACGAAACCAGATCCCAATATTCGTAATTCTAGCGTCAATATTATCTGAACAGGGGGGTATTTTCAGAGATTTTCACTCAAATTCCGAAAAAAAAAACACTTGTTAAACGATAGCGCTAGTATATCAACATCCACTCCAAATTTCAAGTTTCTGTCCTTAGCTGTTTCGTTTTGGCGATTGTGAGTTATATTTCACCCACTTAGGCGCGGAATTTCCAAAAATACCAAAATACGTATTTATTTCCAGCTGAAAAGTCAAATACTGTATGCAATACACAGAGCTTTAAAAATGTTTCAGTAGTTCTTAATCTCTTTCCAGAAAAAAAAACTTTCATGCCCATACAGGTTGAATTCCAAAAGTATTCGAAAAATGTACTTTTTAATATCTGATTGAACAACCATACGCTGATTTTCTTAGTTTTCGATGCTAAATTGCGTTCATAGCAACACTTTTCACTGCATTTATAAACGGAGATTAAGAAAAATATCCAACCGACATTCACTCTCCGTCTAAGTCATGTAACAAAACTGTTTTGGCCTTCTGAGCTGATTTAGTTCGTGCAGTTTGGCTACTTCATTAACTTAAATTAGTGAACTAGTTGAACTATTATGGTTTTCCGACACGACTTATTTTGTGCAATTCGCAACAAAGTCATCACCTGAACTAAGTGAAGTAACTGAGGTATTTCGGTCTTTCGGTATGACTTACTTTGTGCAGTTACGATCTAGTTCATCAGATAAACTAACTGAACTATTTCGATCTTTTGATCTGATGCAATTATAAGTTAGGACTTCTGAAATACATTCTGACCACATTTGCTGTCCATTTCCTTACGCTTTATATTCCCCAGAAATATATTTAAAATTTATGGGGTGGTTAAGAAAGAAATGGGACAATGTACATTCTGTATGTATTTTATTGCCACAGCAGGACTATAATAACGGATGATCCCATAGGCTACAGGAAGTCTGGTCACCGTACAGTACCTAGTCAGAGTGTCGACGCGGCCTCACCTGAGAGCGCAGCTGCCGGCTGGTACTGCAGCGCGGTGGCGGCGGTGGCGGCGCCGGCCACCGGCTGCTGCTGGCTCTGGTAGAAGGCGGACACGGGCAGGCCGGCGCCGCCCAGCAGCTGGCGCTGCGCCTGCAGCTGCAGCTGCTGCGCCTGCGCGGGCGACACGTACAGCACCTGCTGGCCCTGCAGCTGCGCGCCGGCGCCGGCGCCGGGCACCTGCGCGGCCGCAGCTGCGGGCACCTGCTGCGGCTGGTAGGCGGCCGCCAGCTGCTGCAGCGCCGCGGGGCTGAACAGCTGCTGCTGCTGCTGCTGCAGCTCCGCCAGCTGCGCGTAGCCCAGCGGCAGCTGCTGCTGCGACAGCTGCGGCGACGCCTGCGCGATCTGCCGGCACCAGTGGACAGGCTGACGTACAGGTGCATACAGGTGACACGACGTGCAAAAAGAAGCTCAAATGTCTGTAAATCTATCGGACCAAACTGCGTGGTCATCAATCTGCAGCTTACAAATTACTTAAACTAAGGTAAACTAACCTCAGGACAACACACACACCCATGCCTGTCCTTCAGAGATATTTATCATAAATTCTCAGCTCTGAATAATTAATATTTAGTATATAATAAACAAAAGTAATTTCGAGAGGAATCACGAGACATGAAATGCAGCAGCCAATGTGAGGAGAGTAACAGTAACATAGGGGGCTTTCCCATGGGAACCAGCACCTACTGTGCCATATGCTACTGCTCCCCACCCCACATTTCAACATATGCTGCACTTCTGCCTTTCTTCTGCGTTTAAGACACGTACGACGTTAGCAAAGAAACGGCCAGCGGCCAGAAATATGAAGTGGCCATAGGCCAGGAATATCAAATGTTTGTAAATCTATTGGACCAAACTGTGCGTTCATCAGTCCATAGCTTACTAACTATTTAAACTAACCTATGGACATCATACACAACCCATGCCCCAGGGAGGACTCGAACCTCCGATGACGAGCAACCGTGCGGTCTGCAGTGAGGTGCCTTAGACCGCTCGGCTCCTCTACTGTGGCGATTAAATTACATATAATTTATCTCCTCTAGTATTGACGACTTGTTACTGTGTTTATGTGTATCAAAATGTTTTTCATAGAAATGGCACACACCACTGTTTATGATTGCCTGTTTATATGGAAAGAGAGAGAGGAAAAAATTCCTAACAGGAAAAATATATGTAAAAAAATAGATGACGTCTACTTGTCAGGCGAAGAAGCACAGGCAGTGATAGTAAGAAATAAACACACACACACACACACACACACACACACAAACAAACACACACACACACACACACAAAGTACAGCTAGGCAGACATATTGGGCTTTCTACAGTATGTCTGCCTAGCTGTGTTTGCGTCTGTGTAAATGTGTGGGTGTGTTTCTATTTGTTTACCCTCCTTTTTTTCCCCAAGGTAAGTCCTTCCTGTCCTGGGATTGGAATGACTCCTTACCCCCTCCCTTAAAACCCTCATCATTTCCTTTTCCCTCTCCTTCCCTTCTGCCTGACAAAGCAGCGTTTGTGTGTGTGTGTGTGTGTGTGTTTATTTGTTACTATCACTGCCTGCGCTCCTTCGCCTTGTAAGTAGACTTCATATATAATCGGTTTGTTGTCCTTAGCATAAGTTACATTAAGCATTTTCTAAGCCTAGGGACTGATGGCCAACGTAGTGATATGTAAGCAGCCTAGGCTTACAAACTGCTTAAACTGACTTATGCTAAGGACAACAAATACACCGATCACTGAGGGAGGACTCGAACCTCCTACAGCGAGCGGCAGGCGCCTCGGAGCACTGAGCCACTCCACCGCGGCTTGCAAGCACAGTTCCGTGTGGTTGAGAGTGTCGGGTTCAGAGGTGTCCAGTGCCTGGTGAACAGGTGGGGTCTGACCTGCTGCTGCGCGTACAGCTGCGGCTGCTGCGCCTGCAGCTGCGGCTGCTGCTGCTGCACCTGCAGCTGCTGCCGCTCCTTGGCGCTGCTCAGGTTGTCGCGCTCGATGTCCTCCAGCCGGATCTGGCGCTGCTGGTCCTCGGCCGCCGCGGCCACCTGCACCAGCAGGAGGGCGCACGCCGCCACCCAGCACACCACGCTCACTCGCGACCTCATCTGCAACAGCAACAACAACAACACCTGCCGTCAGCCGACTCCTGTACTCCATACCAGTGGCGTAACTAGGACTCGGCTTTGGGGGGGATAGATGTGCTTGACGAACAAAATTTTAGTCAGTTTCCAGACTGACTACCATCTACCACTCCTGTTAAAGAAACTAATTCACTCCCATCCAGTGAAAGATTACGGTAAAACACCCCAAGTTTTACCTTTACCAGATTGCTGTTATACGATTTCTTTTCTCTCTCTCTTTTTCTTTCTTCTTCTTCTTTCGGGTTCTAGGGGGGGGGGGTTCTATCCCCCTCATCTCCCCCTCCCTACATAGTTACGCCACTGCTCCATACAGCTTTAAAAAGGCTAGTCTCTGTTCTTACCATGCAGCTCCAAATATACTTGTACAACTTATTTCAATATTTTACATCATAATCTTATGAATATTCAGATAGTCATACAGTATCACCATATACTTATGTATGGGTTGTTGTTATGAAACAACCAAAAAAGTACTTCAATGATTTATTTCAAATTTTGACATAACAATGAAAAAAAGAGGATGTGAGCAATTTATAGAACATGAGGCAGAATAGAAAATTGTTTTCTTGAGTGAAACATTTTTTAAGACGTCTGTTGCTTTTACACGATGACGATGCGGTCTGGTACCCTGGAGAACTGAAAGTGACAATGGCCGCAGAAGCCAATCCGAAAGATTGGAAAATGGCGCAGGCCATCCCCGTTTTGAGAAGGGACGTCGAACAGGTGTGCAAAACTACACCCTATATCTCTAACGTCGGTAAGTTGTAGAATTTTGGAACATGTAGTATGTTTGAGTATAATGATATTTCTGGAGACTAGAAATCTGCTCTGTAGGAATCAGCATGGGTTTCGAAGAAGGCGATCGTGTGAAACCCAGCTCGCGCTATTCGTCCACGAGACTCAGAGGGCCATAGACACGGGTTGTCAGGTAGATGCTGTGCTTCTCGACTTCCGCAAGGCGTTTGATACAGTTCCCCACAAACGTTTAATGAACAAAGTAAGAGCATATGGTCTATCAGACCAATAGTGTGATTGGATTGAGGACTTCCTAGATAACAGAATGCAGCGTGTCATTCTCAATGAAGAGAAGTCTTCCGAAGTAAGAGTGATGTCAGGTGTGCCACAGGGGAGTGTCGTGGGTCCGTTGCTGTTCACGATATATATCTAAATGACCTTGCGGATAACATCGGAAGTTCACTGAGGCTTTTTGCGGATGACGCTGTAGTATATAGAGAGATTGCAACAATGACAAATTGTATTGGAATGCAGGAGGATCTGCATCGCATTGACGCATGGTGCAGGGAATGGCAACTCAATCTCAATGTACAGTAGTGTAATGTGCTGTGAATACATACAAAGAAATATCTTCTATCATTTAGCTACACTATAGCAGGTCAGCAACTGAAAGCAGTTAATTCCATAAATTATCTGGGAGTAGACATTAGGAGTGATTTAAAATAGAACGACCATATAAAGTCAGTCGTTGGTGAAGCTGATTCCAGAGATTCATTGGAAGAATCCTAAGTAAATGCAGTCCGAAAACAAATGAATTGGGTTACAGTACACTTGTTTGCCCACAACTTGAATACTGCTCACCGGTGTGGGATCCGTACCAGGAGGGGTTGATAGAGGAAGTAAAGAAGATCCAAAGGAGAGCAGCGTGCTTCGTTACAGGATCATTTGGTAATCGAGAAAGCGTTACGGAGATGATCGATAAACTCCAGTGGAAGACTCTGCAGGAGAGACGCTCTGTCGCTCGGTACGGGCTCTTGTCGAAGTTTCGAGAACATACCTTTACCGAGGAGTCTAGCAGTATATTGCTCCTACGTATATCTCGCGAAGAGATCATGAGGATAAAATTGGAGCCCGCACAGAGGCATACCGACAATCTTTCTTTCTGCGAACAATACGTGACTGGAATAGGAGGGAGAACCGACAGTGGTACTCAAGGTACCCTCCGCCACACACCATCGGGAGGCTTGCGCAGTGTGGATGCAGATGTAGAAGCCTACAGTTTCAGCAAAATTTTCTTTCGAAAGGACGTTCCAAAGTTCCGTTAAACTTTGTCTACAACATAAATCAATCAAATGTGAAGGCCGTAAACTCCACAAAATACCTAGGAATTACTATTACTTCAGACCTAAACTGGAAAGAACACGTAGATAATATCGTAGGAAAGGCGAACCAGAGACTGCGTTTTATTGGCAGAACCCTTAAAAGATGCAACAGAACTACTAAAGAAACTGCATACACTGCCCTTGTCCGTCCATTTTTGGAGTATTGCAGCCCAGTGTGGGATCCTTATCAGGTGGCTTTGACGGAGGACATCGAAAGACTCCAAAGAAGGGCAGCTCGTTTCGTATTGTCACGATACAGGGGAGACAGCGTTACAGAAATGATACAGGATCTGGGGTGGGAATCATTACAACAACGGCGCTTATCGCTGTGGCGTGGGCTACTTGCGAAACTCCAATCGCCAACATTCTCCTCCGAATGCGAAAATATATTGTTGACTCCCACTTACATAGGTAGAAATGATCATCAGAATAAAATACGAGAAATTGGAGCTCGAACAGAGAGATTCAGGTGTTCTTTCTTCCCACGCGCTATTCCAGATTGGAATGGGAGATAAATAGTATAATTGTGGTTCGATGAACCCTCTGCCAGGCACTTAAATGTGATTTGCAGAGTATCCCATGTAGATGTAGATGTAGAAGGCTCACCAGGTGTTAAAACGTCAGGCGTGTTGCTGATGCAAACCAGGAGAGAGGAAACCAGTACGGTGGCCAGTGTCGCGTCGCGGCTACGAAGACGGACGAGATCTCTAGTGGTCGCCTCCATGTTGGGATGCTGACGGACGGAATGCTCTCGCAATCGACTGCCCCCCTGGCGAACTCCCCCGCCCCACGCTTCTACGGCCTAGCGCAGGCCTAGATACCGCTGCGACTCCCAAGTATGGCATGGTCTGCTAACGTGCCGCGTCTTACAAACTAAACTTACTTCACGCCCAGTACTTGTACTGCGAGACGTTGCTTCTTACCAAATTTCAAGATTTAACGTACAACGGGAAGTACTGCTCACGCAGTAGATTTCGATGATTCACTATAAAAAAAAAATAGACTTCTTCCAATTCCACTCCTGGCCATTGAAATTAGTACACCACAAATATGACGTGCTACCACTGGCGGCTGGTGACCAGAAAAGATGGTACTGCACTTTTTCACCAATAAAAAGTTCGGCCTCTCCATTGTTGCAGCTCAACGCAATCGGAAAAAATTGCTATTAAGTCAAGATATCATAGATGTATAGGGATCTGAAACAATCACTCGACCGCAGACACAATATCTCGCCTAGACATTAAAAAAAAAATGAATTGACGACATTTCGTGAAATGGTCAAGCTTGGAATCGATCTACCTAGCCTCTAGATTTATAATTTCTCTTCAAACCTGCGTAAAGTGATCGGTTCAGAAAGCAATGAAATTACCTGATTCATTACTTCACCTGTTCCTTGAGACTCAAAATTAACTATAAAACACGCTAAACAACGGACACAAGACACAGTTACTTCGCTTGCAGCTACACGTGAACTGGTAAGAAGGCGCGAAAAGCCCGCTTTTTTAAGGGCCGACGACTCCGGTTGTCTTCGGGTAAGTTCCGACCCTGTTACTGCGGTTGACAGGGTGGCTCAGGCGGGTCGTTTATACACTCGAGGCGCCTATAGGGGAACACTGTTGCCAAGCGTTGCCCCTGCACCCCGCACACCCCCTGAGACACCCTGGTCGGCGTTTGCAGGCCGGCTACAAACCCAGCCGCTGTCGGCGAAGTTCGGTCCATTCGGGAGCTGTCGGTGCGTAACGGCCCGGGCGTTTCGAAAGTGATAAATGGAGCGCTACTTCTCCCCCTGCATAGAATCTTTAACAGTAAATGTAGTTTAAGAATATTGTTATTCCTGGGGCTAGCGCAAACCTGGAAACGTATGTAGGAGCCGCCCCTGCGTGCTACAGACACGAAATTGAACCGACAGGAAGAAGATGCTGTGATATTGAAATGATTAGCTTTTCAGAGCATTCACAGAATGTTGGCGGCGCCGGTGGCGACACCTACAACGTGCTGACACGAGGAAAGTTTCCAACCGAATTCTCATACACAGACAGCAGTTGACCGGCTTGCCTGGTGAAATGTTGTTGTGATGCCTCGTGTAAGGAGCAGAAATGCGTACCATCACGCTTCTGACTTTGATAAAGGTCGGATTGTAGCCTATCGAGATAGCAGTTTATCGTATCGCGACATTGCTGCTCGCGTTGGTCGCGATCCAATGACTGTTAGCAGAATATGGAATCGGTGAGTTCAGAGGGCAATACGGAACGCCGTGCTGGATCCCAACGGCCTCGTATCACTAGCAGTCGAGATGACAGGCATCTTATCCGCATGGCTGTAACGGATCGTGGAGCCACGTCTCGATCCCTGAGTCAACAGATGGGGACGTATGCAAGACAACAACCATCTGCACGAACATTTCTACGACGTTTGGAGCAGCATGTTCAAATGTTTGTAATTCTATCGGACCAAACTGCGTGGTCATCAGTCCGTAGCTTAGGTAAACTAACCTAAGGACAACACACACACCCATGCCCCAGGGAGGACTCGAACCTCCACGGCGAGCAACCGCGCACTCCGCAGCGAGACGCTTTAGACCCTCGGCTACTCCACCGTGGCTGCAGTAGCATGGACTATCAGCTTGGAGACCGTGGCTGTGGTTACCCTGGACACTGCATCACAGACAGGAGCGCCTTGCGATGGTGCATACAACGACGAACCTGGGTGCACGGATGGCAAAACGTCATTTTTTCGGATGAATCCAGGTCCTGTTTACAGCATCATGATGGACGCTTGCGTGTTTGGCGACATCGTAGTGAACGCACATTGGAAGCATGTATTCGTCATCGCCATACTGGCGTATCACCAGGCGTGATGATATGGGGTGCCATTGGCTACACGCCTCGGTCTCCTCTTGTTCGCATCGACAGCACTTTGAACAGTCGCCATTACATATGAGATGTGTTACTACATGTGGCTCAGCAGGATAATGCACGACCGCATGTTGCAGGTCCTGTACGGGCCTTTCTGGATACGGAAAATGTTCGACTGCTGCCCTGGCCATCATATTCCCCAGATCTCTCACGAATTGAAAATGTCTGGTCAATGGTGGCCGAGCAACTGGCTCGTCACAATACTCCAGTCACTACTCTTGATCAACTGCGGTATCGTGTTGAAGCTGCATGGGCATCTGTACCTGTACACGCCATCCAAGCTCTGTTTGAGTGAATCAAGGCCGTTATTACGGCCAGAGGTGGTTGTTCTGGGTACTGATTTTTCAGGATCTTGAAAGGAGTACGCATTTTTGCCTGTCATACAGCCTTGAGCATGTTTTCTTACAAAACACTTAAGCTATGATTCTGTAAAAAACCAAATTTATGTAATATTTTGTGCCATTTAATTAATCGATATAACATACTGTACTTAATTTCATATCTTTGCTGTAAACCAAAGACTTTGTTTTATCTTTGGAGTGTGTCTTGCACACACAGTCGTTGCGTTTAGAGAGTCGGTGTGTGACCTTCGTGAAGGAGAGTCGATGTCTGATTATGGTAGAGTTGAGTCGATGAGTAGTGGTCGTCGAACTGTCGGGTTAGTCTGTCTGTGTGTTAGACTCGAAGAGGAAAAGGAATTTCAGACAATTTTGAAGAGTTGCAGCCAAGTCTGCAGATTGTAATTTTTGTATGGAAATTAATTTGTCTCAAATAAGGTAAACTTGTACTTCTCTATTGTTATGTATGGTAGCCTGTACATGAACTATTGTAGTTGGTGTTTGTCTATTTGCTAATGAATACTGTTTAATGCAGCTCGCATTTATCATTTATCCCTGTGTCATTTTTACCAGTTCCTCGTTCCTTTCACCAATTTGAATTGCTATCCGTTCTGATCATTGTTTCTTATGACAGTGTTGCATAATTGTTGTGTTTGTAAATATATTTGTTAATTAGAACAGTTCAGTGTAAGTATTTTGTCGTGATAAATGAGAGGAGGAAGTAGTTTGTTCAGAAATCCAGTAAAGTTCATAGTTAGAGATTTTCTCAGTCTTAATGAAAGTTCAGATTATTAAGTCTGTGAATGTTAGTAAAAGTTTAAGTGATTTGTTTGATCAGAAGAGAAGTAGATCACGTAAAGAGATGAGAAATATTTGCAGTGAGTGAGACTTGAAACCATTACCAGATTTGTAGGACATGTTTTATTATGTTGAAGCAGCAGGGTAATTGTTGTTCAGATGGGCACATTATCAAGTGCACTGATTTTTGGTATCTAATTAATATGAAATATCCTTGTTTGGCATCCTGTAAATTCAAGCAACAAAACTATCACTGTATAGCACGCATTTTTTAAGGCTCTCGCAGTCGAATTGTGCTTGTATAGTCTGGCTGCTGGTATACGGTGCACGCTAACAGCTCTGAACTTTTCATTTGCTCGCATTGTCTCTCACACACGAGATTAATGTGTAGCCCATTAACGAGTTTTAATTACTGTCAACTTATTAACTACTTTACAATTAAAGTGTTATCCCTTGTGCATCAAACAAAACCACATTTGCGTAAGAGCATTGCACTCCATGTCAGTTGCAATTTATTCTAACAGGGCAAACGAAGGTACTAAGTCTCGTTGCTTAGTCAAATTGTTTTGTAACCAAAACTAAAACAGAACATGTACTTGTGAATTTTTGCGGGGACGTTCGCTTTACACAAACAGTGACACGCTCGCCCGACACACACTATTTACCTTTAGCAATCATTCCTTTTATTGAAACAAACAAACAGCACTTTTAATCTATGCACACAAAATGTCAGTTCTGGTATAACATATTTGTGCAATGAATACCCGTTTATCATCTGCATTTGCTCTTGGTGTAGCAATTTTAATGGCCAGTAGTGCAGTATCGAAGGAATGTTCAGTGGTCGCTACAGACCCTACGTGTAGCAGGAGACGGATTCGCTCGGAGCCATTTGCTCTGGGCGGCGCTGAGCGAAAGGGCGGCCTGTGTGTGTGTGTGTGTGTGTGTGTGTGTGTGCCATTAGCAGGAGGCCAGCGACGGTCTTCCGCGGTGAACGCCTCCGCGGCCGGCACAAGAAACAGCCGGTGAGTGGCTGTGCAGGGGTCACGGCGAAAGCAGTCCACCCGTCCGGTCACTCTCGCCGTCGATCCTCTGGAAGGCTGGAGGCGACTGGCTGGAACGGCCTGGCCTTTCTCCAGCCGGCCGCAAAAACTCGCCTCTGCCTCTGGGGAGACGGTGGAGCGCCTGGCCGGCCAGAGCGGCATTTGACGACGCCACGCGCTCTCCTAACGCAGCGAGCGCGGTTCACTCCTCTACCGACCGACGTCTTCTACATCTACATGGGATACTCTGCAAATCACGTTCAAGTACCTGGCAGAGGCTTCATAGTACCACCTTTACACTCTTCATCTCCCATTCCACTCTCGAATAGCGCGCGGGAAGGAAGAAAACCTGAATCTCTCCGTTCCAGCTCTGATTTCTCATATTTTATTCTGATGATCCTTCCTACCTAGCCGGCCGTGGTGGCCGAGGGGATTGAGGCGCTTCACTCACGGTCTGCACGGCCACTACGGTCGGGAGTTCGAATCCCCCCTCGGGCATAGACATTTGTGCCGTCCTAGTTCATAAGTTCTTCATAAGTAGTTTGTAAGTTTAGGGACTGATGACCCCGTAGTTAAGTCCCATAGACTATACAAATATTTGATTCTTTCAGTTTAAGTCTGAAGTAATAGTAATTCCTAGGTATTTTGTGGAGTTTACGACCTTTACTTTTGATTCATTTATCTTGTAAAAAACGTTTAACGTATTTCTTTCCGTACTCATGTGGACGACTTCACACTTGTCATTATTTAGAGTCAATTGCCAATTTTTGCGCCATAGTGATATCTTATTCAGATAGTTCTGCAGTTGGTTTTGATCTTCAGATGATTTTACTAGACGGTAAATGACGCCGTCATCTGCAGACAACCTAAGAGAGCTGCTTAGATTTTCCCCTAAATCGTTTATGTAAATAAGGAACAGCAGGGGACCAATAACACTACCCTGTGGAACGCCCGATATCACCTCTGTTTTAGTCGGTGCCTTACCATCGATTACTACGAACTGTGTCCTCTCTGACAGGAAACCCACTATCCAATAGCAAATTTGGGGCGATATACTATAACGACGCAATTTGAATAAAAGCCGTTTCAGAGGTACGGTGTCAAAAACCTTCTGAAAATCAAGAAATACGGAATCGATCTGCGAACCCTTGTCGATATCACTCATCAATTCGTGTCAGTAAAGAGATACTTGTGTTTCACATGAACGATATTTTCTAAATTCGTGTTGACCTTGGGTCAATAGATCATTCTGTTCTAGATAATTCATAATATTTGAATACAGGATATGTTCCAAATTCCTACTGCAAATGGACGTGAATGAAATAGGTCTTTAGTTTAGTGGGTTACTCCTACTGCCTTTCTTGAATATAGGTGTGACTTTCCAATCTTTTGGTACAGATCCTTCTTTGAGAGAGCGGTTGTATATGGCTGTTAAGTAAGGAGCTATCGCTTCAACATAATCAGATAGAAAACTAATGAGTGTACAGTCCGGACCAGAAGACTTGTCCTTGTTAAATGATTTTAGTTGCTTCACTACTCCGATGTCACCGAGCGAGGTGGCTTTTGCAGTGGGAAGACACTGGACTCGCATTCGGGAGGACGGTGGTTCAAATCCACCTCCGGCCATCCCGATTTAGGTTTTCCGTGATTTCCCTAAATCACTCCAGGCGAATGACGGGATGATTCCTTCCACAGAGGATGGCCGATTTCCTTCCCCATCCTTGCCCAAAACTCCGAGCGTTAGCTCTGTCTCTAATGACCACGCTGTCGACGAGACGTTAAACCCTAAGCTTCCTCCTCCCACAATGACGCGTCAGGGCGAGTCCCTCTGTTAAGGCACCGTACGTGGGCGCTCAGGGTCCAACTCTCAACACCCCCCACCTATTTAATTCTCCACCTGCGTAGTCACAGTAACTTCGACTGCGTCAGTAACCTGCTGCCTCTAGACGCCCCTTCACCGAATACCGTGTCCGTAACCTGGCCCAATTATCCAACCGAGAAAAGAGTTTGTGGCTCACAATTTTACGCGAAATCTCAACCTCCTCTGGTTTGTGGTGACGCCTCACATCAACGACAGGTGAAGGCAAAGTGGAAGCGTAGGTAGACTTCATAAAGTCCGGGGTCCGAACGAGATTCGATCCCGCACACTCTCACTCACACTCTCTACCCGTTTGCACACCAGATCCGACATCTACATGTACAACGTGCGTTTGGAAACTTCGTTGAATGGTCTCGTAAAATATACGAAACAAGAATTTACTGGTTTTCAAAGTAATGACCATTGGCCACTGTTGGAAACTGTCGCCGGCCGCGGTGGCCGAGGGGACTGAGGCGCTCCAGTCACGGTCTGCACGGCCACTAAGGTCGGGGGTACGAATCCCGCCTCGGGCATGGATATTTGTGCCGTCCTTAGGATTAGCTACTTCATAAGTAGTTTGTAAGTTTAGGGACTGATGGCGCCGCACTTAAGTCCCATAAGCTATACAAACATTTGAACGTTTTTTAACTGTCAGCAAAAGTTTCTCTGTAGAATCGCTCTAAACACTCAGATCACGCGTAGTTGTATATCCGCAACCACTGAAACACCCACGTTTTACTCAATACCGAACACTCGTACTAACATGGGTCTCTGTCACCGGTTTTCCTTATTTGAAATAAAACTTACAAGGAAAGTACTTGGGCTCGAACAAACACATATACATCAAAATCGTATGAGAGATAATGTAAAGATCCCTTATTGCACTAGTGATACTCCCGCATCTGCAAAACACTAGAGGCCTCTGCGTGTGCCATGCCGCATTGCACTTTGGCCTGTCGGTTTGCCAGTAGGGACGGTGCAGTGTGCCTCCCAAGTTGCGTTTTGTGATTTTATTTGTGTGGTGAAGCGTCAGTTGGGACGTTGATTGCTAATCAGTCCTGCTAATGTATTGCGATTAGTGAAGATGAAGTTATGAAGAACCCTTGTTCGTGAAGATGGTATTAGTGTAGAAGATGAATCATTCGCATGCTTTCTCGTATCTGTTACGGTACAGAAATATGAGCATAAGTTAGATACTGTTGTTACAAACTCATGATAATGATAATAGGGATGATAATGACGAACAACTCATTGCAAGCGGTAGTGCTACGGTAACTGCGGGAAGAGGCGATGGAAGCAGTGGCAGTGAATACCAACAGTCTTCCGACAAGAAGGTTAAAGTTGCAGCTATCATCACGGCTTTTGATGACAATTCGCTAGAGAACATGTTCGATGATTATTACATAAGTTATAGTTTAGATATCTGCATTACGTATGCTCTAGATAGCACTGTAGATGTAATTGTAGACGCCATACGTAATACAGATATCTTAACTATAACTTATATAATAATCGTCGTACATGTTCTCTAGCGAATTGTCATCAGAAGCCGTGATGATAGCTGCAACTTTAACCTTCTTCCGGAAAGACTGTTGGTATTCACTGCCACTGCTTCCATCGCCTCTTCCCGCACTTACCGTAGCACTACCGCTAGCAATGAGTTGTTCCTCATTATCATCCTTATTATCATTATCAGGAGTTTGTAACGACAGTATCTAAGTTATGCTCATATTTCTGTACCGTAACAGATACGATAAAGCATGCAAATCATTCATCTTCTACACTAATACCATCTTCAAGGAGAAGGGTCCTTCGTAACTTCACCTCAACTAATCGCAATACATTAGCAGGATTGATTAGCAATCGCCGCCCCATCTGACGCTTCACACAAATAAGGTCACAAAACGCAACTTGGGAGGCACACTGCACCGTCCCTACTGGCGAACCGACAGGTCAAAGTGCAATGCGGCATGGCACACGCAGAGGCCTCTAACGGACGACTGCAGAGTTTTGCAGATGCGGGAGTATCACTAGTGCAATAAGGGAGCTTTACATTATCTCTCATACGATTTTGGTGTATATGTGTTTGTTCGAGCCCAAATACTTTCTTTGTGAGTTGTTTGTGAATCTATCGGATTAAACTGCGTGGTCATCAGTCCGTAGCTTAGAAACCACTTAGACCTAGGTAAACTAACCTAAGGACAACACACACACCCATGCCCCAGGGAGGACTCGAACCTCCGAAGGCGACCAACTGCGCGCTCCGCAGTGAGGCGCCTTAGACCGCTCGGCTACTCCACCGCGGCTACAACACTAGTGTTACCGTTCTTATCATGGATCGAAGTCCCCAACTGTCCCAATATGTAAAGATCATAAATTGCAGAGCAACCACACTTTGCCTTTCCTGATGATCAGGTGTCTTCGTAAAAATGCCACACAAAAGTATCAACATCTCGTGAAACAGCATTAAACGGACGCTCATGTTCAAATGGTGCATTTTCTGCAACACGCACACACAACTCGTGTTCACGTTATTAGCACTGGAAATCAAAACATCGTTGAGAAAAGTCTATAAGCAACGTTGTTTTGTGTCGTTATTTCATTTACTTTAATGTAAGAGAAACTTCCGGGTCCTTTTCAGCCCTTACCACAATGTCATGACGAAAAACCCTCCACAATGTCTTAGTCTCATTCAATACCATTTTTAATGCAAACTGAGATTGATGTAATACTTGTATTAAATTAACAAACTCAGTTTCCATTTTCCCCTCTCTCACGTTAACTTTGTCGAAATAATAAATTAATATAGAAGTTTCTCATCCTTTGGGGCGACGTTTTCAATTCATTTAGTCACTACCGCATCAGATTGAAGCACGATGAGGGTGATATTTTATTGCTGCTGCCACATACCAACAATAATGTTGGTTAACAAGTACAAATTTGCAACGTTTCCTTCGTGATACAGCGCTTGTAAACGAACGAAATTTTATACAGACAAGTGACATTCCTCTTGTTTTTAAGACAGAATATATAGAAGACATACAGACAAACATTCATATATATATAGTGTGAGAGAGAGGGGGGGGGGAGGGAGAGAGATTTGGGAGAAAATCTGAGTAGTACTCTTAACTTGTTTGCAGATGATGCTGACATTTATCGTCTAGTAAATTCGAAATTCGTCAGATGATCAAAACCAAATCCCGACACGACTGACGCTAGTGTCGCTCAAGCTGTCAGATGGAAACAGATTTTACCCAAGTCAGTACCGCGACTGCGGTATTAACACTGAGGCCTTACTGTGTTCTGCCCCTGTGTCTTATGCTGCCCGAGCAACTGCAGTGCAGTTTGAGTTGCCTGCGTCGCAGGGGCCACTTCTGTACGAGTAAGCGAGGTGATGCCGCATTCTCGATTTATCTTACAAGCTGCACTGAAGCATGTCAAACAGTTTGAAGTATTTTTATCAATGCCGACTCACAATAACATAATTTCCAAATTAATGATAAAGGAGAGGAAGGAAGAAGGATTAGGAAGGAAAAGATTGACAGTCGCTGCTGTAGGGCATTGAAATGAAACAATGGTGACAAGTGAAAATGTGAGCCGGACCGGGAATCGAACCCGGGTCTCCCGCTTCGGGCCAGCGGTCGCCTTAACCACTTGGCCACCCGGGCTCGTCTCCCGTCCGTCTCAAATTCCCACAAGTCGCACGCTATGGCTGTAGCGCCCCTATCGTTCATGCCCTCTTGTTGTGTTGTTGTTGTGGTCTTCAGTCCGGAGACTGGTTTGATGCAGCTCTCCACAATACCCTATCCTGAGCAAGCCTCTTCATCTCCACATAAGAACGGCAACCTACATCTGTCTGAATCTGCTTACTGTATCCATCTCTTGGTCTTCCTCTGCGATTTTTACCCCATACACTTCCCTCCAACGCTAAATTCACAATTCCTTGATGCCTAAGAATGTGTCCTAACAATCTATCCCTTCTTTTAGTCAAGTTATGCCAGAAATTCCTTTTCTCCCCAATTCTGTTCAGTACCTCCTCATTAGTTACGCGATCCACCCACCTAATCTTCAGCATTCTTCTGTAGCACCATATTTCAAAAGCCTCAATCCTCTTCCTGTCCGCACTGTTTATTGTCCATGTCTCACTCCCATACAAGGCAACACTCCATACAAATGCCTTCAGAAATGACTTCCTTAGGTTTAAATCAATATTCGATGTTAACAAATTTCTCTTTTTCATGAACGCTTTTCTACTCATTGCCATTCTGCATTTTATATCCTCTGTACTTCGACCATCATTTGTTGTTTTACTGCCCAAGTAACAAAGCTCATCTACCTCCTTTATTGCTTCGTTTCCCAATCTAATTCCTTCAGCATCCCCTGATTTTCTTACACTGCACTCCATTACCCTAGTTTTGCTCTTCATTACCCTAGTTTTGCATCTTATATGCACCTTACACTCGCCATTTCGGATTCCCGTGCGAGGTCGAACGTATGAACGCATCTGCGGTGAAGTATTAGATAGCTGACGCCGTCGTCGCGTCTAAATACTTATTGTTTTGGTATGGTGTCTGTTCTTTCAAACATGTCCGAAAGAACAGACACCATACCAAAACAATAAATAACATAATTTTCCACGGGCGTAAATGTAGTATTAGCAAACTGCAAGAGAAATATTCCATCGTTTTTCGGGTGTGCACCCGGGACAGTGACAATTCTTCGTTACAAATGAATAATTAATCATTAAAAGTGGCAACATCAATCGGAAGTGAAGACGCAGACATTCTTTCAGAACGAAGGCGTGATATAAGTGGCGTCCATGCATTGTCAAGATGAAATTCGTCGTCACGATATAACAGGTTGTCCGCCAGTTGTATGTGAACAGCTTCCTTTACAACTGAGTCCAAGAAAGTAGAAGCTGTGCTTAAAGTCTATTTACCGTATAAATAGGCACGCGCAGACGCTGAGGAAACTCAGTCTTGCACTGGCCTTGAAGATGGTTGTAAGGTTTGCAGCCGAAATACCGGACGAAGAATTGTCGCTGTCCCACATGCACTCCCGAAAGACGATGGAATATTATGTTCGCCGGGAAAACTTCAAGAATCACATTGAAAGAGATTTTTTTTTTTTTTTTTTTTTTTTTTTTTTTTTTTTTTTTTTGCCTTGAGATAGTAGTGAACACATATATACATGTGGCGTCTGTTCCGAAAGAACAGACGTCACTTCTGATCCTGCAGTTGTTATTATTTAATATTCACAGAATATATGATATCAACTGCGATTGGGCAAAGCTGAAAATGTGTACCCAGCCGGGATTCGAACCCGGGTCTCCTGCTTTCTAGGCAGTTGCGCTGACCCCTACACCACTGGGGACACAGTGATCACCGCACCTGCAAGGACTACCTAAGCACGCCTCCCGTCAGATACAAATTCCCAGCTTCGCCCTGCCCACAGTACTCAAACTCGTAGTTATGAAAGTAATTCCCGTAAGAGTAAGGGCTTCAAACTTACCCACCCCTCCCCTGCCCAATCGCAGTTGATATAATATCCCGGTGACGGGCAATGATCCTATCGTTAGTGGGGAGAGGTGGGCAAAGTTTGAAGCCCTTACTCTTACGGGAATTACTTTCATAACTACGAGTTTGAGTACTGTGGGCAGGGCGAAGCTGGGAGTTTGTGTCTGACGGGAGGCGTGCTTAGGTAGTCCTTGCAGGTGCGGTGATCACTGTGTCCCCAGTGGTGTAGGGGTCAGCGCAACTGCCTAGAAAGCAGGAGACCCGGGTTCGAATCCCGGTTGGGTACACATTTTCAGCTTTGCCCAATCGCAGTTGATGTCATATATTCTATGAATAATCAAAAGGATGTAGGTAGCCGTTGTTATTGTCAGATGGAGAGACTTGCAGATGACAGGAGAGCTGCATCAGACCAGTCTGCTGACTGGAGAGCACAGCAGCAACAAGACTACTTGTGAGGCCTGGTCAGAGTAGGTGGGTGGGCGGGGCCGCTTGGCGTCGCTTTCGTTCGGCGCTCCCGCGGGTCGCTGGGAGTGTTGGGGTCCGCCCACCACTCGGCTGCTGCCGGCTCACACACACACGGCTGATGCTACGCTTTCTCCCGGCGACATTTCAGCCGTGCGACGTCACAGGCCAGCGTGACCCGCGACCAGTTCAACTCCCGCCACACTGCTCCCATCTCTCCCACTGACTGCACCTCGCCTCCCGCACACTTCCACCCTGTCACCTTTCACATTCGCCGTTCACTGTTCGTGTTCCACGTTATCCTCAACCGGTGCAATTTTCTTCCTTGCAGCACGTCTGTTGAGTTTCGCTCGCGCAGACACATAGCCGCAAAGTAGATTTATACAACACTGGCACTCTTGTCACACTGCAGACATTAGTGTACATCAAACTTCCTTGCAGGTTAAAACTGTGCGCCGGAACCGAGACTCGAACCTGAGAACATCCCTGAGGCTGTGGCTAAGTCATGTCTCCACCATATCCTTTCTTCCGGGAGTGCTAGTCTTGCATGTTTCGCAGGAGAGCTTCTGTGAAGTTTGGAAAGTAGGAGGCGAGGTACTGGTGGAAGTAGAGTTGTGAGGCCTTTAGACAAAGGCACGTCAAACATATAAAATGATAACATATGCTGTGTAACAGATTGCGCGGCGGGGCAAAGTGCTTGGAATTTTGCACGAATTTAAAATTGTACTTGCGGGATTATAATCAAAAAATTTTGAAAATTCTCCTATTTCACCTATTCCAAAAACCTCGAGAGAGGAGCTTAAAATATATGAAGAGATCAAACAGAGAATTTTTTGTAGAAACCTCTTGAATAATTTCTGGAAAAAACGGAACATACATTATTTTTCGAAAATAAAACTTCAGATTTCTTTTTAAAAAAGTTGATTATATATAATCAAAGGATTGGATATTTAAATGTGTTACTTTCATGTAAACTGTGGATTTGGTGCATTTTTGAAACAGTGTGTGTTTTTCATCAATATCCCCGCTTAAGAGAGCTGCTCAGGTCATCTCCTGATACGCTAGCAGCACAGAACACTTTCTCGGGGAACGGCAGAAGTCACCTCTGTTTTTTCAACCTTTTTCCATCTGTTATTATTCTGAAACTAATCATGGAACTACTCGCAATACTTTGTCTATCGACACAGTTTGAAAAAAATAGCTTGTGAGGAACAGTATCTCTCGACCAATGTAAATGCTGGGTTGGTTCCTGAAGCGATTCACGACTGCCTCTCTCGACCCCACACCAACTGCCCAAGTGTTTCATTGCCGTCGACCTTCACTGTGCCGGGCCAGGGAACTCTAAACACTTTAAAAACCTCTCCTTCCACCCACCGTCTACTCCATTCCGTCCCAGAAACAACATTCTCAGTAACCACCCGAGCATCACGTTCCACTCCCCTTCTCCCTCAATTGCCCTCCCAACCGCCCCGTTAACTCGTGCTCAATCTCACGGCACCTTCTCCAGCAACCAGTCCGCGCAATTGCTGCGTCCTCAGGCAGTTTTCTCTTCTGGCTTTTACATCTCATTACTCTCGATTTCACACTTAAACACGCTTACATAGCTTCATCAAGTTCCTGCGACGTTTCAAATGTCTCCCCTTTACAACTTTCTCCGTTGTTTAGAATTTAGTTCCGGGCTCTTTCTCGTGCTTGAGATGCTCAAATTCCTTTCACATTTCCAAGACAGTGCTGACAATTATTTTGCTCCTGTCTTAGTCACGTTTTTGTTTCCTAGAACTGTTTCGCCTCTTTCACTATACTCTTCCCAGGTTTAGAACGTGGTAGCAAGTCATTACTCTACCTCGAATCTCGTAAAAATGTGTCTTACTGACGTCTCTCTTATACCCTAGTTTTCTTTTCGAGCATGAAAATTAGTTGCCATTGCGACTATGCGATGGTTTGAAATTCGCAGTGAAATTAAATCTTACGTCGCCGATATTCTTAGGCTGGTTAACTCCAGAAATTTGTTTGGTAGTGTAGACCTACTGGAATAACCAGAATATATACTGTTACATATTCGAGATGATCCGTGTAGTCACAAACGCCGTGCACGAACTGAAATAAATTCAGAAAAAAAAACGTATGTCAACTAAGCACGATCACTTTATTCATTCAGAAAATTGTTAAAAAAACCGTAATTTTTATAATAATAAGATCTGATTCTCTAAAGCACTGAACGGGTCCTTCGCACCTCCATCTTCTACCATCCATTGCTACCCTCTTAGTATTGCTGTAGGCACTCTCATCCATCACTTCATTCAGGATCTAAAATCTTTTCCTCTGGGCATTGAGTCAAACAGAGCAAGGATGGCGTGTACAGGTACAGATGCCCATGCAGCTTCAACACGATACCACAGTTCATCAAGAGTAGTGACTGGCGTATTGTGACGAGCCAGTTGCTCGGCCACCATTGACCAGACGTTTTCAGTTGGTGAGAGATCTGGAGAATGTGCTGGCCAGGACAGCAGTCGAACATTTTCCGTATACAGAAAGGTCCGTACAGGACCTGCAATATTCGCTCGTGCACTATCCTGCTGAAACGTAGGTTTCGCAGGGATCGAATGAAGGGTAGAGCCACGCGTCGTAACACATCTGAAATGTAACGGTGACTGTTCATATTGCCATCGATGCGATCAAGAGGTGACCGAGACGTGTAACCAATGACACCCCATATCATCACGCCGTGTGATACGCCAGTATGGCGATGGCGAATACAGCTTCCAATGTGCGTTCACCGCGATGTCGCCAAACACGGATGCGACCATCATGAGGCTGTATACAGAACCTGGATTAATCCGGAAAAATGACGTTTTGCCAATCATGCACCTAGGTTCGTCGTTGCGTATACCATCGCAGGCGCTCCTATCTGTGATGCAGCGTCAAGGGTAACCGCAGCCATGGTCTCCGAGCTGATAGTCGATGTTGCTGCAAACGTTGTCGAACTATTCGTGCAGATGGTTGCTGTCTTGCAAACGTCCTCATCTGTTGACTCAGAGATCGAGACGTGGCTGCACGATCCGTTACAGCCATGCGGATAAGATGCCTGTCATCTCGACTGCTAGTGATACGAGGCCGTTGGGATCCAGCACGGCGTTCCGTATTGCCCTCCTGAACCCACCGACTCCATATTCTGCTAACAGTCACTGGATCGCGACCAACGCGAGCAGCAATGTCGCGATACGATAAACCGCAATCGCGATAGGCTACAATGCGACCTTTATCAAAGTCGGAAACGCATTTCCCCTCCTTACACGAGGCATCAGAACAACGTTTCCCCAGGCAACGCCGGTCAACTGCTGTTTGTGTATAAGAAATCGGTTGGAAACTTTCCTCATGTCAGCATGTTGTAGGTGTCGCCCTTGCACAACCCTTGTGTGAATGCTCTGAAAAGCTAATCATTTTCATATCACAGCATCTTCCTCCTTTCGGTTGAATTACGCGTGTGTAGCACGTCATATACGTGGTGCAGTAGTTTATAGGCCAGGAGCGTATTATAAGGGTTGAGCTGCATGACAACGAATCGTTTCCAATAAAATACTGGAAAAACGCGTATATAGCCGTTCAGTAGCGGGTTTAGCAGCTGGTTATTAGGATAAGGTGGTACAAATTCGATATAGGTACAATTCCGATCAACATAAGTTTTCGCGCCATTTGTCTGTCTCGTAGTGTCTCTTTGTGTCGCGTTGTAGAGTAGCAGGTTTCTAAAGCTCCTCCTGTCTTTTCCAAGAATACACCGCTTTGCGGTAAGGAGATATAAATGTTTTACCCTTCAAAGAGGTAAGTGAAGCTAGTTAGTCTAACGCGCTCTTGTAAATCATCTAGTTAAGGGTTACTGGATTCGCTGCCAAAAATGCAATGTTTGGTACCACGAAGTACGCGTTGGTGCCTGACAGAAAAAGTGCTTTTTATGTGGAAGATGCCCGCAATCAAAATTGTACGAGGAAGTGATCATAATTGTACCTAGTGTGGTACAATTTCGATCGATGTTTCCCAATTCCGTAGCCTTTTTTTGTGTCTATACCCACATTATATATACATGTGGCGTCTGTTCCGAGAGAACAGACGTCACTTCTGCTCCTGCAGTTGTTATTATTCAACATTCATAGAATATATGACATCAACTGCGATTGGGCAAAGCTGAAAATGTGTACCCAGCCAGGATTCGAACCCGTGTCTCCTGCTTTCTAGGCAGTTGCGCTGACCCCTACACCACTGGGGACACAGTGATCACCGCACCTGCAAGAACTACCTAAGCACGCCTCCCGTCAGATGCAAATTCCCAGCTTTGCCCTGCCCACAGTACTCAAACTCGTAGTTATGAACTAATTCCCGTAAGAGTAAGGGGTGGGCAAAGTTTGAAGCCCTTACTCTTATGGGAATTACTTTCATAACTACGAGTTTGAGTCCTGTGGGCAGGGCGAAGCTGGGAATTTGCATCTGACGGGAGGCGTGCTTAGGTAGTTCTTGCAGGTGCGGTGATCACTGTGTCCCCAGTGGTGTAGGGGGTCAACGAAACTGCCTAGAAAGCAGGAGACCCAGGTTCGAATCCCGGCTGGGTACACATTTTCAGCTTTGCCCAATCGCAGTTGATGTCATATATTCTGTGAATGTTGTATACCAACATTTGTAGCCGGCCGCAGTGGCCGAGGAGACTGAGGCGCTCCAGTCACGGTCTGCACGGCCACTACGGTCGGGGGTTCGAATCCCCCCTCGGGCATGGATATTTGTGCCGTCTTTAGTATAAGGTAGTTCATAAGTAGTTTGTAAGTTTAGGGACTGATAGCCCAGTAGTTAAGTCGCATAGACTAAACAATGATTTGAATCTTTTTTTAAGGCTGACTGGATTCGCTGCCAAAAATGTGATGTTTGGTACTACGAAGTATGCGTTGGTGCCTGACAGAAAAAAGTGCTTTTTATGTGGAAGATGCCCGTAATCAAAATTGTATGAGGAAGTGATCATAATTGTACCTAGTGTGATACATTTTCGATCGATGTTTCTCAATTCCGTAACCTTTTTTTCTGCGTTTATACCAACATTTGTAACTGTATAATATTTGTCTGACATATTCATTAAACATCCAAGAACAAGTGGTATAGTTGAAATTATTCCTTTTCACAATTTATTTCCAAAATTTTAAACATGGCTGCAATTCAGCAACGGTGGAACACGATCCAAGAGTCAACATAGTTTCAGCCGACCAGTTGCATAAAATGGTTTACATCTATAAACCTTTACCCAGGTTTCGGCAAAGTTAATTTTGCCTTCTTCAGAAGGATACAATAAAGCTCACATTAAATAAAGTTTTTAAAATGTGGCTGACTCCATGTCAATAGATTAAAATTTTAAAATTTAAAAACAATGTCACATTATAAAATTTTGGAGCATGTCCACACACAGGTCGAGTGAGTACTGCAAACTTTTTTAATGTGAGCTTTATTGTATCCTTCTGAAGAAGGCAAAATTAATTTTGCCGAAACCTGGGTAAAGGTTTATAGATGTAAACCATTTTATGCAACTGGTCGGCTGAAACTATGTTGACTCTTGGATAATTTATTTCCAGTTATAATAACATTTGTCCGAAATGATGGAAATTGTACCACGTTACCCTACAGAAGCCGCGCCTGTGCGCTACACAGTGCCTTGCGCAACGCCTCGCCGCAGAGCAGAGAGCTTGCTGGGTTGTTCCCAGAGAGCTCCTTAGCCTGCTCACAGAGTGTGCCGGATGTGCGAAAGCCGCCTGCGTTCCGTGCCGGTAGCGGCGACGTTTCCGTGCCTCTGCGCGACGTCGTCTTCAGGCGAAACTCTGCGGCATTCACAATGCACTGCCCGCCAACGCTCCGGTTGCGAGGCGGTTGCGCTAGCCGTCGCCATACATCTCGTTAGCATATTTCGCAATCTGCAGTGTCTCACAATAGCAAAGGGAAAACAGCAGGGCGAAGAGAAAGAAATGAAAGTTGACGGGTTGGACGGTGTGTAGCGAGACTTAATGTCCAAATTCCCAAATGCACCAAAAATAAACGAAAAATATATATATGTAATCAATAAAGCAGATAAAAATTCGCTTCACGCTTTCCTGAGTGATAGTCTCCAGTCTTTCGAAACTAAAAATGCGAGTGTAGATCAGTTGTGGCTTACATTCAAAGACATAATATCAGTAGCAATCGAGAGATTAATACCAAATAAATTAATAAAAGTGGGGGCTGACCCCCGTGGTACACAAAACAGGTCAGAAACAAAGAAAAACCCATGCAAAATTTAAAAAGACACAGAATCCACAAGACTGGCAATCTTTTACTGAAACTCGCAACCTAGCGCGGACATCAATGCGAAAAGCCTATAGTAGTTACCACAACGAAATTCCGTCTCGTAATCTTGCAGAAAATCCAAAGAAATTCTGGTCATATGTGAAGTACACTAGCGGCAAAACACAAACAATACCTTCACTACGCGATAGCAATGGTAATACTACCGATGACAGTACTGCTAAGGCAGAATTACTAAACACAGCTTTCCGAAATTCGTTCACCAAAGAAGACGAAGTGAACACTCCAGTATTCAATCCAAGAACAGACGCCAGCATGCGAAACTTAGAAGTAGAAAAAATAAAAAATAAAAGTTCAAATGTTTGTATAGCTTATGGGACTTAACTACGGGGTCATCAGTCCCTAAACTTACAAACTACTTATGAACTAGCTAATCCTAAGGACGGCACAAATATCCATGCCCGAGGGGGGATTCGAACCCCTGACCGTAGTGGCCGTGCAGACCGTGACTGCAGCGCCTCAGTCCCCTTAGCCACCGCGGCCAGCTCTACAGTTTTATATCAGACGCTTACAAGGGGATTGTTATTTCCTGAAATTCGTCAGGATGTAAACATTCCTAGAATTCATGGTGTACGAATATTTAAAAAAAAATAATTTTTTACGAAGTCGTACATTGGATTTGAAGTTATTTGAGATACCCCTATGACAGAAAACATCTATGGTAAAGTGCCTGCAACGATTTATCAACACTTTTGAAAATCCATTACTGTTGAGTAATCTGTTGTTATATATGGGATACTCTCCAAATCACATTTAAGTACCTGCCAGAGGCTTCATCGAACCACCATCATACTATTTATCTCCCATTCCATTCTCGAATAGCGCGCGGGAAGAAAGAACACCTGAATCTCTCCGTTCGAGCTCTGATTTCTCGTATTTTACCTACGTAAGTGGCAGTCAACAATATATTTTCGCATTCGGAGGAGAATGTTGGCGATTGGAGTTTCGCAAGTAGCCCACGCTGCAGCGATAAGCGCCGTTGTTGTAATGATTCCCATCCCAGACCCTGTATCATTTCCGTAACGCTGTCTCCCCTGTATCGTGACAATACGAAACGAGCTGCCCTTCTTTGGACTCTTTCGATGTCCTCCGTCAAACCCACCTGATAAGGATCCCAAACTGGGCTGCAATACTCCAAAAATGGACGGACAAGCGTAGTGTATGCAGTTTCTTTTGTAGTTCTGTTGCATGTTTTAAGGGTTCTGCCAATAAAACGCAGTCTCTGGTTCGCCTTTCCACGACATTATCTACGTGTTCTTTCCAGTTTAAGTCTGAATTAATAGTAATTCCTAAGTATTTTATGGAGTTTACGGCCATTACTTTTGATTGATTTATCCTGTAAACAAAGTTTAACGGATTTCTTTTTTTTTACTCATGTGGAAGACTTCACACTTCTCATTATTTATAGTCAATTGCCAATTTCTACATCATACTGATATCTTATTCAGATCGTTCTGCAGTTGGTTTTGATCTTCAGATGATTTTACTAGACGGTAAATGACGGCGTCATCTGCAAACAACCTAAGAGAGCTACTTAGATTTTCCCCTAAATCGTTTATCTAAATAAGGAATAGCAGAGGACCAATAACACTACCCTGTGGAACGCCCGATATCACCTCTGTTTTAGTCGATGCCTTACTATCGATTACTACTAACTGTGTCCTCTCTGACAGGAAATCCGCTATCCAGTAGCAAATTTGGAGCGATATACCATAACCACATTGCTAGCAGAAATGAAACTCACTCATCGTTTTTTTTATTCTTCTTTTTCCATTATTTCTTTTGTTATACAGTTGACGCAAATACATTGATTAAGAAGGTTGTATATTTATACATTTTATTTTTGCAGTGAACACTTTCCTTGTATACAGTTAGATCTGTTTTATTTTCTACTTACAATGAGTTTCATGTATGCAACTTCTACCCGTTTACATCCCTTAACACTAAACCTGCAGTTGACAGGTTGTGCTCCACTGTTCATTCAATGCTTTACTCCATTGTAATAACTCGGTGTGGCTCCTTGGCCTTGGCCTGGTGCAAGTCTTTCAACTGGACGCCACTTCGGCGACTTACGTGTCCCTAGCCCACCCCAGTTATCCAAGCAGGGTAAGGAAAGGAAAGGAAAGGGGACCTACAGCTTAACGTGGAATCTGAATTACGTATCGTTTCTAGGATTTCATCACATCGTTGAGACTCGAAGTCTCGGTTAAAACGCAGGTTTTGAAGCCGCGATCTCAACACTTTACCCCGAGGTCATCGGTTCGTACTTTTCGTCCATTACGCAATACAACTTCCTGGCAGATTGAGACTGCGTGTCATACCGGGATTCGAAGCTGGGTCTTTGCCTTTCGCATGTGCAGTATCTAGGCGTAACATTCCAGAGCGATATGAAATGGAACGAGCATGTAAGGACAGTTGTGAGTAGGGCGGACAGCCAACTTCGGTTTATTGGGAGAATTTTGGGAAGATGTACTTCATCTGTAAAGGAGACCGCGTATAAAACGCTTGTACGACCACGTCTTGAGTATTGCTCAAGTATTTGGGACCCGCAGCAGATCAGTTTAAAGGAAGATATAGAGGCGGTTCAGAGGCGAGCAGCTAGATTTGTTATCGGTAGGTTCGACTAATGCGCGAGTGTCACGGAAATGCTCCGGTAACTCAATTGGGGATCGCTAGAGGAAAGACGACGTTCTTTTCGTGAATTTCTGTTGAGGAAATTTAGAGGGCCGGAATTTGAAGCTGAGTGTAGTACGATCTTGCTGCCGCGTACTTACATTTCCCGTCGTGATCCCAAAGACAAGATAACAGAAATTAGGGCTCGTACGGAGGCATATAGGCATTCTATTTTTCCTCTTTCGATTGGGGAGTGGAACAGGAAAGGAAATGCCTAGTAGTGGTAGAGTGTACCCTCCGCCACGCACCTTACGGTGGATTGCGGAGTATGTATGTAGATGTAGATGTAGTTGTAATCGCTCCACCGAATGTCACCCTTCTCGGTCCGTCCTCACAGCTTTAACTCGAAGGTCCCAGCTTCGATTCGCGTTCCGCCACACACTTTTAATCTACCGCGAAGTTTCATAGCAGTACACATTCGTCTGCAGATTGAAAATATCGTTCTGCATTACTCAGTGTGGTAACAGCTACTCGCCCGGCATTCAGTAGAGCAGCTACTTGTTGCTGGAAAACCCTGCTGCATTGTATTAGTAGACCAGTCATAGCGCGAACCTCGACTGACAATTCAGTGCCGTTGAGAGAAGTCTTTCTTCATCAGGAACTTGTCTTGTCTGTTATTCTTTCCTTTACGGCGGCATTCAAGGGTTTAGACAACAACAACATTGTCCTCGTTGTCCTTGACATTCGGAAGCCGTCACTGGCTAAGGATTACTGTTTACCTACAGAACCGCGAGTTCCTGCTATAAATCTCGACTCTGTCAGCTCATTCGGTTAGTGTAAAACATTCTGAGTCACCTACAGTACTGGTTGACTCTTCTACGAACGTGTCCACACGCTGGCGATGTTAACCTTGCAGATGAAATCATGCGCCAATGTCTATTTGCGATTATTTGCCTGAAGCTACCCTCAGTAATCAATACTTACAAAGGATACTGTTGACACAAAACGCCGGGAACCGCACGAAATCGTGCTTACAACAACACTCCATGATGAAGACAACAGTGATTGGTGTCATTTACGTTCACTTCTTCTTTCTACCAGGACTGGTATTTTAATGAAGAAAAAGGAAGCAATTAACACCGGTAACTTAGACTTTAAGAAAAAATATAATAATCCCCAGTCCAAAGAAAGCAGGCGCAGACTAGTGTGAAAGTTTAAATAGTTATGGTTGCAAGGTTTAAACGGTGATAAAATATCTAAAAGTTGTCCGGAAAAGAGGAAAATCGGGAAAAACTGAAACAGTCTTTTTCAGTGAGCTATCAATACCGTTCGTCCAATTGCTATAAAATTTTGTACATTTCATGTTGAAAGCAAGAGGAATCACATAAAAATTCGGAAAAGTCGCCCGGAAAGTAGGAAAATGTAGGAAAACCGAAAGCAATTTTTTTTCTATGAATAAAAGTCAATTGCCACATGGTTGTAAGAGCATCAGTTGAGTACAGCTTGACAGGACAAGGTTTGTATGAAATCTACAGGAAAATTGGAAAATTTGAGAAAAACTGAAAGTGCGTTTTTCAATGTGTTTTTGATTGAATTCAGCACTAAAACTGACTATTCGCACGACGGAGAGGGGTAATTCTTTTGTTGTTTTGTTCATTATGGTCTTGGAAAAGTTTTCACTAAAAAATAGAGACAGTTAAAAAGGAAAGTTGCAAAATTTGAACAAAATTCCTTTTTTAATGTGTTTCTAAATGTATTCAACACTATAAGTTGAGAACCGTTCATTCGATGGCGATAAAATTTTGATCATTTGACGTTCAAGGAAAGTTGAACGTTCTTATGAACTAAAAATTTGTGAAAGTTACCCGGAAATTTTGAAAATTTGCGAGAAACTGAAGAGCTATTTTCAGTGGTATATCAATATCATTCGTTTGATTGCGATAAAATGTTGTATATTTCACGTTCAAAGTAAGAGTAACGTTACTATGAAATAAAAATTTGGAAAATTTTCCCTGAAAATTGGAAAACTTCAGAAAAAGAGATTTTTCTATGAAATAACAAAAGCATTGATGTGATTGCGATAAAATTTTTCACATTCGACGTTCAAAGTGAGAGGAAGGTTTGAGTGAAGTAAAAGTTTGCAATAGTTGGCCAGGAAATAGGAAAAGATGTGCGTGGTTTGTCCACTCTTTGCGCCCACTATCGAGGCGATACTTAGACTATCTGATGACGCCTTTATAAAGCTACTGAGTTTAACATAAATATTATTAAGAAGTAAGTGATACGAAGTTCACCGGGTCATGTAGTAAATAAATAAAAGTAATCTATCACGACAGAATTCCAACCGCCACCATACGGGTGTAAGGAAGTATTGTCAGCAGGTGATGTTATACAATTACACAGTTTTAATATTTTAATACCAATGTAGCGCAAGATATGTTCATTTAAAATCCATTTGTTTTGTAGGAGTACGTTTGCGATGTAGTATCGATTCATAGCCATAATTAATTTGCAGTTCACATATCTTTGAAAAACCGTCTTTGTATTTGTAACCTCAATGCTACGTGTGGACTATCTGTTTAGTATGAATTTATCTGACAACTCCCTAAGAAGTCGAAAGCTGGTAATAACAAGCAAATAAATAATATTGTGGAACAAAAATACTACGTATTAAGTTGTTAACTTCTTGTTTAACCTAGACCTAACCTTCTTAGGGTTACGCTATATATAAGTTTTATTAAAATTGAAAGTTGGGTTTAGTGTAGGTCAAACAAGACCCAAACGTTGCAAAAATACAATAATACAAAAAGGATAATAATGAAACGCCACGTAGGGTTCAGAAATATCAGACACGTAAACAGTGAATACTGAAACCACGTGCGGGATGAAATGACGTAAAACATGACGTCATTGGTGAAAGCCGAATCGGAGGATAGATTTGACCCGAATTTTTTGGGAATTGCGTTGAATGGCTTTAGCTTCAAGTCCTGAATTTTACGTACCACACACACACACACACACACACACACACACACACACACACATATATATATATATATATAACTCAGGCTTGATTCCATGGTGGAATTTGTGCTCCACGAGTGTATTTGACTTGTGGAAAAAGTTTCAGCAATCAGTCGTAAAATATATATATTTATTTATTCGCAAATCTAGATTTCGACCACTGTGTGGTCATTATCAGTGCTTAAAAACAATTAAAATACTTAAAACATGTCGACCTCCAACATTTTAATTGTTTTTAAGCATTGATCAGTGGCCAAAATCTAGATCTGTGAATAAATAAATATATATATTGACGACTGAGTGCTGAAAAAATTTCCACAAATGAAAAATAGTCTAAAATCCGACAGCCGTGAGGTGTCGTAGTGAGGCATGGATTCCGGTGGTTGGTGCGGTGATTGTGGTTTGAGACGTGCAGTAAAGGCCGCACTGGCTACCGTGTGTGCGTCACTCACCTGTGCGTGTGTGAGTAGCGTCTACCGGGAGCTGCTGCTGCTGCTGCTGCTGAAGCTGTGCTCGCTGACCCTGGCTGGTCACGTCTGCTGCGCCGATTCGCCGCGCCCGCTATATATACCAGCGGCCACGAGAGCAGAGGAGAGGAGGAGCGAACGCAGGCGCAGTCACGCGACGGTGAGGGGCCGGAGAAAGGCGTCTACTGGCAGGGGAGCTTAGGGGGGAGGTTAGGGGGGTTCTGCCGGCACAACGGGAGCAGGCGTCTGCACTGTGCAGGACCAGAGGCCGGGCCGGGCAGGGCACTTTCGCTGACGGCCAGCAGACGGCCGGTAGGTCAGCCGGGCAACGACACGGGTTCCAGAGGACCAGGCCAGCCGCACACACGCACATACATAGCGCTCCCTAAAACACTCCGCCAAAGGCCACCGCCGCCTTCCTGACCCATCCTCAACGTGAGTTCGGCCTCTAACAAGGAGAGGACGCCCAGTGGCGTCGGCGACGTCGGCCACCGCCGACGGCCTCGCGCCCTTGGGGGCCTCGCAAAACGTAGGTAAAATTTTAGCATTTTTTCTTCTTTTTTTATATTTGATGTTAACGGCGCTTTCCAACTGCTAGGTTATATAGCGACGACCTACATCTTATTTACACTAGCTTAACCAATGGACGAACAAAACATTCGTACCCAAGGGTGGGATTTGACCCCCGACGAAATGGACCTCGCTCACCGTGGAAGGAGGAAGCTTGGAGTTTAACGTCCCGTCGACAGCTTGGTCATTAGAGACGGAGCTTACGCTCGGAGTTTTGGGCAAGGATGGGGAAGGAAATCGGCTGTGCCCATTGAAAGGAACCATCCCGGTATTTGCCTGGAGTGATTTAGGGAAATCAGGGAAAACCTAAATCTGGTTGGTCGGAGGTGGATTTGAACCACCGTCCTCCCGAATGCGAGTCCAGTGCGTTACCACTGCTGGAGCCACCTCGCGCGGTTCGCTCACCGCGGTATGACGCCTTAGTGCGCTCGGCCATTCGCGGCCGGCAGCTATTTAGTTATCCGTATTTATTTCCGTATGAGTGCAGCAGTGATGCCATTTTTAGTTAAATGCTTGTAAAACAGTTCCTTCAGTACATTTTAGGAAACGATTTGGAAGATGCATATCCAAATGTTTATATAACAATCAGAATCATGCTCAGTTCCAGTCAGTACAGCTTCGGCCGAGAGAAGCTTCACAAAGTTAAAATTGATTAAGACTGACTTGAAAAGCACAATGAGGCGAGAAAGCTATTTGCGTTGTCAGTACTATCAACTGAAGCCGAAATAGCGGCTAGTATTGAAATGTGATCTTGTGAGACGAAAAGCTGAAAGGTTTCTCTAATTTGTGTTTGTTTATTGTAATTTTTGTCACTGCAATAATACTCGTATTTTATAATAATAGAATTTAGGTATAATGATTACTGATGTATAATTCAGCTCAATTAACAGTTTCTTCATTAATGAAAAAATGAAAGGAGCCTCGCAAAGAGGAGTTCGCCGACTCGCAGTTATCGTCTAGCGCCGCCACTGAGGACGCCTACTCGTCACCGCACAATTCGTCCAAATCTGTGCTTCACTGGCTGTAAACACGGCGTTGTCCGCGTGTTTATTTATCCGACACTCTCCTACTCCACTTATCCTCCTCCCCCCCCCCCCTCCTCGCTCTCTATGCATCCAACTGTTTCTCCCTCACTCACCCATCTGTCTCTGTTCGTTTCCACCTTTCCCTCTCTCTCAGCAAAGTTTCCTGCAAGGTAGCCTCTCTCATACACTTAAAATTTTAGGGGCCAGCCCTCAGTCGCAAAGCACGAACATAATCGTAACCAGGTTTCAATGGCGCTAAGGCCACATGCTTCAGACGAACATGAATATTTGCTTTCACTTGCGCCTGCAGCACTACAAATGTCATTTAAAGACATTATGCAATAAATCCTCCAGGGGCCTTGTTTCGACTTAGGTCTTTCACAGCTCTGTCAAATTCATCTCTCAGTATACTATCTCCTATTTCTCCCTCATCTACTTCTTCCTCCCTTCCTACAACATTGTCTCTAAGTTCATTTCCTTCGTGGAGCCTCTCTATACACTCTTTCCACCTTTCAGTTTTCTCTTCTTTGCTGAGAACTGGTTTTCCATCTGTGTTCCTTATATTCTTAGAGCTGTTTTTCTTATCTCCAAATGTTTCTTTTATTTTCCTGTAGGCTGTATCTATTTTTCCCCTATTTACACATTCTTCTACATCCTAGCATTTGCCTTCTAGTCACTCCTGCTTAGTCATTTTACACTTCCTGTCAATCTCATTTCTTAGTCGTCTGTGCTCCATTTTGCCTGTTTCATTTACTGCATTTCTATATTTTCTCCTTTCATCGATTAAATTTAGTATCTCCTGTGATATCCAAGGATTTTTTGTAGGTCTTGCCCTCCTACCTATTTTGTCCTCTGCTGTCTTCACTATTTCATCCCTCAATGCTACCCATTCCTCCTCTACTGTTTTATTTCCCCCCGTTTCTGTCAATTGTTGCCTAAAGCTCACTCTGAAATTCTTAAGAACTTCAGGTTCCTTCAATTTATCCAGGTCCCACCTCCTTATTTTTCCACCTTTTTGTAGTTTCTTCAGTTTCAGCCTACAACCCATGACCAATAAGTTATGGCCAGTGTTTATATCTGCACCTAGGTACGTTTTACAGTTTAAAACCTGGTTCCGAAATCTATCTCTTACCATTATAAAATCTATCTGGTATCTCCCGGTGTCTCCTGGTCTCTTCCACGTATACAACCTTCTTTTGTGATTCTTAAACCAGGTGTTTGTTATGATTAAATTATGTTCTGTGCAAAATTCTACCAGGCGGCTTCCTCTTTCATTCCTTTTGCCCAGACCATATTCACCTACTATCTTCCCTTCCCTTCCTTGCCCTACAACCGAATTCCAGTCTCTTATAACAATTAAGTTTTCCTCTCCCTTAATTGTCTGAATAATTTCCTTTAGCTCCTCATATGTTTCTTCGATCTCCTCATCATCAGCAGAGCAAGTTGGCATATAAACCTGTACTACTGTGGTCGGTGTTGGCTTCGTATCTATCTTGACTACGATAATGCGACCACTGTGTTGCTCATAGTAGTTTACCCGCATTCCTATCTTCTTATTCATTATCACACCTACTCCTGTATTCCCTCAGAGCTACTGAAGTCTCTGGGAGAACCAGCCATGACAAAACTGTTTCACCTGGTGTGTAAGATGTGAGAGACAGGCGAAGTATCTTCAGACTTTAAGAAAAATGTTATAATCCCCATTCGAAACAAAGCAGGCGCAGACAGGTGTGAAAACTACAGAACCATCAGTTTAATATGTCATGGTTGCAAAATATTAACACGAATTATATACAGAAGGATGGAAAAGCTGGTAGAAGCCGACCTCGGGGAAGATCAGTTTGGGTTCAGGAGAAATGTAGGAACACGGGAGGCAATACTCACTTTACGGCTTATCCTAGAAGATAGATTAAGAAAAGGCAAACCTACATTTCCAGCTTTTGTGGATTTGGAGAAGGCTTTTGACAATGTTCATTGGAATAAACTCTTTCAAGATCTGAAGCAAGCAGGTGTAAAATATTGGGAGCGTAAGGTCATTTACAACTTGTACAAAAACCAGACAGCGGTTCTCAGAGTTGAAGGGCATGAAAGGGATGCAGTGGTTGGAAAGGGAGTAAGACAGGGTTGTAGTCTTTCTCCAATGTTATTCAATTTGTACATTGAGCAAGCTATAAAGGAAAGCAAGGAGAAATTTGGAGAAGGAATTAAAGTTCAAGATGAAGAATTAAAAACATTGCGTTTTGCCGACAACATAGTAATTCTGTCAGAGACAGCAAAGGATCTGGAAGAACAGTTGAACGGAATGGACAGTGTGCTGAAAGGTGCATATAAGATGAACATTAACAAGAGCAAAACTAGGGTAATAGAGTGCAGTGTAAGGAAATCAGGTGATGCTGAAGGAATTAGATTGGGAAACGAAGCAATAAAGGAGGTAGATGAGTTTTGTTACTTGGGCAGTAAAATAACAAATGATGGTCGCAGTACAGAGGATATAAAATGCAGAATGGCAATGGGTAGAAAAGCGTTCATGAAAAAGAGAAATTTGCTAACATCGAATATTAATTCAAACATAAGGAAGTCCTTTCTGAAGGCATTCGTGTGGAGTGTTGCCTTGTATGGGAGTGAAACATGGACGATAAACAGTGCGGACAGGAAGAGGATTGAGGCTTTTGAAATATGGTGCTACAGAAGAATGCTGAAGATTAGGTGGGTGGATCGCGTAACTAATGAGGAGGTACTGAACACAGTTGGGGAGAAAAGAAATTTCTGGCATACGTTGACTAAAAGAAGGGATAGATTGGTAGGACACATTCTTAGACATCAAGGAATTGTGAATTTGGCGTTGGAGGGAAGTGTGTGGGGGTAAAAACCGCAGAGGAAGACCAAGAGATGGATACAGTAAGCAGATTCAGACAGATGTAGGTTGCCGTTCTTATGTGGAGATGAAGAGGCTTGCTCAGGATAGGGTATTGTGGAGAGCTGCATCAAACCAGTCTCCGGACTGAAGACCACTACAACAACATGTTTCCTGTAAGTCAAAGAGTATATACTGTATAGTTAGCTTCCTCGGTCAGAGATTATTGCTCTGTCTGGTTATGGTGTCGCAGTGTAACGGTGGGAATGGGCAGTAAGATGTTGTGATGTAGCGGGCGGGTAGGAGGTTGAACTGTCAGCTGTGGGCAGAGGGTGTCTGTTAGCGCGACTGCTGTATAGGATGAGGATGTTCAGAGTAAGAATGTATAAGGTAATATTTATATGCTTTTGTAATGATGTCGCTTTTTAATTTTCAATATAAATGTGATAATGAAATTTCTCTTCCATTATTTTGTAGTGTGTAGAAGCTTCCAGTTTTCGTCCAATAAGTTTTACGACCAGTTAATTTATGTGAGTTGTTTTGAAGTGAAGTAAAAGTGTTGATCTCAAACGTACTGCCGGCCGCGGTGGCCGAGGGGACTGAGGCGCTCCAGTCACGGTCTGCACGGCCACTACGGTCGGGGGTTCGAACCCCCCTCGGGCATGGATATTTGTGCCGTCCTAGTTCGTAAGTAGTTCATAAGTAGTTTGTAAGTTTAGGGACTGATGACCCCGTAGTTAAGTCCCATAAGATTAACAAACATTTGAACATTTTTGAAAGAATTTGATGTTCTTTTCTTATGTGTGGAAAATCTGAATTTTACGTAACCTATCGTTTGTTATCGACAGAAATCACTGCTAGTCAGACAAACAAAGTCACACACACACACTCACACGGTCAGATAGCAAATCCCAGTTCCATCTCCACGACCAATTCAAAAAATAAATTATATTTAATAAATATCATAAAAAAGATAACTTTCAACCTCTTTCTCTCCCATCTCTCTGTTCGTTTCCACCTTTCCCGCTCTCGGCAAAGTTTCCTGCAAGGTAGCCTCTCTCATATGCTTAAACTTTTAGGGGGCAGCCGTCTGACGGAAAGTAGGAATATAATCGTAACCAGGTTTCAATGCCGCTATGGGCACCTTCTTCAGACGAAGTTGAATGTGTTAAAACCACATGTCAACATCTAAAATAATACAAAAATATCTGACATAATCAGATAGTCACACCTAAAATAAATAATTGTGGCCAGGCGGAGCAGTCACTAGGGGCTGCGATGTCTCCGCTGCTAACGTCGACAGATGACTCCATCGGCCACAATTATTTACTTTTTAGGTATGACTATCTGATTATGTCAGATATTTTTTGTATTATTTTAGATCTTGACATGTAGTTTTAACATATTCATCTTCGTCTGAAGAAAGTGCCCATAGCTGCATTGAAACCTGGTTACGATTACATTCCTACTTTGCGACTGAGAACTGCCCATTAAAAGTTTAACTATATTGTAACAGTCGCTGATTCTCAGCCATGCACAAAACTGTTCTCTCATATACCATACAAACATTTATGTACCCAGTGGCCTTCCTCTTAGTCTTCTGTAGTTCGCGAAAGAACTATTTCGAAACAGCGCTCCCACAGGCGAACTACGCGAACTAGTTCGCAGATCCATCCCCTCTTAGTTCGTCCGCTCCTTTTCCGAAGACTGACGGGGAACAGCGAGAGGACGGGAGAGCGCGCAGAATCGCGTGATTCCCTTCTGTCAGTTGCCGTCATTTAGAGTTGAAATGCAGCTCAGCTGTAGTTTCATAGATCACTGCCACAAGAAATCAATTTTAAAAAATAAAGTACTACGAGTACTCTGTATGCAAAGTAGTTGAATACAGTTGTATCACCCACTCGTGCAAATAACTGGGTTATTCGCCTACGTATGTGATGTCAAATTGCCCAAAAATACGGGTAATAGCACACTGATTCATTATATAAAAAAGCTGTCATAAAAAAAGAAAGAGCTCTTTTAGTAGCGGTAGCAAAAGCCAAAAAGAGCGGACGAACTAGAAAGAGCGGACGAACTAGGAGCAGCGGACGAACTAGGAGCAGCGGACGATTATGCCAAACGTATCTCGCTTCATAGTTCGTTGGATTCTTTGCCTTCTGCTGATGAGAGTCATTTCGAGGTGAGCGTCTGCCTGCTAGATTACATAGTTCAGTGCTACAAAATTTCTGTTTTGATGTATTCTGCACGCTGCAATATCTGCCTAATAAGTTCCATAATGCCAAGATATAGAGATAACTCTAAACTTAAACTCTAGAAATTATCCACAAACTGTTTCTTTTGGTCTGCGTGATATCGTTAGCGGCTCAAGCAGCAAGCGCATGAAGCAGCTAGGTGGGGGAACTTCTCCCTCCACCTGCTTGCGCAGACCACGCCGCTCAGCCGTCACTGGGAGCGGACGAACTAAAAGAACGAACTAGTTCGCGGCAGAGTCGCGAACTAAAATGAGCACTCCCGATCGCGAACTATTATGCGCAAGTCTACTTCCTCTTGTTTTAAAGGTTATCTGTGCAAAAATTCGTAAATATTGGAGAAAAACTATGGATTTCGTAAAATTCCGTAAGTTAATTACCCTCCACCGTGCACCGAACGAGATTTTATACACACAAGGACGTTCCTTTTGTTTTTAAGGTAAAGTGTGCAAAATTTCATCAATATCTGAACAAAACTAAACACTTCTATGCAATAGAAACGCAGGCTCATATTGATAAACGCACATTGTTGTCCTCAAATATTCCAGATTTATATCATACAACCCTTGCTCAGAGAATTTCTATGTTGCAAGATACCCTCCCCCATGCACCGTATGAAACTTAAGGTAGACGGTGAGCTTCCTCCTGTTTTGAAAGTTTTGAAACGTGCGACATTTAGTGAAGATCGGAATGAAACTGTAGATTTCGTGAGTCTGTAGGAGAAGTACGCTCCGCCATGCACCTATCACAAAATTCTTTCTTAGCTGACGTTTTCTACCTATAAACTACATTCCTGCCGAATTGAAGCGTAGTTTTCGAGATTTCGTGTTTAGTCAGTCAGTGAGTGAGTGAGTGTCCTTTCACTTTTATATAGATAGAGATAAAAAAAAAAAAAAAACAGATTGCTTAATTTTGGGTGCAAGAGAATTTAGGGAGACTTGCAGACAAAAATAAATAGTAACATGCAAATGTGTAATGCTATACAAGGTCAGGCCCTCTGTTTTATTGAACAGACGGCCGTGGAACGTGGTTTAATCTGTGCTGACTCCATGAGCAGTCTGCAGGCCATTGATCGTTGTTTCCCCTCCCATCCTTTAGTTATTTCCATCCATGAACTCCTTGCTGACCTTCATCGTGCTGCCTGCTCCGTTACCTTTCTCTGGGTGCCAAGCCATGTCGGTATCACAGGGAATGAAGAGGCTGACCGGTTGGCTAGATCGGCAATTACTCGCTGCCCATCTCCCTTTCTAATTCCGGGTGCGGATCTGCGGGTGCAGGTCAGATCTTTGCTTCACTCCTCATGGGATAGCAGTTGGAAAGCTACTGCCCCTTCCAATAAACTCCGCACCATCAAAGATTCGACTGCAGCTTGGAGTTCATCTTTACGCCCTTCCCGGAGAGAATCAATTGTCCTCTGTCGCCTCCGTCTTGGACACTGCAGGCTGACCCGTGGATTTCTTTTACGAAATGACAGTCCACCACATTGTGATTGTGGAGCCGTACAATCCGTGTCTCATATTCTGACTGAATGTCCTCTCCATTCGACACTCCGTGCCGACTATGGCCTACCGCCTGCATTGCCTTCAGTTTTGGCGGATGACCCACGGATGGTTGATCGCGTCCTTGCCTTGCTCCGTGAAAGTAGATTTTATTGTCAGCTCTAGGACTCGCTTGGTCGGGGTGAGTGGGTTTGTGATTCTTGGCTGATTGTGGGGTTTAGAGCCTTATCCCCACCAGTCTCCCACTCTTTTACATTTTAATGTAGTTTTATTTCTCCCTGCTCTGGAGCTGTGATACGTTGACCACTGTGCCATTAGTAACTTGTGGTTTAGGGTAGAGGTCGCTTCTGGAGCTGTGGGAGCGGACACTGTAGCACTTGCTGCCCTGGGTTGGTCTTAGTCTAGTTGGTTTGACGATTTTAATTCCTAGTGTAATAGTCTTTTGGCTTTCCCCTATTTTTATTTGGGTTCCTAGGCGTGTACAATTTGAGGTTGAAGGGACTGATGACCTCGTTGTTTGGTCCCTCATGTCCACCACCACCACCACCATCTGATGCGACAGTTTTACGGCATCTACAGCGAAACTGTTGTGAGCGATATACTTCTCTTAGTTTCGTAATTTTTGGCGGGTGGGGAGATCAGTTACAGAACGCTTCATAAACGTCCGAAATTACATGCAAACTTTGTTGCAGGTTCCTAAATACTCCCATTTTCCAATAACTGATGCATAAATCTGGGTATTCTCACGCGGTGGCCTCTCATTATTTATGACGTCATATCTTCTGAGCTATGTGTCGTGCTCTTTTGTTTTTGGGTCAGAAACCTTCGCGGGCGTACGGTGAACAGTTCACCAAAGTTTCATTGCAATCTAAAGAATGGTTTATGAACACATAGCGGACATACAGACAAACATTCAGCAGAGCGTGGTGAGATATGATAGTGCACCATGTGGGAACTCGAGATGTCTAAACGGTTAGGAATTAAAGGGAATTCTGATACGGATCTATCACCATATGTACCTTGTCAACTGCTCCTGAGAGAGTGTGTCTAGAAAGCGGTGTTTGGATCATCGGTAAGAGATCGGTTTTGTTTTGAAAGGTTCGCGGATTCGATTTCGCCCGGCGGCAAATTATTATTATTATTTTTAAGAATTCCAATCAGCAGAAGAACTAATAGGAGAATTGTCAGCTGTTTGGTGCTGCTGTATGTGTGTGTGTTTTGCACTGTTATAAGTACTTTAAGCAGAGAGGTTTTGACGGCTCTGATTGAATATGTAATGATACATTGAAGACATAACATTACATATCATGGATCCACTATTATCATATTTCTCTACAGCTCCATTCTCTAATAGCTCGCGTAAAAAAGGAACACCTAAATCTTTCCATTAGCGATCTATTTCTTTTATTTTATTTTGATGATCATGTCTCCCTATGTTGGTGACTGCTAACATAGCATGTTAAAAAGTTGATGAAATAAATGTCGCAAATAGATATCGTCGCAACACATAACGCCTTTGTTTTTAGTGATTTCAACCACAACTCGTGCATCATTTCCGTGACAATCTCTCCCCTATATCGCGACAGTACAAAACGAGCTGCCCTTCTCTGAACTTTCTCTAAATCGTCCGTCAGTCCCACCTGGTATGGATTCCACAATGCTCCGCAATACTCCAAAATAGGACGCGCAAGTTGATAGAGCTGTTGCATCTTCTAAGAGTTCAGCCAACGACACTTAGTCTTTGGTTCGCCTTACCTACAATATGTTCTGTGTGTTCTTTCCAGTTTCAGTAGTGCTTAATTGTCACTCCTAGGTGTTTAGTTGAATTTACGGCGTGTAGGTTTGACTGATTTATCGTGTAAATGAAGTTTAATGGATTTCTTTTAGTGGCCATATGGATGACTTCACACTTATTATAAAGGGTCAATTGCAATTTTTGCACCATACAGATATCCTATGTGAATCATTTTCTTGTCATCTGGTGACTTCACTAACCGATAAATTACAGCGTCATACACTAACAGTCTAAGAGATCTACTCAAGTTGTCTTCTATGAACTGCTGTTCGTTAGTCTCGGTAAAACTCGAGAACGGGTGAACCGATTTGACTAATTTCAGTCTTGAAATATTCGTGTAAGTCCAGGGAGGGTTTAATCGGTGATAAAATATGGAAAAGTTGGCCAGATAAAAGGAAAAGTGAGCTATCAATACCGTTCGTCGAATTGCGATAAAATTTTGTACATTTCATGTCGAAAGCAAGATGAAGATTTGTATCACATAAAAATTTGGAAAAGTCGTCCGGAAAGTAGAAAAATTTAGGAAAAATCAAAAGCGATTTTTTTCGAATAAAAATAAACTGCCACATGTTTGTAAGAGTGTCACTTGAGTACTGTTTGACAGGACAAGATTTGTATGAAATATTTTTTTTTTCGAAAATCTACCGGAAAATTAGAAAATTTGAGAAAAATAGAAAGTGCGTTTCTCGGTGTGTTTTTGATTGAATTCAGCACTATAACTGACTATTCTCACGACGGAGAGGGGTGATTCTTTTGTTGTTTTGTTCATTATGGTCTTGGAAAAGTTTTCACTAAAACAAAAAAACAGACAGTTAAAAAGGAAAGTCGCAAAATTCGAACCAAATTTTCTTTTTTAATATGTTTATAAATGTACTCAACACTATAAGTTGAGAACCGTTGATCCGCTTGCGATAAAATTTTGATCATTTGACGTTCAATGAAAGATGAACGTTGTTATGAACTAAACATACGAGAAAGTTACCCGGAAAAATTGGAAATTCGCGAGAAACTGAAAGAGCTTTTTTCAATTGGATGTCAATATCATTCGTCTGGTTGCGATAAAATTTTGCATATTTAACGTTCAAAGCAAGAGTAACGTTCTCATGAAATAACAATTGGGAAAATTTTCCTGGAAAATTAGAAAATACAGAAAAGTAGAAAGAGATTTTTTTATGAAATATCAATACCATTCATCTGATGGCGATAAAATTTTGCACATTCGACGTTCATAGCGAGAGGAAGGTTTGAGTTAAATGAAAGTTTGGAATAGTTGTCCAGAAAATAGGAAAATTTGTGGAAAACTGAAAGAGCTCTTTTCTGTGGGATATCAATATCATTCGTACGATTGCGATAAAATTCTGCACATTTGACGTTCAAAGAAAATGCCTTTACAAAGCCACTGGGTCTAAAATGCATATGATTTATATTAATTTGGTTTATATTAAGAGGTAAGTGATACGAATTTCACTGGGTCATCTAGTCGTTTATAAAAATAAGGAACGGTAGGGACCCTATACCACTTCCCAGGGGAACACTAGATATCGCTTCAGTTCTACTCGACGACTTATCGTCAGTTACAACGCACAGTGTCCTTTCTGACAGGAAATCACGAATCCAGTCGCACAACTGTTGCGGTATTCTCCCATAAGCACGCAGTTTGATTATAAGGCGCTCGTCAGGTACAGTGTCGAAAGCCTTTCGGAAATGTAGTAATACGGAATCTGTTTGACAACCCTTGTAGATAGCACTCATCACATCATGTGAGTCAAGTGCTAGCTGTGTTTCACAAGAACGATACTTTCTGAATCCGTGTACACTATGGGTCAATAGGTCGTTCTCTTCGAGGTGGTTCATAATATTTGAGAGAAGTATATGTTCTGACGTCAGTGATATAGGTAGGGATGCAAACAACACATCGATATTTTGCCCAAAAACATCGATGTTAACATCGGAGTTTTGAACAGCGATATACCGCCGATGTATCGTTGATGTATCGCCTATGTATCGGCGGTAGAAGTCGAAAACTATCGACCCCGTTAAACCTTGGTTCTAAGCCTTTATACTGTATATTAAAAGAATGTTCTAGAATACTATATGTTATTTACATTTTCATCTGATGAGAAAACTAAGGAGGAAACAAATATTTGGGTGTTTATCTCCGAATAACTAAAAAAAAAAAAAAAAAATAAAAATCAGTTAATTAAAACAGTGAATAAAATGGTGGACATTAAAAGATTTTTTTTTTTTTTTTTTGGTACGGTACGAGTAATTATTAAATACATGACGGTAGAAGTTATTGGAGCTTTACGACACTGGAGAATGCAGATATTACAAAGACATATCCCAAATCTTTATCTGCAACAAAATTATTAAAGCTTTTATCGATATTATTTGATTTACTAACTTTTTTTATGTCGACGTTCGATAATTAATCAGATTTTTGGCCCACACAGGCGGGTGACTTCGACAGTGTTACCACAATCACACTCTTATAACCTGCTGTTGAAACTTCAGTTAAAACATCAAACAAACATTGGCTTAAAAATTCGAGACAGAGGATAAAAAACGTTAAGTACCTATAACACAGATGACAGCTCTCCATTTCTGCTATGTACATGATTTTATAAACGACATCCACGAATAGGCCTTTTCGTTTTAAAAATACCTACATGATTCGATAATATATGATAGAGAATTATTTTTTTTAATTCTTCTCCACATCGACAGCTAAGAAAAAAGGCAATACGTAAACAAAACGCAAGTTGAAACTTCCTGGCAGATTAAAATTGTGTGCCGGAACCGGGACTCGAACCTGGGAAAGTAGGAGCCGAGGTACTGGCGGAAGTAAAGTTGTGAGGCGGCATCATGAGTCGTGTCGGGATAGCACAGTCGGTAGAGCGCTTGCCCGCGAAAGCAAAGGTCCCAGGTTCGAGTCCCGGTTCCGGCACGCAATTTTAATCTGCCAGGGAGTTTCATATCAGCACACACTCCGCTGCAGAGTGAAAGTTTCATTCTGAAAACGCAAGTTATTTCACACGTAATCAACACATCGAGTTAAATCCAAACTCAATCAGCACAATACGTTGCGAAACGTCATGCCCAACTTCGTTTTCATTCAAATCTGCCATTTTTCTGTGTATTCGTAGCCTAGACAAAGAACATATTGAGGCACATACATCACATTTTAATACCAAATTACAAACATCCCGCCGCTAACGCCATGTGTAAGTCGGGTTTTGTAAAGAAACAGGTAATTGTTTCCAGTGCGTTTGTGTTTTAAAATGTCTCTGAAAACACGCTTTACTTTCAGTTATTATGATACCGAAAAATAAAATCATTTCAGTGCGCTTTCCATAATATTTCTAAATAGTATGAAAACATCGATATTTTCAAACATCGATGTTTACACAGCGATGATTTTTAACATTGATGTTTTTCCGTCTGAACAACGATGTCTTAATATCGATGTTTCTCAGAGCGATGTCACATCCCTAGATATAGGCCTGTAATTTGCCGAATCACTCCTATTGCCTTTCTCGAATATTGTGCAACTGTCCTTCCTATGGTATTGATACTTTGTTTCTCTCTGTTACTTGACGTACAACGCAACGTTTTGTATGGTGACGACACACACCTCACGTCCTGTTTATGACAGCCTGTTATTCCAAGCTTGGTTTCGTGCGGCTGCGAGCGTTGAAGGGTGTCCCTCGTTAGTCAACGTATGCCACAAATTCCTTTTCTCCCCAGTTGTGTCCGGTACCTCCTCATTTGTGAGGATTCCAATTAAAAGCAGCCGCTAGTGCGCGCGTGTTACGTGCCGCCACGGTAGACTGGCCAAGTGCTCTAAGGTGCCTTGCTGCTGTGTGCGCGGTTGCTCCTCGTCGGAGGTTCGAGTCTTCCCTTCGTCATCGGAAAACTGCTGTCAATGTTGTTCTGTAACGTGTGGATGTGTGGCAGTGTTGTCTCCAACAGATAATGGCGACAATGCGAAAAGCTATGTTCCGAAGTACAGGGAGTTGCAAAAAGGTACGGCCAAACGTTCAGGAAACATTCCTCACACACAAAGAAAGAAAACATGTTATGTGGACATGTGTCCGGAAACGCTTAATTTCCATGTTAGAACGCATTTTAATATTTACGGATAAGGATCATTCCAACGTGATCAAATTGTAGATATTCACAATCAACATGTGTGGGCTGACGAGAATCCGCACGCAATTGTGCAATCATGTCATCAACACAGATTGTCTGTGAAAGTTTGGGGAGGAATTGTTGGTGATGTCTTGATTGGGCCTCATGTTCTTCCACCTACGCTCACTGGAGCACGTTATCATGATTTCATAAGGGATACTCTACCTGTGCTTCTAGAACATGTGCCTTTACAAGTACGACACAACATCTGGTTCATGCACGATGGAGCTCCTGCACATTTCAGTCGACGTGTTCGTACGCTTCTCAACAACAGATGCGGTGACCGATGGATTGGTAGAGACGGACCAATTCCGTGGCCTCCACGCTCTCCTGACCTCAACCCTCTCGACTTTCATTTATGGGGGCATCTGAAAGCTCTCGTCTACTCAACCCCGGTACCAAATGTAGAGACTCTTCGTGCTCGTATTGTGGACGGCTGTGATACAATACGCCATTCACCAGGGCTGCATCAGCGCATCAGGGATTCCGTGCGACGGAGGGTGGATGCACGTATCCTCGCTAAGGGAGAACATTTTGAACATTTCCTGTAACAGTTTGAAGTCACGCTGGTACGTTCTGGTGCAGTGTGTTTCCATTCCATGATTAATTTGATTTGAAGAGAAGTAATAAAATGAGCTCTAACATGGAAATTAAGCGTTTCCGGACACATGTCCACATAACATATTTTCTGTCTTTGTGTGTGAGGAATGTTTCCTGAAAGTTTGGACGTACCTTTTTCTAACATCCTGTTGAGTCGCTGATCACTTAAAATTACAGGCTTTCGCTATATATATAATTTTAATTGTGCAGTGACTGAACAGCCAACACAAATCATGATTGCTTGACGCCGAATAAAGCTTACTCCCACGAGCAAATTCAGGCAGAAAAAATTGAGATGCAGGGCTAAAAGCAAACTGTAATTTCTCGCTATCATTGGTTGAACTGCCTGGAAATATCTTCACTCCAGCTAGTAACTACATACACTAGCTGCCGCGTTAGGAACCAGTCAGCAGTCCTGTTTCCCACTTAATTAAATTTTAGTAACCACACAAGCAGATTCCAGACTAAAAAGAGGTATCATAGGATCAAAAGAATAGCAAATAAAGACACTACTGTTCTGAAACATACTTAGCAATGTATTAGAAAAAAGCAATTCAATGAAAGTAATAAAGACAACAAAGTCACTACAAAATTTTAAAAATTTAAATTAAATATCGGGACACCGAACGTTGCTCGGGAATTTTTTTATGTACTATAGTGGTATTCGTATATAAATATTTAGTAACACTACCTACATCTACTCCGCAAGCCACCCGATGGTGTGTGGCGGAGGGTACCTTGAGTACCACTATCGGTTCTCCCTCCTGTTCCAGTCACGCATTGTTCGCGGAAAGAAAGATTGTCGGTATGCCTCTGTGTGGGCGCTAATCTCCCTGATTTTATCCTCGTGATCTCTTAGCGAGATATATGTATGAGGGAGTAATATACTGCTAGACTCCTCGGTAAAGGTATGTTCTCGAAACTTCGACAAAAGCCCGTACCGAGCGACAGAGCGTCTCTCCTGCAGAGTCTTCCACTGGAGTTTATCGATCATCTCCGCAACGCTTTCACGATTACCAAATGATCCTGTAACGAAGCGCGCTGCTCTCCGTTGGATCTTCTCTACCTCCTCTATCAACCCCTCCTGGTACGGATCCCACACCGGTGAGCAGTATTCAAGCTGTGGGCGAACAAGTGTACTGTAGCCTACGCAGGGTTTACAACCGTTAACCCTTTAATGCATAGTATAGCTGATCAGCTACATACCATATTTTTCCGATTATCTCTCAAACTGAACAAAATTTTACCAGAAACTCATTTGTAGCTGCTTCTATGCATAATGTTACATATGTTAGTAGCTCGTCCTAGAAATTATTAAAAGTATAGCGCTACTATTCCAGTTCGATAGTTAGCTGCATTGAGTTACTCATAGCATGTGCATTTGTTTGCATTAGTATTCTTCCTTTGTCATGTGAAAGTAGTCAATAAATACTACTGTTGTGAGTTACTTTCTGGAAAGGTTAGAGGCATAATAGGGACATTTACTGCATCATAGAAGCACTGTATAGCTGACCAACTATCAACTTTTTGTTCCTAGTAGTGCATAATAGTTATAAGGAAGTTTTTTCTTCCACATTTATCTCATTATGTATGCACGATACTTTGTTGTTGTTGTTGTTGTTGTTATTGTGGTCTTCAGTCCGCAGACTGGTTTGCTGCAGCTCTCCACGCTACCCTGTCCTGTGCAAGTCTCTTCATCTGAGAATACGTTCGGCAACCTACATCCTTTTGAATCTGCTTACTGTATTCGTCACTCGGTCTCCCTCTACGATTTTTACTCCACACATTTCCATCTAATGCTAAGTTGACAATTCCTTGATGTCTCAGAATGTGTCCAACCTATCCCTTCTCTTAGTTAGGATATGCTAGAAACTCCTTTTCTCCCCAATTCTATTGAGCACCTCCTCATTCGTTACGCGATCTACCCATCTAATCTTCATCATTCGTCTGTAGCACCACATTTCAAAAACTTCTATCATCTTTTTATCTGAACTCCTTATCGTCCACGTTTCACTTCCATACGATACTACACTCCAGACAAATGCTTTCAGAAAGGACTTCCTGACATTTAAATTAATATTGGATGTTAACAAGTTTCGCTTCTTTAGAAACGCTTTTCTTCCCATGGCCATTCTGCATTTTATACCTTCTTTACTTCGGCCATCAGAAGTTATATTGCTACCGAAATAACAAAAATCATCGACTACTTTTATTGTCTCATTGCCTAATCTAATCCCTTCCGCATTGCCTGATTTTCTGACATTACTTTCCGTTACCTTCGTTTTACTCTTGTTCGTGTTAATCTTATATCTTCCTTTCAAGACACTGTCTATCCCATTCAATTACTTTTCAAGATCTTTTGCGATCTTTCAAATGTTTGTATGGCTTATGGGACTTAACTACGGGGTCATCAGTCCCTAAACTTACAAATTACTTATTAACTAACTAATACTAAGGACGGCACAAATATCCATGCCCGAGGGAGGATTCGAACCCCCGACCGTAGTGGCCGTGCAGACCGTGACTGGTGCGCCTCAGTCCCCTCGGCCACCGCGACCTGCTTTGCGGTCTCTGACAGAATTACTATGTTCAAATGGTCAAATGTTTGTAGAACTTATGGGATTTAACTACGGGGTCATCAGTCCCTAAACTTACAAACTACTTATGAACTAGCTAAGACTAAGGACGGCACAAATATCCATGCCCGAGGGGGGGATTCGAACCCCCGACCGTAGTGGCCGTGCAGACCGTGACTGGAGCGCCTCAGTCCCCGCGGCCACCGCGGCCGGCAATTACTATGTCATCAGCAAACTGCAATGTTTTTATTTCTTCTCCCTGCACTTGAATGCCCTCTCCAAATTTCTCCTTCCATTCCTTCACTGCCTGTTCAATGTACAGATTGAAGTCATGCATTGAAGGATTAAACGAAAGTTACCATAAATGTACCTAGTTTGTGTGACAGTGAGCATTTTTGTCCTACATATTTCGAAGCGCACAGGTTGACTTCGAATACATAAACTATTTCAGTGCGTTAGTGTAGCCGAAGAAACCCGTATCTAACATTTATTGTATAATTGCAGAATGTGACACGAACTTTTAATGCAAAACATTAGAGTGGTAACAGAGGTACACGAAATAAAAATGTGTAACATATATGTAATTTGGGAAATCCTGTTATTTCAAGAATGACGTCTACAGAGGTAAATTAAATAACAGAAACCAGATCTACGTGCAAAATTCAATGCAAATCGTCAGAACCGTTTCCGATGTATCGGACGACCGACCGTCATAGCCACGTCATCGTCGCAAGCAAATCACAGGCGGGATCACACGATCCTTTAGTGACACGCGGTACGTCACTGCGGTGGGTCACGGCTAACCCATCGCGGCAGTTTTTTTTTCTTTTTTTTTTTAATACATGTATATTTTGTATATACACTGCCTTTTTTTTTCTTTTCAAGTTCACCTACATAGTTGTGTTTCTCGTAAAAACGCAAATTTTGGAAATCGCGTTTTTACGAGATATGGTAGGTCAACGTGAAAAGAACGAAAGCTGTGTAAATACGAAATTTCATCGAAATTGTAAGACCCGTTTCCGAAATATATATATATATGCGGGACAGATGACGATGTCGCACTTCCAAGAAATTCGTCAGCACAAATTGTTGTGCGCGCGACGCTCATTGTTGTTGTAACGGCTGGTGAGATCAGTCTTCTCCCAAATTTTGTAGTTCTGGAGCGGAAAATAGAGGAGAAATTTAAGAAAAGCGAATTTCGAGACCAAGGTAAGTGAAGGAAATTTTTAACGATTCCTTTTTAATAGTATGAACTACTAGATACGCGCCTAGTAGCTTATATCTTGTATTTAGATTGTGCAGTAGAAACATTGCAGTAGAAATTTGCGATTGGACAGAGGATTTCTTGTCAGAGAGGACACAGTTCGTAGTAATCGATGGTAAGGCATCGACTAAAACAGAGGTGATATCGGGCGTTCCACAGGGTAGTGTTATTGGTCCTCTGCTATTCCTTATTTACATAAACGATTTAGGGGAAAATCTAAGTAGCTCTCTTAGGTTGTTTGAAGATGACGCCGTCATTTACCGTCTAGTAAAATCATCTGAAGATCAAAACCAACTGCAGAACGATCTGAATAAGATATCAGTATGGTGTAAAAATTGGCAATTGACTCTAAACAATGAGAAGTGTGAAGTCGTCCACATGAGTACGAAAAGAAATCCGTTAAACTTTCTTTACAACATAAATCTATCAAATGTGAAGGCCGTAAACTCCACAAAATAACTAGGAATTACTATTACTTCAGACCTAAACTGGAAAGAACACGTAGATAATATCGTGGGAAAGGCGAACCAGAGACTGCGTTTTATTGGCAGAACCCTTAAAAGATGCAACAGAACTACTAAAGAAACTGCATACACTACGCTTGTCCGTCCATTTTTGGAGTATTGCAGCCCAGTGTGGGATCCTTATCAGGTGGGTTTGACGGAGGACATCGAAAGAGTCCAAAGAAGGGCAGCTCGTTTCGTATTGTCACGATACAGAGGAGACAGCGTTACGGAAATGATACAGGATCTGGGATGGGAATCATTACAACAACGGCGCTTATCGCTGCGGCGTGGGCTACTTGCGAAACTCCAATCGCCAACATTCTCCTCCGAATACGAAAATATATTGTTGACTCCCACTTACATAGGTAGAAATGATCATCAGAATAAAATACGAGAAATCAGAGCTCGAACAGAGAGATTCAGGTGTTCTTTCTTCCCGCGCGCTATTCGAGAATGGAATGGGAGATAAATAGTATAATTGTGGATCGATGAACCCTCTGCCAGGCACTTAAATGCGATTTGCAGAGTATCCCATGCAGAAGTAGATGTATCCCATGTAGATGTTATGTCGGTCGAGTAATGGCTTCTTCCGAAACATCTTTGCCGAAAATGGGGGTGCGGCTTCTGTGGCCTCGGAAACGGACAGACGACGCACCATTACCGTGGGGCAGATGACGCAGCCACAGAATAAGGAGTACACAGAAAGGAAACTCCCGCTGCAGTCTGTCGTCCAAAATTTAGTGCGCATGCGCGGAATCGGCCATCTTGAAAAGCAGTAAACGTGTGATCACTCCCTACTCTGTGGCGTGGTAAATGCGCTACTTTCTTTGTTAATCGTGTATTTTAAATGAATCGCATAAAAGTAAAAAAGTTTGGTACAGTGCAGTACAGTGAAAAGAAAGAACTGTGTGTCAGTAGTTGGAGCTGTTCCGTTTTTATTACGAGCAGCAATAAAAGAAAAGGCGGCCGATGGTGTTCAGCACCTAATTGCCGCAATAATTCGAATACGAATAAGGATATAAGTTCCTTAACCTTCCCAAAGGATGCTGAGCAGTAAGTGAACGTCGCTATATGTATAGTGAAAGTTAAATGTTATCAGTTTCGAATGAGAGCAATGTGTGCATTATTATTAAAAGTAGCCTTGCTTCTTCTCTTGACGATAACTCTCGCTGTTGCTGCAGCAGTTCAAATTCAATGTTCAAATGTTTGTATAGTCTATGGGACTTAACTACCGGGTCATCAGTCCCTAAGCTTACAAACTACTTATGAACTAGCTAATAATACGGATGGTACAAATATCAATGCCCGAGGGGGGATTCGAATCCCCGACCGAAGTGCAGCAGTTCAACATCATCGAAATGTTGAAGTACATTTATATTTTATAAGTTTTACGTTGCAGGGAATAATTTAAAATGAATGACAAAGAATAGTGCGTAAATAGGCTGGTAAAATTTTACTTGCGGCATTGGAGGCGTAGTGTGCTAATGTTGACAACGAATGCTCTTCTGATACTCAAACAAATAAATTAAGGGGAATAATTATTTTATGCTCTTCCTGCTCTGTGGTTGACAGATTCCTCTATATGCCCTTCTCCGATCAGTAAATTAATGACGCTCCTAATGCAAATATAACTTTTATATATGCCCAGACGTCATTAGTTCTGTGTAATCACGTTGTACTGCTAAGTCTGACTCAATATTTTGTGCGATTTTATTCGTGAAAATAAAACCTGGCAGTTGTAAAGTCACTTTCTTGTCTATAACTAATTTCCCAAACATAACTCCGCGTCATTTGGGATTTTTTTTAGAGATAAGCACCAAATAAAACGATCATCGATTCCACCGTACATTTTCGTAGTTGTATTAAAATTTAGGCCTACTTTTTTTCGTTGGATTACAATTAGGTGCAAGAAGAGGGCGCAAAATAGACGAGAGCATAATGAAAAACCGTTTCCTTTCTTAAAAGTCGGTGAGATTAGCTGCAGTTCGTAAAAAGTGCATTTCCAGCCAAAGTACTAAGTGGCTATAGTTCCGCGTTTACTGCTTTTCAATATGGCGTCGAGCGCAGCGCTTGGTGACATGCAGATCAAAGGCGCCGGCCCCAGCTTTCCCTTCTGTATGCTCCCTACTCTGTGCCGCAGTGCTTGCAATACTAACAGTAGTCCATACGTTTTTGTTTTGCAGAAAAATGTCGAGGAAACGCATTAGGACAACAGAGAGAGGAAAATGGACTGCAGAAGATCTATTAGAGACAGTGAGACTAGTCGAAGAGGAAGGTTATGCTAAAAGGAAAGCATCTGAATGAGAAATATACCAGACATTAAGGAGAAGACAATTTCAAGAAAGCAGGGTGTGGGCCATCATCATACTTGTGTGAAGATGCTGAAAGGAAATTAGTTGGCCATATAAAGAAATAACAATCATGTGGATTTGCTCCCAAACCGTATGATATCAGGCAAGTAGCTTTCAATTTAGCTTATTAGATGGGACTGAAAAACAAATTCAACAAGGAAAAGAAACTTGCAGGGAAATATTGGTTTCCCTCATTTTTAGAACGCAATGCAGACTGAAGCATCAGAAAAGCGCAAGGGCTTTCTGCAGCCAGAGCGATTGGAATGAACAGAGACGAAGTCAGTTCTTACTTTATTAGTTTCTCCATGACTGGAGGCTTGCTGTTGCCGCAACTGTGGTTCAAATTGTAATGAAAGTCCAGCTCCAGTTGCATGTATTGGTGCTTTATTTAAGCCCACACTACCGGTTTCGGCCTCTATGTTAGGACCTTTTCAGGTGTGACAGACCAGCATATAATGTGTAGCAATAAGTTTACAAAAATTACATGGTACAAGATAGAATGTTACATACATAAAAAGGTACTGTACAGAAGCGGAAGGAAACTTACGTTATGCCGTAGAGAAAGCAACGTCAAGTAATTAAAACAATAGAACTCAGAGAATTTAAAACTTTTGGCGCCCAATGGCGACATGAGAAAAATGGGCGTGTCATATTTAACATTCCAAAACATTATAATCGGCATGTTCTAATATAAATATTACATCATTGCAAACTAAAAATTCTACACATTAGTTGATAAAATGTAAAGGTCAATAGAAAAATATTACAATTGTCAGTTAGGATAAAAAACAGAACATGTAGCGGCCAATGAGGCTATGTGAAAAAAATGGGCGTGTCGTCAATTTAAAATTTTAATACAGAAAGTATAATAATTTAGCTTAATGCCAATTGTATTTAATTTAGTTTACATTAAAGTTGGATGTATTGTTTAAATAAGGTACAAAAATTCATAGGATGAAAAATGTAAAATGATTGCAACAAACGAGGCGTCCAAGCCGATAGTTGAGGGGCGGCCTCTAGCGAGCGGAATTTGAACCAGGAACGCTGGTGTGGGCTCCAGAGCTGTTTGGACGCGTCGTTGATGGCTTACATTGTACTGTTTACAAACAGTAGTATGTACGTATCTCAAAAACAGCCACGAACTTGCGGAGCATTTCTAAAAAAATTTGTCAATTACTGGGCGGCAGATATCTGAGAAGTTAGTATTCTTTAAAGTGCACTGCTCGTTAGGCGTGTCTTCCTTGGACATTTTTAGGTGAGTTTATATAGCAATCTCTTCATAAAAATCCATGAAATAGCCTTTCTTCATTGTATGGAGTATTGTCAGGTTGTTTTCGACACTATCTTGTCACCCTGCTCAATATAAAAAGGCTTATTTCCGTTCAGCAGTACATAGACTTCTCAAATTGCCACTACAAGATAATGAAGTAAAAAAGGAACTTAACTGGCTACGAAATATAGCACGGAATAACGGCTATCAGAGCATGATCGTAGACGAGATTTTGAACGTGGCCAAATCCAACAAAAACCAAGGGAGTCAAAATATGGAACCGGCTAAGAAACACTTTGTTTCATTTCCCTTCAGTGGCCAGGTCTCGTATAAACTAAGTAATTTGTTTAAAAATTTTAACGTGCAAATTGCGTACAAATCACAACCCTCACTTCTGCGTCTTTTAATACATGACATAAATACAACGCAGGACATATATCAAAACGGGGGCATATACAAAATCCACTGCTCCGACTGTAATGCATACTACATCGGGCAAACAGGGCGCAACTTCAAAGAACACACAGAACTCGGCAGAAAAAACGCTGAAAGCAGATCCACCTTCGCTGCTCACCTTACACGCAACAGTCACAAGGTAGACAGTATCGAAAACAACCTGACAATACGCCATACAATGAAGAAAGGTTATTCATGGACTTTTATGAAGAGGTTGTTATATACAATCACCTAAAAAAGTCCAAGGAAGTAAACGTATTGCTACACATTATATGCTGGTCTGTCACACCTGAAAATGGCCTAACAGAGAGGCCGAAACCGGTAGTGTGGGCTTAAATAAAGCACCAATAATTCCAACTGGAGCTGGACTTTCATTAAATATAAAAGTTCTTACTTTGATCTGTTAACGCAAACGTTGACGGAAAATGGGCTTTTGGATAAACCAGGTAGTATGTACGACGTAGACGAAACTGGTCTACAGTTACACAATGAGCATGGGAAAATTGCTCCGACAAAAGGAAGCAGCGATGTCCATGTCATTACTTCTGCTGAAAGAAGAGAGACACTAACAGTTATTGCATGCTGTAATGGCGGGGGAAATTTCTTACCACCTTACTGCATTTAGAAAGGAGTGAATAAAAAACAAGACGCTGAAGACAACATGCCTCCAGGAGCCGCTGTTGTTACGAGGAGAGAATCCGCTTACGTCAACAGTGATATATTCACGGATTGGTTCAAAAACCATCTCCTTCCTAGAAAGGCGCTTGGCCCTTATCTGCTTCTGTTAGATGGTGATGCCTCTCATATGAATTGTTACACCCTTTTGGATATAGCTGTTGAATGAAGTGGCGATAATTTGCTTGTCTAGCCACACGACACACTTTTTACAGCCACTAGACCGATCATTTTTCAAGCTTCATGAATCATGCACTCTCTATGATAACGTGTGTTGTTTACGTGGACGACTTGAAAATAAACTTTTAAAACAAAAATCAAAGTGAATGTCATTTTCGAATGGTTTGGTGAGGCGAGTGTCAACAGCCGTAATATATTTCATAAAATGCATTTTTATAAAAACCATCAGCTGTTTATTAAAAACCTTATAATCTACCAGTTTCGGTCATGGACCATCTTAATGGATAATCTATACAAAAAATACAAAATAAACGTAATTGATGTGCACAAACACAGAGAGGACATAATCAGCTTGTAAGTGACAAGCAGCCTCATATCTCGGTATATGCTACCTTACTATATAATTCAAGAAGCATATGTTGTCCTACTCTGTACTAATGTTACAATACCTGCTTGTTAATAATTATGCTACTCTAAACCCATTTCACATTTATCACGACTGTCTTCACAGTGATTAGGACTTTGGCATTCTACTCTATATATGAAATTATCATATTGGTACGTTTTGCACTGCCTTTTTCATCTGGGACTCGATCTACACACTTGTGTGTACAATGTTGTTTGTATAATCTTCGATCTTGACACATGAAACCTGTTTATGATGATGACCACTTTTATTTTCTTATTTATAACACGATATATTGATGTAATAACTTCTTATGTTTTGTTTTGTATGCTGTGACACTGTATTTTACTACACCACACTTTATTTGTTATTGTTAACCTTTGTATACACAAATTTCGTCGTAATTTGTTTGATGACTAAACCTTGTAACTTTGTTTACACTTGTATCCAAAGATGTTCATCCAAGGATAGTGTACATCCCTGAATGTTTCTACTAATATCGATAACATAGGTTTCATCGTCTCTGACTCATGCAATTAGCACAAGCCACTCCCTCCATTTTTATTAATAGACTGTTCTCACCTTTTATGTCATGTTTGTCTGATAGATTTTATCTAAGATGACCATAGTAATTTTTTACACTTTTAGGTATACTGACTCCTGTTTTTATTTCATGCATTTTACCATTCTGTTTTAACACCTGTAAGTATTTTAACTATATGTTAAATTGACATGATTCTCTATTTTCAGTCTCTTTATATGTAATTTTGCTGATTATGTCCTCTCTGTGTTTCTGCACATCAATTACGTTTATTTTGTATTTTTTGTATAGTTTATCCATGAAGATGGTCCATGACCGAAACTGGTAGATTATAAGGTTTTTAATAAACAGCTGATGGTTTTTATAAAAATGCATTTTATGAAATGTCATTTTCAATGTATTATACCGTTGGCCATCTGTCCCTCCCTTTTGCGACATCTTGCCCGCCACTTGCTGATTAACTGAAATTTGCAAACAATTTTACATCATAAGAATGTTCGTTTGTTATAAGGTTTTTTTGTAATGCGATGGTATATATATATAAAAGCAAGTGTCCCGATTGACTGACTGACTGATTGACTGACTGACTGACTCATCATCGCCCAGCCCAAACCACTGAAGGTAGAAGCTTGAAATTTGTGGAGGGTGTTGATCTTACTCTGTAGGCGTCATTTAAGAAGCGATTTTTCGATATTCCGTCCGTAAGGGGGTGAAATAGGGAATGAAACGTTTTTTGGAAATACGTAGCTATTTAAGCAGTTTTGAAGCTAGAACTACAAAATTTCTGATTTTAATTCAGGGTTCGAATTTAAAAGACACGTGTTTAGGCATTTTTTGAAATTCGACAAATAAGGGGGTAAAATAGATGACGCAAAAAATTGATTTTCAAAAATATGGTGCTGTTAACTCAAATTTTAAGCTAGAACTACAAAACTTCGGATTTCGAATCTTGGTCAGGATTAAAAATCCATGATTCTTACTATTTTTGGAAATTCAACAAGTAAGAGGGTTAAATAGAGGATCAAAAATTCTTTTTGAAAACACATTGCTATTGATACAATTTTGAAGCTAGAGCTGCAAAAATTGATATTTGTATAGTTGGTTAGACGTTAAAAAAACACGTGTTTCGGTATTTTTGTAAATTCAACCATCAACGGGGTAAAATTGGAGAGGTGGTGTTTTTCGAAAATATGTTGCTATTTAGGCAATTTTGAAGTTAGAACTACAAATTTTCGTATTTGGATTCGGGATTCGAATTTAAAAGACACGTGTTTCGGCATTTTTTGAAATTCAACCACTTAGGGGGTAAAATAGAGGACGCAAACAATTGATTTTCAAAAAAATGTTACTGTTAACTCAAATTTCAAGCTATAACTACGAAACTTAGGTTATGGACTCTTGATCAGGATTAAAAAGACACGTGTTTTGGTATTTTTGGAAATTCAACAACTAAGGGGCTAAAAGAGGGGATCAAAAATTCTTTTCGAAAACACATTGTTGTCAAGACAATTTTGAAGCTATAGCTACGAAAATTGGTATTTGTATTGTTCGTTAGAATTTAAAAAATACGTGTTTCGGTATTTTTGGAAATTCAACCATCAAGGGGGTTAAATTGGAGAGGGGATGTTTTTCAAAAATCTTTTGCTAATAAGGCAATTTTGAAGCTACAACCACAAAAATTGGTTTATGTTTTCTTGGTCAGAATTAAAAAGACACGTGTTTCGGTATTTTCAGAAAATTAATCAATTAGGGGGTGAAATAGGGGATGAAAATTTTTTTGAAAATACGTTGCTACTAAGCCAATTTTGGTGCTGTTAACTCAAATTTCAAGCTATAACTACGAAACTTAAGATATGGATTCTTCGTCAGGATTAAAAAGAAACAAATGGTGCAGACCAAACAGCCTACGCATGCAAAGCAGCGGGGGTTCAGCTAGTCTATAATAAAATACAATGTTCAAACCATCAATCTAGCCTAATTTTATTGCGATTTAAGTGTTTATATGTTGATAAAAATTAATTTGAAGAAATGTGCGGCGTCTGTTCCATCTTTACCTTCCACTCCTGGTCATTAAAACTGCTACACCACCAAGATGACGTGCTACAGTCGCGAAATTTAGCCGACAGGAAGAAGATGCGGAGATATGCAAATGATTAGCTTTTCAGAACATTCACACTAGGTTGGCGCGGTGGCGACACCTATAACATGCTGACATGAGAAAAGTTTTCAAACGATTTCTCATAAGCAAACAGCAGTTGACCGGCGTTGCCTGACGAAACGTTGTTGTGATGCCTCGTGTAAGGAGCAGAAATGCGTACCATCACGCTTCTGACTTTGATAAAGGTCGGATTGTAGCCTATCATGATTGCAGTTTGTCGTATCGCGACATTGCTGCTCGCGTTGGTCGCGATCCAATGACTGTTAGCAGAATATGGAATCGGTGGGTTCAGGAGGGCAATACGGAACGCCATGCTGGATCCCAACGGCCTCGTATTACTAGCAGTCGCAGCTGCGAAACGGCAGCCTAGGAACCAACCGAAGTGCCCACAACCATATCACAGACAAATATATACAGATGGGAAACCTCCGTAAGGGCCCGGTCCTACGCTCAGGGGTGCGGGGAGGGAGGGTTTCCAGCAGTTCCGTAAGATGTCCCGTGATGGCGCTGCAGTCAGAAGCAGCCCTTTAAACTGGCCAGAGCAGGCGGCAGGTAGCGGCTGCCCCCACCACCACCTCCCCTCACAGCCGTGGCCTCGTGGCAGGCGGCACGAGCTCTACCCTCAGCCTCCCCTCCACGCTACCCTCTGACGTGCGAGAGGCACCCTAAGCCAGCGATCCGCCTGACACCTGCTAGCATCTTACGGAACTACGAGGGGAGCGTAGGACAGTGGTTTAGGGGGGGGGGGGGGCTGCTCCTCTGTAAATGTTACTCTGTGATAGAAGATAACATGCCATTGTGGTGCAGTGGCGGACCAAAGGCGGGGTGGGCGGAGGGGGCGGACCGCTCCGGGCCTCTGGTCGTGGGGGGGCTTCCAAATACCTGGAAAAGACTTTTATTTTTAATTTTTGGAGCACAATTGGCATCTCCAATTCTTTTTTATAGTAATACATGTATTCCCAAGTGGACGGGAGGGAGGGGCGCTCCTTTCTTTTCACCACTGCCCCAGGCCTCCAACAGCCTTAGTCCGTCACTGCCATTGTGTTTTCACTGTGGTCGTCCCGGACATGTCATACGATATTGTAGAGAGAGAAGACATTTTAAAATTTTTATGCCGCAAGATGCCAACCATCAGAGCAGTCTTTCCAAAGGCAGTCCACTGCAGACGATTACTGTCGACCTAGAAGGCAAAACCTGTCGCTGTATCCTGGACGTGGTCACTCTCCAACCCGCCGCCACCGTTCACTGTTGCCTTACAGAGATACCAGCCGCTCGCCTAGCCGCCGTGTTCAGGAAAACTAGGCGAGGCGACCATCTACGGAGGTGAGGACGCCGCAGATGAAAATCCTCCATGGACGACAGTCGCTAAGATGTCGGGAAATCTCACCCTCGACGGCCAACCGGTTCGGGCACAAGTCGACTCAGGATCTTCCTTCTCTGTATTGTCGAATGATTACCGCGACAAACTAAATAAGATAATGTTCTGCGATAAAAAAGCAACTGTGCTGAATGGCGCAAATGAAAAATACGTCCAGCTTGCAGGAACATGTGTCAACAACAGGACGCAGCCTTTTGAATTTGTCGTTTTAACAGAATGTAGCCATAACTTCATCATTGGATGGGACTTCCTTCAGGCAACCCATGCTGTCATTGACTGTGGAAGATCTGAGCTGCAAATTCAGGAAGCTGTCCCGTCGAGTACACATTTCGCGAACTGCCCTAGGAGGTCGTTTGCAGTCGAGAATGTTGCGATACCACCGTTAACAAGGAGAAGAGTCCCAGTCAGCAGCAAAGATCACCAGCTCAACTGTGAAGTGCATGTCTATTGCAAGAAGCTAATCAGTATAACGAAGGAAATCTACATACCAGTGGCTATCATTAGAATAACAGGTGGTTTAGGAGAACTTTGGCTCACTAATTTTCACGATCAATGGCAACTCATTCCTACAGAAATGTGTAGTTGAACAACCGAATCAGTCCAGGATAGTGAGCTCAAAGTCTCATGCTCTGCTGTTACTGCCGACTATGGATTAGAGGAGACTACTATGGAATTGAATGTACACCAATTTTCAGGTGTATTCCAGGCCAGGAAGGAGAAGAGCCAGATGAAACGGCCCACAATAAAACACCGTATCAATACTGGGGATCATCCACCAATTAGCCAGCGTTTGTACAGAGTGTCGCCAGCTGAAAGACGGATAATTCGGGAAGAAGTGGAGAAGATGTTGCACGATGACATTATTCAACCTTGGGAGACTCCTTGGTCGTCTTCGGTGGTCCTTGTAAAGAAGAAGGATGGCACGTGGCGATTTTATGTGGAGTATCGACGGCTGAACAGTATCACAAAGAAAGATGTCTACCCATTACCGCGTATTGATGACACCTTAGACTGCTTGAAAGGAGCTACATACTTCTCAACCATGGACATGCAGACAGGTTACTGGCACATCAAGGTTGAGGAAGCTGACAGGGAAACTATGCAAAGCCCCAGTTACATTCGAAAGCAAGATGGACAACTTGCTTTGACACCTTCAACAGAGGACATGTCTTTGTTATCTATATGACATTGTCGTTTTCTCGAGGATATTTGCGGAACTTCTAAGCAGCCTGTCAACTGTCTTGAAGTGTGTTCAGGCTGCAGGACTCCACCTCAACCCAAAGAAGTGTCTTTTCGTCGCCAAAGAGATAAAAATCCTGGGGCAGCTAGTGTCCGTTCTGATCCAGATAGAGTAAGGGCAGTCACAGAATTTTCAACTCCTCAGCACATTCGTGATGTGAGAAGTTTCTCCGGGCTGTGCTCATACTACCGACGTTTCATAAAAGGTTTTTGTAACAAGGCACGTCCAGTTCAAGAACATCTGCAGGGAGACGCCAAGTTTTAGTGGGATGAGACGAAAGAAAGAGCTTTCCGGGCACTTAAGGAGGCTCTAACTTCCGCACCTTGTACGACGAGAATGCAGAAACGGAACTTCACACAGACGCTGGCGGATATGGGATTGGTGCAGTGCTTGTGCAAATTCAGGAAGGTGATAGCCTATGCATCAAGAGTTCTCTCAAAGTCCGAGATAAAGAACTATACAACCGAGAAGGAATATCTCGCCATTATCTGGGCTATCAACAAGTTCCTGCCATATCTATTTGGTAAACCATTCACCATCGTGACATACCACCATTCCTTATGTTGGCTGACTAATATGAGGGATCCATCAGGTCGACTATCAAGATTGGCACTAAGACCAAGACTACGGTGTCACAGTGGTATTCAAAAACGGGCGCAAACAAAAGGACGCCGACTGCCTTTCGAGGAATCCATTAGCCGAACACAAGGGCAAGGAATAAATTTCATCCCTCACCGAGTTAGGTGACATTACAGCTGAACAAAGGAAAGATCCAGCATTATCACAAACCACGGAGGCCTTGGAAAACCGACCAAAGGAGAGTTTCAACTCATAAACAGAACATTGTATAAGAGCAACTGCGATCCACTGGGCCCCAAATGGCATTCCAGCTCAACTCCAGCCAGCTGTTCTCAAGAATTTGCACGATTCTCCAAGGGGACTGATGACCCCGTAGTTAAGTCCCATAAGCTTAACAAACATTTGAACATTTCGATTCTCCAATATCCGGTCATCTGGGATTCGTGAAGACCCTAGATCCTGGCAAGGTCTCGACTGATCTGTCAAACACTATGTTACTCACTGTAAGGAGTGACGGAGATGGAAGCATGTGCCACAATTACTTCCAGGTCATCTGGTACCAATTCCACCTGCAGCAGCTCCATTCCACCGGAATGGAATCGACCTTTCAGGTAGGTTCCTGAAGTCAACATCCGGGGCCAATGGATAATAGTCTGTACTGACTACCTCACCCGATAGGATGTTATCAAATCTGTGCCAACGAAAGAAATTCCAGAGATCGTAAGATTCCTAGTAGAAGTTATTATTTTAAAGCATGGTGCACGACTGGTGATGATATCTGATCATGGATTAGTATTCCAGTCAGAACGATGCGACATTGCCTACATAATCACAACTGCCTACCATCCTCAGACAAATAGTCTTACAGAAGGTTAGCCGATATGCTATCGATGTACATCTATGTTGAGCAGGAGGATTGGGATACAATACTGCCAGTCGTAACATTTGCTTATAATACAGCAGGACAGGACACTACAGGCTTCACGCCATTTTTTTCGCTCCATGGTCGGAAAGTAGAGACAACAATGCATACGCTGTTCCCGTTCCAACCGGACGACACTCAGGATGACTATGTTAAACAGCTCATCACCAGGGTCGAAGAAGCAAGACAGCTGGCTCGCATACGGACACTGGACGCCCAGGAGAAGGACGGTCAGCGGTATGACGACAAGCACCGACCTGTTGTGTACAGCCCAGGAGATCTGATATGGATTTTTACCACTGTACGGAAAGTTTGGCTATCGTAAAAGTTATTGAAGCGATTCTTTGGCCCGTATCGTGTCATACGCCAACTGTCAGACGTCACATACGAAGTCGAAGATTATGAGCCGTCGTCGAAACGACAAAAACAAAGAGACATTGAGCAAGTCCTCCGAAGAAAGCCTTACCGCGATTCCAAAGAACAGATAGAAAACACACAGCCTCTTATTTACGGAATTTCCAGACTGTTATCGTAATCACGAAGGACCTCGTAATTATAATGACATTTCTAGAGACTAGAAGTCTGTTCTGTGGGAATCAGCATGGGTTTCGAAAAAGGCAATCGTGTGAAACCCAGCTCGCGCTATTCGTCCACGAGACTCAGACGACAATAGATAAGGGTTCTCAGGTAGATGCTGTGTTTCTTCACTTCCTCAAGGCGTTTGATACAGTTCCCCACAAACGTTTAATGAACAAATTGAGAACATATGGTCTATCAGACCAATTGTGTGATTGGATTGAGGAGTTCCTAGATAACAGAATGCAGCGTGTCATTGTCTATTTGCGATAGGTCTTCAGAAGTAAGAGTGATGTCAGGTGTGCCGCAGGGGAGTGTCGTGGGTCCGTTGCTGTTCACGATATATATAAATGACCTTGCGGATAACATCGGAAGTTCACTGAGGCTTTTCGCGGATGACTCTGTAGTATATAGAGAGGTTGTAACATTGGAAAATTGTAATGAAATGCAGGAGGATCTGTATCGAATCGATGCATGGTGCAGGGAATGGCAATTGAATTTCAATGTAGACAAGTGTAATGTGCTGCGAATACATAGAAAGAAAGATTCTGTATCATTTAGCTACACTATAGCGGGTCAGCAACTGGAAGCAGTTAATTCCATAAATTATCTGGGAGTAGTCATTCGCGGTGGCCGAGGGGACTGAAGCGCTTCAGTCACGGTCTGCACGGCCACTAAAGCCGGGGGTTCGAATCCCCCCTCGGGCATGGATATTTGTGCCGTCCTTAGTGTTAGTTAGTTCGTAAGTAGTTTGTAAGTTTAGGGACTGATGACCCCGTAGTTAAGTCCCATAAGCTGTACAAACATTTGAACATTTTTGAGTTAATTCCATAAATTACCTGGGAGTAGACATTAGGAGTGATTTAAAATGGAACGACCATATAAAATCAATCGTCGGTAAAGCGGATACCAGACTTAGATTTATTGGAAGAATCGTAAGGAAATGCAGCCTGAAAACAAAGGAAGTAGGTTACAGTACACTTGTTCGCCCACAGCTTGAATACTGCTCACCGGTGTGGGCTCCGGACCAGGTGGGATTGATAGAGGAAGTGGAGAAGATCCAACGGAGAGCAGCGCGCTTCGTTACAGGATCATTTGGTAATCGTGAAAGCGTTACGCAGATGATCGCTAAACTCCAGTGGAAGACTCTGCAGGAGAGACGCTCTGTCGCTCGCTACGGGCTTTTGTCGAAGTTTCGAGAACATACCTTTACCGAGGAGTCTAGCAGTATATTGCTCCCTCCGACGTATATCTCGCGAAGAGACCGTGAGGATGAAATCAGAGAGATTAGAGCCCACACAGAGGCATACCGACAATCCTTCTTTCCACGAACAATACGTGACTGGAACAGGAGGGAGAACCGATAGTGGTACTCAAGGTGCCCTCCACCACACACCTTTCGGGTGGCTTGCCGAGTATGGATGGAGATGTAGAAGCCGCGGAAAGAGGGTCTGGCTCCAGTCATCGTCACGCGCGGGCACAATGGAACGATTCCCCGGAACTGTCTTACAGAGGTCCCACGACCACGACAACATCCAGGACACTGCAGCTGACTCCAAAGGGAAGCTAGCAGCGGGTCGCTGTTCTTCCTGGAAGGGAAGGTATGCTGCAAGTCTTCTGACAGAACACATGGTGCAGTGGTTAGCATCGCAGATTGCTGTGCATGCAGTCCCCAATTCAAACCCCGCTATATGCAGAAAAAAATTATTTGTATGTATTTACTACTAGATGAAAACCTGGCGTTGCCCGGGTATTTATTTATTTATTCCTGCCATTTTTCAGGTATATATTCATGTGTATAAGGGCTATTTGTATGTAAAATCTCTTGGGAACACAATTAGTAGTAAAGCGGTAATAAATTAAAAATTGATCCGTGCAGGGGCGGTTTTCCATGAACGTTATATGATCATATATCGTGAACTACGTCTCGTATTGCGATTCAATTTAGAAGGTACACTCAACTATATGCGTGTATAATGTCTCTAAAATTTCCTGCGACTACAATTTGTAGTGTAAAAATTATAAATTGTAACGTCATAACGAATGCCCTAATTTTACCCCATAAACGGCAGAGAAGTAGTAAGCGAGAAACTTCATCATTTTGCTATGATTACCAGCGAGAAAAATTTTCATAAAGGTTTGAAATTATGTTTAAAGTTCGTTGCAAGTCGCTGAGTCCTGTCATCCTCATACAGCCTGTTTACAAAGTCTCGCCGCATTATGTGACCTTTTTTGTGATTTCTATTGTATATGACGTCATATTTTCTGAACCATGTGTCGTATGTGATTCTTAACCCTGCAGCAATTGGTACCTCACGGTAAGGAATGTGTGTACCAAGTTTGGTTGAAACCGGTCCAATGGTTTTAGGAGAAAATGAGCAGAATTGTCGCTGAATGCAGCAGTTTTACGGGCATCTCATTGTTTATGACGTCATATCTCGAGAACTATTTATCGTACGTGATTCTTACACTTACGGCGACCGTCCTCGTGGATTGAAGCTTACGTGTACAAAATTTCATAAAGATTGGAACAAAACTGTAGATTTGTATGCAACACGTACTAACATACGGACACTCTCCTTTATATATTGGACTAGCTGATATATAATAGCTCATTTTTATTGAATTATATGTTATAAAATTGTATAATTTTGTAGGTATAAATTCATTTGTAGAAGTGGTGCTTGTCGGTAAAATCTGTTACAAATACAAATAGTAGTAAAGAAGTAATAGATTAAAACTTGGTGATTGACAGAGCGGTTTTCCACGAACGTTACTGCTTACGTCCTCATATCTCATGAACTACGTCTCGTATTGTGATACAATTTCGAAGGCACATTCAGCTATATGTGAATATAGTGTCTGTAAAACGTATTGCGGCTACAATTGTAACGTCATACCGAATGCCGTAGTTTATTTACTCCATGAACAGCGGAAAAGTAGTAAGCGAGAAACTTTTTTCGTTTCATCATTTTACTATGGTTGCCAGCGAGAAAAAGTTTAATAAAGGTTTGAAGTTATGCTTAAAGTTTGTTGCAAGTCGCTAAGTACAGTGTATTTCGAAAGTCTCGCCGCATTATATGCCATTTTTTGCGATTTCTATTGGTTAGGACGTAATATCTTCTGAACCATGTGCCGTATTTGATTCTTAACCATGCAGCAATTGTTACCTCACGGTAAGGAATGTGTGTACCAAATTTGGTTGAAATCAGTCCAATGGTTTAGGAGAAAATGAGCACCATTGTCGCAAAATGTAGCAGTTTTTCGCGCATCGCCTTGTTTATGACGTCATATCTCGTGAACTACATATCGTATGTGATTCTTACACTTACGGCGACCGTCCTCGTGGATTGAAGCTTACGTGTACACAATTTCATAAACATTGGAACAAAACTGTAGATTTGTATGCTACACGTACAAATATACGGACACTCTCCTTTACATATTAGATTTCTAGACTGGTCTACATGTTTGTTATGTTTGATGTACTTGAAAGTTCCAGAAAATTCTTCCTACGTATAAATAGTGGATCACTCGAAGCAGGAGTCGGTGTGTACTGAGTGTACGCTTGTGTTAGCAATAAAAGCGTTCTAACTGTATAGTATTGTGCTCTATTAACGACCAGCCTTCGAATTCCGTGCAGTTTTCAACGTGACAATATTGTAGGAAGAGAAGAGGAAGTACATGAAAATGAAATAGGAGATACTATACTGAGAGGTGAATTTGACAGAGCACTGAAAGACCTAGTCGAAACAAGGCCCCTGGAGTAGTTGCCATTCCTCAGAGCTACTGAAGTCTCTGGGAGAACCAGCCATGACTGCTTCACTTCGTGCGTGAGATCTATGAGACAGGGGAAATTACCATCAGACCTTAAGTAAAATTTAATAATCGCCATTCCAAAGAAAGCAGGCGCAGACAGGTGTGAACATTACAGAACTATCGGATTTTATAAATCACGGTCGCAAAATTTTAACTCTAATTATTTACTGAGTAATGTAAAGGCTGATAGATGCTGACCTCGAGGAAGATCGGTTCTGATTCAGGAGAAATGTAGGAACACGGGAGGCAATACTCACCTTACAACTTATCCTAGGAAATAGATTAAGGTAAGGCAAAACTATATTTGTAGCTTTTGTAGATTCGGAGAAAGCTTTTGACAGCGTTGACTGGAATACGCTGTTTCAAATTCCGAAGTTACCAGCGGTAAAATATAGGGAACGGATGGTTATTTACTACTTGTACATCAACCAAACAGCAGTTGTTAGAGTTGAAGGGCATGAAAGGGACGCAGTGTTTGGGAAGGGAGTAAGAGGTGAAGAAAAGCAAAGAGAAATCTGTAGAATTCAGGGCGAAGAAATGAAAAGTTTTCATGATGACATTTTGTCAGAGACAACAAACGCCCTGGAAGAGCAATTGAACGCAATGGACAGTGCCTTGAAAGGAGCGTATAAGAACAACATTGGCAAGAGAAAACCAAGGCTAATGGAATCAGTCTTAGGAAATGAAGCGATGCTGAAGAAACGAGATTAGGTAACCTAACAATAAAGGTGGTAGATGAGTTTTGTTACTTGGGCAGGAAAATAACACATGATGGTCGCAGTACAGAGGATATAAAATGCAGAATGGCAATGGGAAGAAAAGTGTTCATGAAAAAGAGAAATTTTTTAACATCGAATATTGATTTAAGCCTAAGGAAGTCCTTTCTGAGGGCATTTGTATGGAGTGTTGCCTTGTATGGGAGTGAGACATGACGATAAACAGTGCGGACAGGAAGAGGATTGAGGCTTTTGAAATGTGATGCTACAGAAGAATTCTGAAAATTGGTTGGGTAGATCGCGTAACTAATGAAGATGCACTGCACAGAATTGGGGAGAAAAGGAATGTTTGGTATACCTTGTCTAAAAGAAGGGATCGCTTGGTAGGACACTTTCTTAGACACCAAGGAATCGTAAATTTACTATTCGAGGGAAGTTCGTGGGGTAAAAATCGCAGAGCGAGACCGCATATATATATATATATATATATATATATATATATATATATATATATATATATATAGAAGGGTCAGCCGTGCCAAACACACAAAATTGCTAGACTGCACAAAAGTGACAACGCTATAACGCAATGACGCTTGCTGGATCAGCAATCGCTACCCGTTGCGTTCACTTGATCGTACGTCTTATTCGCTTCCTCTGACAGGACGACAAATTAATCACCACACCTGCAACTTTTTACTTATCTCCTCCAACCCGGCCTTCCCTCTCCAGTTTTTTGCCCTCACTTTGACTTACTGAGTAACGCGGAACATAGGCTAGAACCTTGTCTGCTCCTTCCTCATTGAGGCCTCTGTTTCATCATCTGCGATTCTTACAGTCGCAGACTGGTTTCTGTGGAGGCTGCACCCATTTGGATAGCCGTGCACGCAACATCGATTGCTTCCAGGACGTGCAGCTCGCGGGTCCCGCTTCGAACCTGCCCATCGGTTTCAAAAAAATTGCACTGACGTGTTTTACGACCCTCTTTAGATTTGTAGTTTTATACGTTATGGCAAACATTTTGGACCAAAATAATAATCTAAGGGCCGGTTCGTCCATCTCTCGTTAATCTTGTCGTTAGTAAACGAGAAGATGCCTTTAACGTCTCGTTAAATGTGATCGTTAAGTGCACTGCGTTTGTCTTTGCCACATACACCTCTCATTTGCTAACCTGGAGAAAACGAGAAGGTACGATATATTTCGACTATGTTGGCAATAGAAACAAATGAAAGTGCAGTCTGAATAAACAGCTGTTCCCCATACTTGACTATCAGGGAAGAGGTTAGCAGGCAGTTGTTACTTGGTGCTTGTGGCAAACAAGCGTGAAAAAAGCTCAAATTTTGCAAGAAATTAGTGCGAGAGTCTTGTGTCCTTAATAGAGAAATATGACAAATTGGAATGTAAAAAAAATAAATAAATAAATAAATAAAATAAAATAAAATAAAATAAAAAACGACGCTACGACATGAACGAAAAGGAAGCTACCTTGCGGCAAATGAATTCAATGCTGTCCATGGAACATGTAGGACAGCAAAAGTGCTTAGAACCTAGTACGATAATATACTGCCAAGTGCATAGTACGTTAGTGCAGGTTAGATTCTACGGCTTCTCGCCGGGCTGCAGTGGTTATGTTGGCACCAATGGTAATGATGGCGACTCAGATGACCAATAAATGTTTTTTCGTGACAACTGCAATTAAAACGAAAATTATTTTTTTTTTTTTTTCTGAACGGACAAGGGTACATACAAGAACCTGTCGACCATAGAGCAGGTACAGTATTAATTTTGCTGCGAGTGAAACGAGCAGTAATAACATTTACTCTGTAGCTCGTGAAAAATATTAACGCAGTTCTACACTTCATTGTTCATCTGTTGCCAACATAAGCACTGGAGCCCGACGAGAAGCGTCGTAAAATTTTACCTTAGTGCAAGCAATAAATTGCACGTAGGCGAAAGTGCACTGTTCCTGTAGATCGGAGAAAGAAATCACATTTTAGGCATTCACTAGGTGCAACAAGCATAAGTAAATACTGAATTAATAAGTTTTCACACACAGATAATGTATTCTGTTTTTTTATTACAGCAGATAGGCTAACTTACAAAATTCATAACTATATGTTGGTCTCTTCTGACGGTCGTATAGTTTTTCATGCAACATTTCCAAAGTGGCTTTTCGAAGACGAAATTGGGTAACAAATTCTGCATCATCCCAGCATTCAAAATGATTTGGACGAACATAAATACGTCTAGGACGCCTTATAGGGGCAATGTCCTCTAGATCATCCAAAATATTGATATCGAAGTAATTGTCAACGAAATCTTATTTCAGTCATTTTAATCGTACCGATTCTCACTTAACTAGTCGTCACCCGTAAGTTTGTATTTTGATACCGCAACAATATTTTTAAGGTTATGTTGCGTATCTGCAATGCATCAAACTCATCTAACCGCTACTGAAATGGATAGGACGAGAAATATGACGATACAAATTACCAATAAAGCTGCTTTCCACACTAGTTTTTCATACATGTATAGCTACTGTTATTTTATTTGATGAATCGGTCTTTTTCACGTGAATATATTGATGTATTTTAGCGCTTTGGAATCCTGCCATTTTGATACAGACTCTCACTTAACTGGTCGTTTTAGCCGTGTAACGAGCGGAATTCTACTCGTTAACTTAACGGCCAGTTTGAGGTCCTTTAACCTCAAGTTAACTCATAACGAAACATTGACAAACGCAATTCCCCACTAACGATAAGTTACAATCTTAACTGGAACTTAACGAGACATTGACAAACCGGCCCTAAATAATAAAAAATTAATTAATAAGAGTGTCTGAAAGCCTTTCAGGAAAAAAAAGTTAATGGTGGTTTCGAACCACTGACCTTCATCATCACAGGCCAACGCATCGCCACTACGCTAAGGCTGACAGTTAGGACGTGTGTTCTTTAATCTCATACTATTGATGGCCGTTGTTAACTGATGCTAATATGGCATTTGTAGACACTAGATTATCATTTATCGTACGAAGAACGACGTGTTTTTGTTAATTCTTCAGTGCGCCATTGCTTTGAAATGATGGCAACGTGTAAGTTACAATAAGAAAATCATCAAATACGCAACGCAATATGGCGTATGCCAGAGAGAGTTCTGGGCGAGGAATGTCACGTGACATCTGCGAACGGCTGGTTTTCGTTAATTCAATGGAGGGTGTCAAAACTCCGTTATTTTTGCCAATATGTCACAAACGATACGAGATATGAAAAACATAAGGGAGGTAAGTTGTAGAGAATTTTCTCCTCTACCAATCAGGTTATTCAATTTTCGTGTCAGGTGAACGGTTCGTTTGCAATTACAATTATATTACAAACGGCTTTTTTTTTATTACTACCGTATTTTTTATCCGAAAAATTTGAAAAAGGGAGGTTCTTGTCTCTGGCGGCCTACAATCATGTCTGTAAAATTTGGTGTTGATTGGTTGAACGGTTCGTCTTAAAAACAGGGAACACGTTACGGACAGACAGACAGACATCGCAAAATCGGCTGAGAAAAAACCACAAGAGAGCAAAGTTGTAGAGAATTTTCTCCTCTCCAAAAATCGGTTATTCAATTTTCGTGTCAGATGAATGGTTAAGCCGTTATTTTCATTTAAATTTCGAGCTGTCAAAAGACGATCGCAAAGGCCCACTTTTAGTGTTACTACCGTGACCTAAAGTGGGCCGAAATTAAGATTGGCGTTGTTTATATTGTGAGCAGGCGATACAATATTATGATAAGTTTCAAAAATGGTAAAGCCAATATCTCTGGATATATAATTTTATTCGGAAGCTTTTAAGCAACGCCGCGGCGCAGTGGCCGAGCGCATTGATGCTCTATGCTCCGATGCGCGAGGCAGTTCCCCGTCGGGGGTTCAAATCCTCCCACGGGCATGGATGCTTGTGCCGTCTTTTGTGTAAGCTTGTTCATAAGTAGTTTGTAAGTTTAGGGACTGACGACCTCGTAGTTAAGTCCCATGGGCTTGACAAACATTTGACAATTTTTTTAAGCAACACGAGTGCAGGAAGGGTTAACTACATCTACATGGGATACTCTGCAAATGACACTTAAGTACGTGGAAGAGGGTTCATAGAACCACCTTTATAGTATTTATCTACCATTCCATTTTCGAATAGCTCACGGGAAGAAGGAACACCTGAATCTCTCCGTTCGAGCTCTGATTCCTCGTATTTTATTCTGATGTTCATTTCTACCTATCTAAGTTGGAGTCAATAATATATTTTCGCATTCGGAGGAGAATGTTGGTGATTGGAGTTTCGCAAGTAGCCCACGCCGCAGCGATAAGCGCCGTTGCTGTTATGATTCCCATCCCAGATCCTGTATCATTTCCGTAACGCTGTCTCCCCTGTATTGTGACAGTACAAAACGAGCTGCCCTTCTTTGGACTCTTTCGATGTCCTCCGTCAAACCCACCTGATAAGGATCCCACACTGGGCAGCAATACTCCAAAAATGGACGGACAAGCGTAGTGTATGCAGTTTCTTTTGTAGTTCTGTTGCATCTTTTAAGGGTGCTGCCAATAAAACATGGTCTCTGGTTTGCCTTTCCCACGACATTATCTACGTGTTCTTTCCAAAAATTCAAACGTTTGTATTGTCTATGGGACTTAACTACGGGGTCATCAGTCCCTAAACTTACAAACTACTTACGAACTAGGACGGCATAAATATCCATGCCCGAGGGGGGATTCGAACCCCCGACCGTAGTGGCCGTGCAGACCATAACTGGAGCGCCTTAGTCTCCTCGGCCACCGCGGCCGGCTGTTCTTTCCAGTTTACGTCTGAAGTATTTAGTAGAGTTTACGGCCTTTACTTTTAATTTATTTATCTTGTAAACAAAGTTTCACGGATTTCTTTTCGTACTCAAGTGCACGACTTCGCGCTTCTCATTATTTAGAGTCAACTGCCAATTCTTACACCATACTAATATCTTATTTAAATCGTTCTGCAGGTGGTTTTGATCTTCAGATGACTTTACTAGACGATAAATGACGGCGTCATCTGCCAACAACCTAAGAGCGTTGCTCAGATTTTCTCCTAAATCGTTTCTGTAATAAGGAACAGCAGAGGACCAATAACACTACCCTGTGGAACGCCCGATATCTCCACTGTTTTACTCGATGCCTTACCATCGATTACTACGAAGTGTGTCCTCTCTGACAAGAAATCCCCAAATCGCAAATCTGGGACGATATACCATAACCACGCAATTTGATTAAAAGCCGTTTGTGAGGTACGGTGTCAAAAGCCTTCTGGGAATCTAGAAATACGGAATCAATTTGAGACCCCTTGTCGATAGCTCTCATCACTTCGTGTGGGTAAAGAGCTAGTTGTGTTTCGCATGATCGATATTTTGCTAATCCTTGTTGACCTTGGGTCAATAGATCATTCTGTTCGAGATAATTCATAGATTGGTTATTAGTCGCTACGCTTGCAAACTACTTAAGCCAAATTAAAATAACCAAAGAACAACACACACGCACACCCACAGCCATGCGCCTTAGAGGGCTCGGTCATCCCACAGCGGCCCCATTAGACCAACGGCAGGGTCGATCAGCTGGCCTGTCTGGATGCGTTTTTAGACGGTTTTCCATATCCCACTAGCTGAATACCGGGTTGTTACCTAAGTCCCGGAAACGGGTAAGAATAGTATTCGCAGAGACTTGAGGTAGACACATTTCTTCCCGGGGCTAATGTGGTTGTGGTAGACAGGGCATCCTGCTACCCCTTATACTTAATAACCACGCCAAAAACCGAAATAACCTCACCGAATCTGCGCGAGCTGTACAAAGAAGAAGAAGAAAAAAGAAAAAGTATAATTTCTGTGACAGCTGTAGCTAGCTTTCACTTCCGATAATTGCAGAATTTCCATTTTGTTCGCGACGGCGATACATTTCATCAACATCGGAATAAAAGTGATTGTCCTGACGTCCGTAAGTAATGTTCCCTCCGCCATGTACCACACGATGTTTTTATCTAGACAATGATCTTCGTCTTACTTTAAGGGGAGACGGAAGGCAATTTTTATCCCTATTCTGCCAATGCTATTTTACCCTCTGAATAGGTATACTTTTCAAAGGAACTGTAAGTGATAAAACAACGAAATTTTTACAGCATATATATAACATATATGTCTCAATTTACAAGTAAATGAACATAATAACTCTAATGGTTTCGAAGAACAAAAATTTTTATCCTTTCACCAGTAAAATTTAACTTTTTTGTACATTACTTATTATAAAATAGTGCTCTTGCCCGCGAAAGGCAAAGGTCCCAGGTTCGAGTCCCGGTTCCGGCACACAATTTCAATCTGCCAGGAAGTTTTATTATAAAATAGAGTATGATTGTTTTGTGGTTCTCAATTTACTTGTGATGATTTATTACCATCTTCAGTGCAAAAAGACCAAATCTCATCTTTCTAATCCCATTAGTATATCAAATAATGTTGCCTGAAAGTTTAAAAAAATGTAGTTTTGAGAAAAATCAATTTAAAGTTTAATATTGCAATTCTAGTACAGTTATTGATGAGAATTACTTACCACTAATATTTTCCTGCACCATATTGAGCATCATCTGAATCATACTGATCTTCTGTTCTTCTCTTGGTCCCTCTTATTTTCTGTCTACCTTCTTTTGTGCATTTTTAAACTAGCAATATCGGCTTTGCGGATTCTCTATTTATCTATTTGCACCAAGGATTTTTGCAGTATTTCCACTAGATTGTATGCCCAATAATTCCAGAACATCCAATTTTCTAGTTACCCCATCATTGAAGCATAAAATAGCATCATAAACACCAAATTAGAGGTTTGTGATCTGAACAAATACAGTTTTTGGTAACGTTCGAAGACAATAACAAGCACAATCGGAACAAAAAGTATCGGTATTAGATACAGGGTAGGAAACATTGAAGCGATAAAGACAATAGAAAGATGAAATAATATACAAGGAGTAAAAGAATGCTGTCTGCATTTTCTCCGCATGGTGCAAAACGGAAGACGTGGCCAGATTGCACAGAGCGTCAGAAAAACCACCATAACTCACGATAAAAGTGTCGGATTGATATAAAACAAAAGCTTTTTCACGCAGGAAATACCAGGCATTTCAAATAAGGTAAAATATAAAAATCAAATTTTTAAGCCCAGTTGCCTTCCGTCTCCCCTTAAAGATTAAGTGTGCAAAATTTCATCAAGGCCGAAATTAAACTGTAGATTTCATCGTGGTCCGTAGGTAATGTACCCTCCGTCACGCACCATATGCGTTACATCTCCTGAAACATGAGTCGTCAGTGATTATTATTATTATTTTTTTTTTTTTAAAGAGATGTATTAAAAGACATTTCTTTTTTCCTGCTTTATTTATTTATTCTTATATTTCGTAATTCCTATGCTTATCCTTACAGAGAAAGAGCTGAAGACACTGTTGCACGCATAGACGAGAGGTATGGTTTGTGGCATCACGTTTCGCTGTATGTAACCTCCTAGCTATAGAGTCGCAAATTGTCATCGCTGGCCTTCAATTTTTTTTATAATTTGACGACTTTCAACCAACATATCTTCCATCCAGTTATAGCTATCGGCATGGAGCTGCTATGGTGTATAACGGGAGACTTCGGACAACAATTACACACAGACCATTCGTTCGCGTTCTGTAGTTTTCACTGCAGAGCGAAATATTAACACACACACGTAGAATTTTATATACACCAATAACTTTCCATCCCAATATCCTCCACCCTTTTATCATTATCAACCCTTAAGCAACAATGCAACCAATAAAACCATTTTCAAAGAGTAAATATAATTTTCAAAGAGTAATAGTTGTTCCGCATTTCGCGTTATATTCTTCAAGTTACTAAATATCTATCAGACCGCTATAAGGCCGTGCCTAAAACCTTACTCGGGTATAAATTAGAAACTGTAAAATATTTAAGTCTCTGCGTATTGTCGTTCGGACGTGATAAGCGTACATCGAACAGACATTCACATTAATATATATATATATATATATATATATATATATATATATATATATATATATATAGATAAATAGCTATCCGATCGCCATAAAACCGTGCCTAAAGCCTTCCCCGGGTAGACATTAGTAACTGTACAAATGTTTAGCTCTTTGTGTCTTATGGGTCAGACATGATAAACGTACACCGAACAGACATTCCGTTTTTATATAAGGTGGGTGGGCCATATAAGGGCATAGTCCCCAATAAGGCAACCCCCCTTATTTCAGAAACTTCCATTCAAATCCGTCGGATTGCAGCACCCACATGTCCGGAAACGGCGTCCTAGTATCAAATGAAAACAAGAAACGCCATGCTTTCCGTTATTCAGTTGCAGAAGTATATCTTTCGTTTTGGAGGTTTTCGTTAAGCTCTGGAGTAATTGATTTTTGTGGCTGCTTTCTAAACAGGTGATTTTTTTAAGCATATTTATAGTAGATTTGAAACCTTTGAGGTATTCTGAGACGAGCTAGTTAGAAATTGTAGAAATATGCACGGGATGGGCAAAAAACGGTGTGTAGACCAATATGGCCACGCTGGCCTTAGTAGGGCCAGGTGACCGTACTGGGCTCTCTCTCACCTGTTTATCTTATCTTTACTGTCTTCCAAGCAACACAACCTTTGCCCTCTGTCCAATGGATAGGTCTGTGTACAAATCCTTTGAGTCGTTTTGGGATGACGAAGTCTTTTGATACTTGGAAAATAACCCTGCCAGAAGAATAACGAAAATATCATTCGGAAAACGTTTCTCAAAAGTGGCCAAGAGCTTGGAATCCAAGCAAAGTAAGTGATGGGTTCCGGAGCACAGATCTGCCCTGAATGTCATTCCTCCTTAAGTTTTTGCTCCCAGCGAAATCACTGGGAAACAAATGCCGGATCTTACACGGACCCTCGACGCGAACGATTTCATGACAAGGGTAATGGAGGATGATGACTCCATAGATGCGATGAAAACGGTACCGTTCTGGCTGACACATCTGAGGTGCAAGCTCTGCCTTTAATGTAACCTGGTGAAACCGATATAGGTGATGAAGTGAAAGTGAACAAACCGACCTCACAAGTCAAATGTGAGAAGCCTCCTGAAACAGAACTCCCAGCTCACCTTTCAGCATCTGCTGGTAGATCCTTCACCGACATCTTAAAAAACCCAAAAATGAAGAAGAGTCGCACCCAGAGAAGAAAAAGTTTAAATGACGTAGGGAACAATTTAAGACGTAGTTTATTCCAAGAGAAACCTCAAACATCAACACGGGGACAATACAACACGACGTCAAAAACTTTTAAGAAAAGCTCTCAAGCAGCCCCCTGATCCTGAAAACCCGATGTTTCTTCTTCTTGGTACTGTTTTATCTGCAGTGAGGACTTGGTAGAAGATACGATTCGCTGTTTACTCTGTGGACTATACGTTCATTAGCTTTGTGCCAGGTTCGACAAGGGAGACACTGTTGAAAAATATTTTTGTCCCAACTGTGAAATAGAATAATTTGTTTCTGTCTGAATTTTTCTGTGTTGCTTTTTCATGTAATACGTAATAAAAGGTTTTGACTGTATATTCAGCATTTCACAGTCCCAAACCCCTCCTTTTTCTAGATGTGGCCATGTTGGGGTACATGGTGTGGCATTATTGGGAACCCCGTGTATCCCAATAAGGCCATCTGTTATGTTTTTTAAATTTCAGTTTAGAACATACTTCCACTGCTTTGAATGATCAGAAAATTTATTTCTTAGTAGCTCAAGAGCTCAAGAGCACTACTGACTGTGCTATCCCGCCACGACTCACGATGCTGCCTCACAACTTCACTTCCGCCAGTACCTCGCCTCCTACTTCCCAAACTTCACAGAGGCTCTCCTGCGAAACATGCAAGACTAGCACTCCCGGAAGAAAGGATATGGTGGAGACATGGCTTAGCCACAGCCTAAGGGATGTTTCCAGAATGAAACTTCACTCTGCAGCGGAGTGTGCGCTGATATGAAACTTCCTGGCAGATTAAAATTGTGTGCCGGAACCGGGACTCGGACCTGGGACCTTTGCCTTTCGCGGGCAAACGCTCTACCTGAGCTTGCCGCTATCATGGCGGCCGGGCGAAGGTTCAAATTACCCCGCGACTGCAGAGCCGTTAGGGAGTCTGGTTATTTTTACGAGGACTTTGGTTGAAACACAGGTGCCAGATGTTATGCCATCTCTTGGACCGAGACGTTGTACCACCTCACTACAGTATTTCTGACGCAAGAAGTGTCCCGTGTGTACAGGGCTTTAGAGACGCGGTCAGTCCCGTTAGCAGCGAACATTGCCGCCTCAGACACAATGGCGGCCTCACGAGGGAACCGCAACGCTTTTGCGCCGGCTGAACTTTAGCTCTGTCCAGGCTGCTTGTCCTTGCCGTATTCTGGGCCCTGCCGTGCGTTCTCACTGGACAACACGCGACCTGCGGTCTGCCGCCACGCCACACAGACCGACCGTCTACCTTTCGCGTCCTTCGGCTTTCCAACTGAAGTCTCGTTTGTGAGCAGGTAGCGGGCAACTTTCCGCTCCTATACCCGGGCCGCGGAAACATTGCACTTGACGTTTCGCGTTACGGCGAGTTAAGTTGGCTACACTGTCTTAGCGACGTTGCAACACTAGCCTCTATACGCACAGCAGACGAAACGGTTTTCAGTTGCATCTCGTAAATGTAAGCTATTGAGCAATGAAAGTGCATATAATAATTCGTTCTTGAGGAGCAATTAATTATCGTCATATTAATGGAACCAGAGCTCAACAATGCATACACTTTCAATAACGGAGCAAAGCAATATACAAAATAAGCATTGGATCACGACAAATACGAAATAAACAATAATCAAGATAGTAACTTTTCCCCCTACGTTTTATAATCAATGATTTTCACTCACCAATTTACGGCGACAATGGTACAATTACATCCAGCTCCCCATCTTGACTTGTCGTCGCTGCCAAAATCGTCATCACCAAGACAAATCATTAACTGCTCATGACCCCTTCCATTGTTTGCGCTGCCACATTGGCAACAGCTTCATGCAACAGCGCTTCCGCCTCTGTTATTGTGAAAGACTTATTGTTCCGTAAGTAATTCTTCACGTCACTGCACTCATTTTTATAGGGTTAAGACGGCAGAGCCGGCCGCGGTGGCCGAGGGGACTGAGGCGCTCCAGTCACGGCCTGCACGGCCACTACGGTCGGGGGTTCGAATCCCCCCTCGGGCATGGATATTTGTGCACTCCTAGTTAGTAAGTAGTTCATGAGTAGTTTGTAAGTTTAGGGACTGATGACCCTGTAGTTAAGTCCCATAAGCTTTACAAACATTTGAACTTTTTTTTTTATGACCACGCAATTTGGTCCGATATATTTACAAACACTTGAACATTTTATTTTGTATACTCACGAATGAGTTTTTGTTTATATCACTTAATGGGGACTCGCGGATCTTCCGGCGAGCACGGGTCGCGAGCTTATGCAGTCTTCATTCCTCCTTCCCTCCCCGGACTGCATTTCCTTTCCCCTCCCCTCCTTTCCCATCCTCACTCCTTCCCCTCCCCACCGGGGGACTGATAACGTCTGCAGTTTAGTCCCCCTATCCCAAACAAACAACCCAACCCCCCCCATCCAATGGGGGAAATTCGGCTGTTTTTTTTTTTTCATTCACTTCAAGATTATTTATGTCTCTCGGTAATTTACTAATGGTTGGAACGGAACAATTACAGAAACTATTTGGTTAATTATTAATTTACGTAGAAAAGTAATTAGAAACAGACATTTTTGTTGCGACACCTTGCCCACCACTAGGGGCGCTAGTATCGCTACAACTGCCAGTTGGTGGTAACGACTTTCACAGCGGTGAGTGTCGCGGGTGCGTAGTTAGACTGTGCTATTAATACATAGAGAGGCAACTGAGGAAGAAGGACAGAAAGCAGCAACAAGGTTGTCACTGAGGTGTGATTCCATTTTTTGGAACGATGTGCTCAGCGACCACAAAATAATGAACAGAATAAATATAGTATGCAGCATTGGCCGTTTTCTTTATTAATGTTTCTGTAGATCGATTTCGATTACATAATGATCATACTCAATGCATCTTCAATACAAGAAAATATAAGAATCAGTACAAAGTCCAAACACATAAAATAGAATAAACTCAAAGCCAATCCAATTGCAGAGTATAGCAAATGTACATACCAGTCATCAGAATATCAGCTATGCATAATCATATCCCATATTAGCTTAATGTTACAGTTTTTTTTTTTTTTTTTTTTTTTTTTTTTTGACATATCAGTGAAATGAGCGAGTTGCTTACAAAAACACGCAACAGCACTTTAGAAAAATGGCGCTACTAACGCCCTCTGGTATAGTAACATTTCAAAGTCATTGAACTGAATGTAATTTTCTAGTTTTCAGAAATCTAAAGGAATTTCATTATCGATACGTTCTCAATGAGAACAGAATATACATGTTGAAACATGAAAACTTTGAACAACAGAAAAATATATTCTTAACAGTTATGACGCAAAGCGCCCAGCGTCAATTTGACGTACTATTCATCTGTATGTTAATATCAAAAAGCGAAAAAGAACACCTGTGTGACTACCCGTATAGGGTTGTATCACATATTTAAAATCAATTATTTTCAGCTTTAGATGAATCCAAAAATAAACAGACGAATAGAAAGCTATTATAATGTATGCTGCTTGCAGCGACCTCACATTTGTTGTGCTTTGTGCACGTGGCGAAGTGCACACAGCCAGTCAGTGTCATAGATCGTTGTTCGCACAGATACAGACCAGGTATATCTGTACAGTACATGTTCACAAAGTCCAACCTATTACATATCAAAATATACAAAATAATAAACAGCCCAACGCCTTCGTCAGCTGTATATGTCACAAAGTCTTGTCAGCACGTTACAAAGTGCTCGAAGACAATATATATATATATATATATATATATATATATATATATATATATATATATATATATATATATATATATTACAGAACATACATTATGGTCAAATATATAATGTTGTTGTTGTGGTCTTCAGTCCGGAGACTGGTTTGATGCAGCTCTCCACAATACCCTATCCTGAGCAAGCCTCTTCATCTCCACATAAGAACGTCAACCTACATCTGTCTGAATCTGCTTACTGTATCCATCTCTTGGTCTTCCTCTGCGATTTTTACCCCACACACTTCCCTCCAATGCTAAATTCACAATTCCTTGATGTCTAAGAATGTGTCCTACCAATCTAACCCTTCTTTTAGTCAAGGTATGCCAGAAATTTCTTTTCTCCCCAATTCTGTTCAGTACCTCCTCATTAGTTACGCTATCCACCCACCTAATCTTCAGCATTCTTCTGTAGCAACATATTTCAAAAGCCTCAATCCTCTTCCTGTATGAACTGTTTATTGTCCATGTCTCACTCCCATACAAAGCAACACTCCATACAAATGCCTTCAGAAATGACTTTCTTAGGCTTAAATCAATATTCGATGTTAACAAATTTCTCTTTTTCAAGAACACTTTTCTACCCATTGCCATTCTGCATTTTATATCCTCTGTACTGCGACCATCATTTGTTATTTTACTGCCCAAGTAACAAAACTCATCTACCTCCTTTATTGCTTTGTTTCGCAATCTAATTCCTTCAGCATCACCTGATTTTCTTACACTGCACTCCATTTCCGTAGTTGTTCTCTTGTTAATGAGCATATTATATGCACCTTTCAGCACACTGTCCATTCCGTTCAACTGCACTTCCAGGTCATTTGCTGTATCTGACAGAATTACTATGTCGTCGGCAAAACGCAATGTTTTTAATTCTTCACCCTGAACTTTAAATACTTCACCAAATTTCTCCTTGCTTTCTTTTATAGCTTGCTCAATGTACAAATTGAATAACAATGGAGAAAGACTACAACCCTGTCTTACTCCCTTTCCAACCAGTGCATCCCTTTCATGCCCTTCAACTCTGACAACCGCTGTCTGGTTTTTGTACAAGTTGTAAATAACCTTACGCTCCCTAGCTTTTACTCCTGCTTGCTTCAGAACTTGAAAGAGTTTATTCCAATCAACATTGTCAAAAGCCTTCTCCAAATCTACAAAAGCTAGAAATGTAGGTTTGCCTTTTCTTAATCTTTCTTAAGCTTCTAGGATAAGCCTTAAAGTGAGTATTGCCTCCCGTGTTCCTACATTTCTCCTGAATCCAAACTGATATTCCCCGACGTCGGCTTCTACCACCTTTCTATCCTTCTGTATATAATTCGTGTTAATATTTTGCAACCATGACTTATTAAACTGATGGTTCTGTAGTTTTCACACCTGTCTGCACCTGCTTTCCTTGGAATGGGGATTATAACATTTTTCTTAAAGTCTGAGGGTACTTCGCCTGTTTCATACATCTTACACACCAGGTGAAACAGGTTTGTCATGGCTGCTTCTCCCAGAGACTTCAGTAGCTCTGAGGCAATATCTTCTACTCCAGGGGCCTTATTTCGACTCAGGTTTTTGAGGGCTCTGTCAAATTCTTCTCTCAGTACAGTACCTCCTATTTCATCATCATCTACATCCTCTTCCCTTCCTACAATAGTGTCTCGAAGTTCATTTCCTTTGTAGAGCCCCTCTAAATACTCTTTCCACCTTTCAGCTTTCCCTTCTTTGCTGAGAACTGGTTTTCCATCAGTGTCCTTGATATTCATAGAGCTGTTTTTCTTATCTCCAAATGTTTCTTTTATTTTCCTGTAGGCTGTATCTATTTTTCCCCTATTTATACATTCTTCTACATCCTTGCATTGGCCTTCTAGCCACTCCTGCTTAGCCATTTTGCACTTCCTGACAATCTCATTTCTCAGTCGTCTGTACTCCATTTTGCCTGTTTCATTTACTGCATTTTTATATTTTCTCCTTTCATCGATTAAATTTAGTTTCTCCTGTGTTATCCAAGGATTTTTTGAAGGTCTTGCCTTCCTACCTATTTTGTCCTCTGCTACCTTCACTATTTCATCTCTCAATTTTACCCATTCCTCCTCTACTGTTTTATTTTCCCCTGTTTCTGTCAATTGTTGCCTAAAGCTCCCTCTGAAATTCTTAAGAACCTCAAGTTCCTTCAATTTATCCAGGTCCCATCTCCTTATTTTCCTACCTTTTTGTAGTTTCTTCAGTTTCAGCCTACAGTTCATAACCGACAAGTTATGGTCATAGTCTATATCTGCCCCTGGGTATGTCTTACACTGTAAAACCTGGTTCCGAAATCTATGTCTTACCATTATAAAATCTATCTGGTATTTCCCAGTGTCTCCTGGTCTCTTCCATGTATACAACCTTCTTTTGTGATTCTTGAACCAGGTATTTGTTATAACTAAATTATGTTCTGTGCAAAATTCTACCAGGCAGCTTCCTCTTTCATTCCTTTTGCCCAGACCATATTCACCTACTATCTTCCCTTCCCTTCCTTGTCCTACTACCGAATTCCAGTCTCCCATAACAATTAAGTTTGCCTCTTAATTGTCTGAATAATTTCCTTTAGCTCCTCATATATTTCTTCGATTTCCTCATCATCGGCAGAGCTAGTTGGCATATAAACCTGTACTATTGTTGTAGGTGTTGGCTTCATATCTACCTTGACAATGATAATGCGATCACTGTGCTGGTCATAGTAGTTTACCCGCATTCCTATTTTCTTATTCATTATCAATCCTACTCCTGTGATACCCCCAATTGATTTTGTATTTATAATCCTGTACTCACCTGACCAGAAATCCTGTTCATCCTGCCACCAAACTTCACTAATCCCCACTATATCTAACTAAATTTTCTAATTTTCCTACTCAATTAAGGGATCTAACATTCCACGCTCCGACCCGTAGAATGCCAGTATTGCCTTTCCTGATGATCACATCCTCCTGAGTAGTCCCCGCCCGTAGATCCGAATGGGGGACTATTTTACCTCCGGAATATTTTACCCGAGAGGATGCCATCATCATATGTTCATACAGTAGAGCTGCATGTCCTCGGGAAAGGTAACGGCTGTAGTTTCCCCTTGCTTTCAGCCGTTCGCAGTAGCTGTGTGTCAAAGCCACATTAGCTGATGTTACAAGGCCAGCTCAGTCAATCATCCTGACTGTTGCCCCTGTAACTACCGAAAAGGCTGCTGCCCTTCTTCAGGAACCACACGTTTGTCTGGCCTCTCCACAGATACCCCTCCGCTGTGGTTGCACCTACGGTACGGCTATCTGTATCATTGAGGCACGCAAGCCACCCCACCTCGGCAATGTCTGTGGTTCATGGAATTGGCAAATATAATAAGGAAACCAAATTAATATTTCTTTATCATTACAAAATGCCGCCGCGGTGGAGTAGCCGAGCGGTCTAATGCGCCTTGCTGCGGAGCGCCGGGTTGCTCGCCGTCGGAGGTTCGAGTCCTCCCTGGGGCATGTGTGTATGTGTGTGTGTGTGTGTGTGTGTGTGTGTGTGTGTGTTTGTCCTTAGGTTAGTTTACCTAGGTTTAAGTAGTTTGTAAGCTACGGACTGATGACTACGCAGTTTGGTCCGATTGATTTACAAACATTTGAACAAAATGCCAGTTGCTATGACATCCTATGTATGGCAAAATCATTTGCTCTATGGAGCACATTACGCTCGAAAGTGTTGAACAAAACTCGTAAATATCTGGTTTCAGAAATTTTAGATTACAGCTGTGGTAGTATCGTGATTTACTACTCATGTGTAGTCAAGTTATAGTAGAATAGTTTAACCTAGCTATGAAGTAGTAACATGGTGAAACACATTGGGAATTATGCACGTTACAAAGTAGTCAAAGTCAGTGCCACAGTAAATTTTAAAGACAGCTACATACTAGATACATCCTTGCAGCGTAAAATGTTTATAAAATAAATACTTAAAGAAGAAACATCAAAACAACCAACATCTTCCTTTAACTGTACGTTACTAGAGTTTGTGTGTGTGTGTGTGTGTGTGTGTGTGTGTGTGTGTGTGTGTGTGTGTGTGTGTTTATCACAATATGTGATTTGTTATGAGATCCTAAGTGTGGTAGAAACATTACTGCTTCAGATCAAATTACATTGTAGAATACGAGGCACGTCCATAAAGTAAGTTCCGTTTCAATTCATCTCCGCTGCAGCGCTGCGATTGCAGTTCCGCACATGCGCTGTAGACGATGTGTATCAAGGAGAAGAACGTGCGCCATTTGGAGATCGCTGTCAGTTACGTAAGCTTCGTTGTGCTTGTTTGAAATGTCGGCGTTGATTGAAAATCCCGCCGCCTGTGAAATCATGTCGGTGATTCGGTTTCTGAATGCGACGAAAGTGAAACCGAGTGAAATTTGTCGGCTAATTTGCGATGTTTACGGACGAAATGCGATGAGTTATTCGATGGTGAGAAGATGGGTCCGACAGTTCAATGGCGGGCGTAGAGATGTGCACGATGGAGAACGAAGTGGGCGTCCACCTTTGGTTACAGAAGAACTGGTTCACGCGATTGATGACAAGATCCAGGAAAACCGTAGGTTTACAATTAGTGCTCTCGCTATGGACGACGAGCTGAAAGAAACTGTTTCCAACGGATTGAAGACACAGGCGGCAGATTTCTATGAAGAAGGTATACAAAACCTGGCGCCACGCTATGACAAAAGCCTGCAAAATTTCGGCAGTTATGTCGAAAAGTAGTTTAAGAGTTGTAGAATTTTGTGCAATAAAAATTTCTTCTATATCTGTGTACAATTTCATTTTATTACCAAAAGCAACTTACTTTCTGGACGCGCCTCGTATTATACAAAACACATAAACATTAGGTTTGACAATTTTTGCTTAATAGCGTACCCGTATAGGGACTTTAGTTACGGTGCTAGGTAGAAGTGGAAATAGGTTGCTCCTAGCTATGAATCCAAAGGTTTTTTAAAGCGTATGAGCTATTGTGTTTGATGTAGAAAGTGTAGATGAGATTAACGTGGTACCACAGTCTAACACATACAGTCACGACACTCCCACATATTTCTGTTATACACTGCGATAGCAGCGCTCCAAGCGGGCGGCAAGCTACGTTTCTGAATACGATAGTTAATGAGTGCGAATAGTATCGTTTAGATTGACTTCAGCATACTTTTTACATCAGGGAACGTATTTAGTGCCTTATAAATAGGTAATAATTTTAAAATAGCTCCCCATTTGTCTTTCTTAGGTTTCATAACATCCCTGATAAGGTAAAAAACGGTACATTACAGGACAGTTAATTTACAATCATCCTGTAACATACAGGCTTTAAATGAGTAATTTCATTTTCTATTAAAAATAAAAATGCCTCGGGAACACCACGAGACATGCCCTTTAGCAGAGAGACGTCAATTTATACGCAGGAACGTTAAGTATTCTTCAATATAATTCCAGTAAAATCGGTGAGGTTGGAACATAGGGAACGTATATGGAATGCAATAAATACGGTATTTAACATACGAAATCAACCATCACAGCTGTAGCTGAAGGAAAAACGTCACAGATATGACAATATAACGATGAAAGCAACCAAACTGTTTTCCAACAAAGAAGAACCCAATTCCACAATTGTTGCTACATCTGAACCACAAATGGCAAGAATCATCAAAACATTCGTTTTTTACAGCTAAAGTAAATACACTTAAAAGAATATGCACGTATAAGAAAGACGAGTGACGTATAAAAATGTAAGAATCATTAGACTCCGTACCGAATTGATACACCTCAAAAACTGGCTGTCATAGTAAGAACAGGCCATAATAGAAATCTATTATACCATTATGTTTATATGCAACTTACTTTCAGCGAAATAAGCTACAAATATACACATATTCGTAAGTATTTGTTCATGACAGAGTTGTTCTTTATTCCATTGAATCATTTACATAAGGCTGTTTTTATATTAATTTCCGTATTATGTTTGTCTCTCGATATTTTAATAATGCTTGTAAAGCAAAAATTATAGTAAGTATTTCGTTAATTACGTACAAAAATGATTATAAACAAACATCTCTACTTCGGCAGCTTGCCCACCGCTAGGAGCGCTAGTGTCGCAGCAATTGTCAGCTGGTAACGACTTTTACAGCAGTGAGTGTCGTGACTGTATATGTGAGACTGTGGTGGTACTCTGTCGTGTAGTGACTGTTTTACGAGCGCCAGCGTCGGGTTGTAAGGCAGCGCTTTCTTAGCTCTCGCGTGATCTAGGCCCAGTGACCAGACAGATTTGTCGTGCGCTGGCACGAAGCCCTACAAACGCGATAATACTGGGCCACGCGTGTGGCACGGTCCAAGTGCGGCATTGTCCTCCAGGCGTGTGTGCGTGTCCGCGGAACAGCTGTGGCGGCTGTCGATCGCCTGGGAGCCCAGCGGTGTATATAGGCCTACACAGAGAGCAGACAGCCGGTGTATATAGGCCTACACAGATAGCAGAGAGCGCTGGAAAGCAGGGCGGCGGTCGCCATTGTCTGACGCAGGGGCGCGCAGGCGGAAACCCAGAACACAAGTGAACTGTGTGGGCCGACCCAGAACTTGGAAGGCGCCGACTGTGTGTCTGGTCGAGGCAGTGGCGGCTGGTGACCACAAAAGATGGTAGTGCACTTTTTCCACCAATCAAAAGTTCGGCCTCTCCATTGTGGCAGCTCAACGCATTCGGAAAAAAAGTGCTGTTACGCCAAGGTATCATAGATGTATATGGATCAGAAACAATCACACGACCGCAGAGACAATATCTACCCAAGGAATTAAAAAAAGTTTGGAAGCTCAGTGCCATTAGTATCATTTCAAACGGAGGAGGTTCTGTTAGCTCGTTTGATTATTTTTTTTTTAATAAAAAAAATGGTGGCGGTCACTTGTACAGGAACTCCATTCTTCTTTCCTTCATATCAGCGAATTTTTCAGTCACTCTCTGATTGAAGTCAGGAATTCCAAAAATGAGGTCTCGTTCAACACAGTCATTCATATTTGCTGTACAGTTCGTAGTTAAATTTCGTGTTGACAACTTTTCGTTTTAACTGCCTGTGAAATTGTCAAAGTGGGAATCGGTCTACCTAGCCTCTTGATGTCTAATGTCTCTGTGTAAACTGATGGGCTCAGAAAGCAAGGAAATTACCTGATTAATTATTTTACCTGTTGACGTCCAGTTCACTTGAGCCTCGAAATTCACTAACAAGGGACACAACGCACGTAGTTACTTCGCTCGCAGCTACACGTGAACTGGTAAGAAGGCGCGAAAAGCCCGACTGCGGTTGTCTTCGGGAGAGTTGGGCCTCTGTTTCTGCGGCTGACAGGGAGGCTCGGCCGCGATGTGTACTGTCACAGACAAATATATGTTATTCTGTGGTACTGTGTACACTGGAGGCGCCTATAGGGGAACACGGCTGCCAAGCGCTGCCCCCGCACCCCGCACACCCCCTGAGACACGCTGGTCGGCGTTTGCAGGCCGGCTGCAAACCCAGCCGCTGTCGGCCAAGTGCGGTCCACTCGGGAGCGGTCGGTGCGTAGCAGCCCGGGCGTTTCAAAAGAGATAAATGGACCGCTGCTTCTCCCATTTCATAGAATCTCTAACAGTAAATGGAGTTTAAGAATATTGTTATTCCTGGGGGTAGCGCAAACCTGCAAACGTATGCAGGAGCCGCCCCTGGTTCGAGGCAGGCAGGATTTTGTTAAGCCCTTTCTACACGGGAAGTGAGAGCTTGCGAGATTACCCATGATGCACCGGTCACGCCGTCCGTGTACAGTGTAGACGCGCCCACTTGCACAAGATGCTCGCTCACGATGGCCAGCAGACGAATACAACAAATCCGTATTTCAAATACGAGTGTTATCACACATAGGAGAAATAAAATTAACAAAGCTTGCATACTTTGCTTACTTTCATTCCCTAATGTCATATGGTATAATATTTTGGGGTAGCTCTTCAAGTCAGACAAAAGTCTTCAGAGTCCAAAAGCGTGTAATACGTATTATTTCTGGAGTAAATTCACGGACGTCCTGTAGAAGCCTCTTCAAAGAACTGGGTATATTAACTACTGCCTCTCAGTATATGTATTCCTTAATGGAATTTCTTTTCCCAACAAACAGCTCAGTTCATACATACAATACTAGGAATAAAAATGATCTACACAAGGAATTAAAAGCACTTACTTTAGTTCAAAAAGGGGTCCACTATTCAGGAACACACATTTTCAATAATTTACCATCAAGTATAAAAAATTTAGGTACAAATAAAGATCAGTTTAAGAGGAACCTAAAAGACATTCTAGTGGCCAACTCCTACTCCCTTAATGAATTTCTAAATTGTACCAAATGATGCATATACTCATACTATATCAGTATTATTATATTATCAGATATATATATATATATATATATATATATATATATATATATATATATATATATATATAAACCTTAAAATGTATGTAATTGTATTTACATTATTATCATTATCTATTATTCAACTTCCAAATTTTGTTTCATAACATGTTCCACATCCACGAGGATCTCCTCAACATGCATCTACGGAAGGAAAAACTAATCTAATCTAGAAATAGGATGGATCCTATTCTCACGCGTATGGAAGTGCTTCGCGTATGCGCAGACGACCGAATGGGGAACCCAGCTGACAAACGAAGCCAAGTCGGCAATTTGTTTGATAATGTCTACTTGTCTCCTGCTCAGAGGAACTTAGTTTTTCGACCCAGTCGTAATTTAGGAAATGATACTATAGAGGAATTGCATTAAAATATTTAATATAACATGCGTACCATTTTTATTGAATACAGAGATACAGCTGTTCATACGAAATCCAAACAAACGTAGAACAAACGTAAATGAAGAAATTTTCACTGATTTATCCGTCGGTTCTTGGTAGTACGACAAGACACTGACTTGAAAGTAGGATTTTGTGTATGTTCTACACATTCATTTCCACTTATTCACCCGGTTTTCGGCTTACTAGGAAATGTCCAGAGTTTAAACTATGTCGATAACCGGTTATTTAAATAAGTCAATACGGTGATCTACAAAAAACCTACGAAAGAATGCCATGAGCTTTTAATTCGTTGTACATACAAAACTGGACAGACGTTATTGAAATTTTAACTATAAATCTTGGACACTATAGACCGGCAGTACACCCGTGGATATTTTGATTATTAAATACGCCGGGAGAAACTAAAGAATCACAGCCCTACTATTACTAGTTACCGTCATGGACGGACAAGGCCGCGGTGGAGGTTCGAGTCCTCCCTGGGGCATGGGTGTGTGTGTGTTGTCCTTAGGTTAGTTTACCTAGGTTTAAGTAGTTTGTAAGCTACGGACTGATGACCACGCAGTTTGGTCCGGTAGATTTACAGACATTTGAACATTTGGACGGACAAGGCCCGCCGATTTGCTACAGTTGCGCGAATCATTGCTTAATATTTTAATAGCTGGGATAGCGTCATCTACTACGATAGGATGGACGTGCTCTGAAGTAATGTTTGAACTTTAAATATTCATCATCATACTGATTTTTGTAACGTTTCCTTCAAAAGTATTTAATTCGTTTCTTTAATTTCTGTAAAATTATCATTACACTTGGCGAAATAAGCTTTTCGAATTTATTGACAGACATCTGAATTACTCTGGAAATTGGGAAAAAAGTTTGGCAAGACATTTGATTGAACTGTCTTAACACAGGCACGGACTCTTGGAGACGCAGAGGATAAGTGATCAAAAGGCAATGCAAATTTCTGATTGCAGAAGAATACGAAAATAAGCACGGTGGATAGAAAATGTGCCGATCAGGTGATGAAAGAAGAGAATGAGGGCTGGGAGCTGCCAAAGTATATAGTAAGAAGAAAACCGAAAATCTACATCCACACTCCTCAAGCCACCTAAGGGTGCGTGGCGAAGGGTTCTTAGTCTACCACTGCGACTTGGTGCTACTATTCCTGTCGCGTATAATTCGAGACACACACACACACACACAAAATATATATATAAATAAATAAATATTATTGCCAGGGGCCCTAATCCCCACGGTGTTATCCTTGTGGTTGCTTACCGAGAAGCAATGTATTGATTGACTCATCATGGCCGGCCACGGTGGCCGAGCGGTCTGCGGCACGCCAATCACGTTCTGCACGCACGGCCACTACCGTCGGGGGTTCGAATACCCCCTCGGACATGGTTCTTTGTGCTGTCTCTAGTATAAGCTGGTTCAAAAGTTAAAAGATGCAACAGAACTACAAAAGTAACTGCATACACTACGCTTGTCCGTCCTTTTTTGGAGTATTGCAGCCCAGTGTGGGATCCTTTTCAGGTGGGTTTGACGTAAGACATCGAAAGAGTCCAAAGAAGGGCAGCTCGTTTCGTATTGTCACGATACAGGGGAGACAGCGTTACGGAAATGATACAGGATCTGGGATGGGAATCATTACAACAACGGTGCTTATCGCTGCGGCGTGGGCTACTTACGAAACTCCAATCGCCAACATTCTCCTCCGAATGCTAAAATATATTGTTGACTCTCACTGACATAGGTAAAAATGATCATCAGAATAAAACAGGAGAAATCAAACGGAGAGATTCAGGCGTTCTTTCTTCCCGCGCGCTATTCGAGAATGGAATGGGACGTAAATAGTATAAAGGTGGTTCGATGAACCCTCTGCCAGGCACTTAAACGTGATTTGCAGAGTATCCCATGTAGATGTAGAATAATGGAGGTTTTGCAAATTAACATGTGCACGGTTTGTCAATGTTGCCTCGTCAGTAAGTAAAATCAAATTAATAAATGCGTCATCCGCCTGAATTAACGTTGAGCTCATAGGCAGATTTCCGTGCGACGCGTACAATGCGTACCGCTTACTTCTTGGTGGAGACTGATGTGATGAGGTTGGTATTTATGATGTTGCAGAACACAACAACACTACTCTGGCTTATGCCAGATTCCCTTGCGATTTGACGCGAACTAACACAAGCATTCGAATCACAGTGGCAAGGGTACCAATTTCCACTTCCTCGTTAGGAACTTTCCTTTGCGGGATATGTTAACGGCACGTTAAAGATTATAACGTTTCATGGGCCGCCTGGACTTTATTTCAATATTTATTCATTTACTTATGCCGTTAAATTAATCCTTTGTATTTGTTACGATTAATCTATATTTATTTCATGCAAATTATTATAAATCGATAAGACAAAGAGAGTATGACGTTAACAAGCGCATTATTATCTGTACATTTACGCTTACCATATGTTTTACTTAATACGAAGGAGCAGCAGTCTCCAGTCTTCCCTATTCTTGGTCTAGCATTGGTAGGTTGTTAAATTTATCAGAATCATAAATTCTTTTCGTGCACAGAATGCCTGTAAGAAATAACTGTAAGTGTATGTTCAGCAATTTGAAAATATAAACCGCTAATTTCATTTAAAGAAAATTTGCATTTCTCAATATTCTTTTTATTTATTTATTTAAAAATCCACCTAATTATTCCTAATGGTACAATAGATTAATAGTATGTGCAATTTTCTTACAGATTACCATCGCCCGCCATTTTCTTGCATTGTGCGAAATTAAGTGTTGGAACGCTTCACAATACTTCATGATAATCTTGGAATCTTTTGTTCCGCACCAAAACTCAACTATTTTAATTTTTAGCTGGCCGTGAACTTAAGATAAATTGGTGTTTTACGAGTGCGTTCCAACAGTTAATTTCTGGGCAGTGTCTACGTGCTGAGACAGTCTTCTATTTAATCAGACAGGATTTGAGGCAGGTTGCTAAAATTAAATATTTCCGTGCCACCTACCACATTCATTAAGTTGCAGAAATTTTTACAGGCACAATTTTTTATAACAGTGATTTCCAACCCGGTCATTAATTTGAAATATTTCTCCCGCCGTAATTTTAGCGTTCTAGTTTTCATAACAAAATTTAACATCAATTTCAAACTTTATTTGCTTTGGTTCTAAACTTTCTTTTTGCAGAACATTATTTTCTCAGGCGCTACCTTTTATCATTTGTAAGTAATATTATTATTATTATCGCAAATATTTAACAATATCTACCAATTTTAAGGGAGGAATATTTCAAGATCCATTTGTTCTCAGTTCTTACCGTTCCTATTAGCGCTGTATTGTGAACCGTGGAATGGTGTTTACATATCAACATTCTCCTGAGGAGTTTGAATATTTCACTGAGAATAACAGGCCGTGTCCTGCTAGCCAGAAACTCCTCAGTCCAGTCACACAGTCGATCTGATATCCCGTATGCTGGCACTCTTGTTTAATTTTTCTATTTTTTTTTTTCTTTTTTTTCTTTTTTTTTTTTTTTTTTTGCTGGAGCGGGGGGGGGGGGGGGAAGATATTTATTAACCTAGAAAATGAAATGGGCCTAAAACTGTATAAACAACTGAAGAGGAAGGCAATGGAGAGAGAGAGGGGGGGGGAGGCGTTTCTGAATGGAAAAGGGATAGTCTTTACTTTGCGGTTATGACTGATTTAACAGTAAAAGGTTTTCACAGAAATCATCATTTTCATCTACATTTACATAAATACTCGGAAATCACATCAAGTGCACTGCAGCAGCCAACCAGTTTTATGATGTTTCTGTACAGTTTGTGATGTCTCTCTCTTCTTAGTAAAGCTCCTAAATACCCAGGCTGAATCGTCCGCCATGCTTGGAATGGCGCTGCACTAACAGCGTAGAGGCGCATGCCCTGCCATCTTTCACAAACGATTTCGCAAAAACTAATTGGTAGAAATATTTAATTTTTCCGCTACTTAAACCTTTTTATTTCAGCATTGTGACGAAATGCTCATCATTTCGTTAATAGTCATACTTAATAAGATATAGGCTTCGAAATAAGAGACTGCGCTACATTAGGAAAAGTTTGCAGTAAAATGTAGAGATTGCTATGATATTCCGTTTGGTGCATGTTGCACCATTATGTTGCTCCGGATGAAACTTGCCTCATGGATTGAATTTTATTTTCGACTTAGGAGGAGATAAAATCTTTCACTCATACCGCTAAACTTTATTTTATTTAACGCACTCATTTCCGATGGCGATAAGGCCAGAATGAATCATTGCGTATCTCATACACGGTTAGAGGTATCAAAATGATATTATGACAAATAATAACATGCAAAGAGGGGAGTATTTTGCAACATGGTTACTACGCAAAAGTCATTAATTATCGCGTTATTCAAGGAAATACATAATTGTAGAATGAAAAAGAGTAAAGTTAGTGATTTATTATTCGGTTTATAGATATTCCATCGTCACTCACAAATGTTTATTTCTTTGCTTCTTGTCCGCTGTATTTCAGAGCTGCTACTCAGTTTCCAAAACCTAATAGGAGTTACATTTCCTTCAGTTTAAAGCCTAGCAGTAACAGAACGGAAGTTACTAGAGCTAATGAGGATTTTATGTGAGAATACTTGAAAATGACAGATAGCAAGGATCTTTTCGCTAGCTAACGAACTGACTTGTTCTCATTTCCTCACATAATAAAGCACTCTGTATTGAGATATTTAGAATATCCTTTTCATATAACTAAAAAATTGAAATTGAATATTACATAGCAACACAGCACTTTTTTAGTTTGCAACTATTAAATTTATTGGGTTAAGAGAAGTCAGTACCAGTATCTTCAAGTATGGATGTTATGCAGTAACAACATGTGCCTAATTATTAGGAGCTCTAATACGGAAGAAGTGTTACTACTAGACGGGCGGGCGGATCCCAGTGCGTCATATTTAACTGATATTATCTCAAGTTATACGTTTCTCACTGAGTTTCTGTTTGGAGAGGATGAAAATTTGATGTATTTTGAACATTTCATTCGCTTAATGTGTTCACCTAACTTCAACAGAGAAAAAGTTCCTCGCATGTCGAAAATTCCGTAACGTCGTCAGAAAGTGCATGGTCGTAAACTATCAGTATATGCTGTTTATAAATTATTTCCATAAATAAAACTCAAATGAAAATGTCGTGTCGTTCTTAATGAACACACTGATGAAAATTCCACGTTCATGCATTGAGTAGTTTGCGAGTGTGAGCGAGTTGAATGAAACGCGAGGTAACGCGTGAGCTTCGTTCGGGCCGGCCGCGGTGGCCGAGGGGACTGAGGCGCTTCAGTCACGGTCTGCACGGCCGGGGGTTCGAATCCCCCCTCGGGCATGGATATTTGTGCAGTCCTTAGTCTTAGCTAGTTCATAAGTAGTTTGTAAGCTTAGGGACTGATGACCCCGTAGTTAAGTCCCATAAGTTCTACAAACATTTGAACATTTGAGCTTCGTTCGGAACGTGGCAACTCCTACAGCTTGGGGAAAAAATGGCGGATAGTTCAGCTCGGGTTTATCGGAGGCTTACTTCTTAGCTCTTGAAAGACTGGTGTATCGGCGAATGACGTTTGGACAGGCAGAAATTTTCTTATGGCAGCGGCTTGGGTGTGATGCAAGGTTAGCAGCAGAACATGTTACAATGTTTGCATAGCTTATGGGACTTAACTATGGGGTCATCAGTCCCTAAACTTACAAACTACGTTTGACCTAACTAATACTAAGGACGGCATAAATATCCATGCCCGAGGGGGGATTCGAATCCCCGACCGTAGTGCCCGTGTAGACCGTGACTGGAGCGCCTCAGTCCCCTCGGCCACCGCGGCCGGCAGCAGAACATGTAACGAGTGGTGATATACTCGTCACTTGCCTATTACAGTCTCTTATTTTCTTTTTGTCATTGCTAGCGCTGTTCCTCAAATTCTGAGAAATCTTAAATTTTACTTCAGTGACAACCAGAGTTTACTGCATAAGTTGGCAACAAACACACAAGATATCTCTGCCTTGCCTCTACGCTCTGCCACATAAACATATTACGCAGATATTGGAATATACCTTCAAAACTGATCATGGGCTCCGATTTATTGTAAAAGTTCGGGATTTGTGTGAAAAGAGAATAATGTGGCTAACTCACAGTTCTTGAATACGTTACGAAGTCACTTCTTATAATGAGAACCACAACAGTCATAGATATTATTGGGTTTTCAAGACTAAACTTTTCAAAATAATCACATTCCCGAAAATATCAAACTTACGTGGCAAATGAATCTATCTACTGAACAAAATGCAGTATGCATTTAACTCCGTTATATTTTAACACTCTAATCTTACATACATTACTTTGATTACATTCGCAACGGACAGTCTCACAATATACAAACATCATATCATCTCTAACATAGAGCTCCTAAAAACCCAGGCTGAATCGTCCGCCATTTTTGCCCCAACATGGGCGCATCTGACAATGTTTATATTGGCGATAGTTGATCTATTCACGCAGGTTTCAACAATATTTCTAATGAAATGTATTTAATATTGCACACATAAGTGTACCGAACAGTAACTAACGTGTATGGCCCTATAAAGATTTAGAATGCGCTTTTAATATAACAGAAAATCGTAACGTACCGGTAATATCACATAGCTTCTCGCCAGGCTGCAGTGGTTATGTTGGCACCAATGCTAATCACGGCAACTCAAATGACCAATAAATGTTTTTTCGTGACAAATTCAATTGAAACGAAAATTATTTTTTTCTGAACGCACAAGGGTACATACAAGAACCTGCCAACCGTACAGCACGTACACTATTAATTTTGCTGCGAGTGAAACCAGCAGCAATAACATTTACTCTGTAGCTCGTGAAAAATATTAACGCAATTCTACACTTCATTGTTCATCTGTTGCCAACATAAGCACTGGAACCCGGCGAGAAGCGTCTTAAAATTTTGACCAGTGCCGTATTTTGGAGTGTGTTATGCGACCGTATGAGATGCTTCGACCTTATATATAAGTAATTGTGTAAAGTATTATTCAGTATGTTGAAAACTACGTATAAATGCACCACAATAAATATTCCTATCCACTTTGAAAACTGCGAAAAACTTCATTAAGTCTCAAACATTCTGCAACAAACTGCTCCAGCATCATTGACAGGGAGAAGTAATGCAGTTGTACATAATTGTACATAACATAACTGGCATGTTTATAGCTACATTTATTACGTATACTTATAACACATAATTGAGCGCCAGGCCCTGTTTCGAAGTTATTCTGCGACAATTTATAGCCCATCTTTTTCTTCGTTCTGAATTGCTGGGAAATTTGAACATGCGCACTCCTTTGCTGCAGTGATTTGTGCAGTTCACAGCTGAGCAGCCAGCCATATTTTCCACAAATTCTGCAGTAAATTCGACTATAAACTCCCTGTCCGGTCAACATACAACTGTCCTGCACACTGGGGCAAAAATGGCGGATAGTTCAGCTCGGATTATAGGAGCCTTACTCTAACACATTACGTCATAACATAAAGTCTCTATGGTCTTGAAAACTTTGACTGTTTCATTATTCTTTAAGACAATTTATAAAATTTAAACTTTGTCTTTCTTTAACACACTTTTGTAAAGTTTTTCGTGTACAATACTGGAAAACTGAATTTTATTTCATATATTTTTAAAACTAATACTATTGCCATGAACGACGGAAATATGCTACAAGTTCCATTCTCTAACAGCGCGAGCAAAAGGAACACCTAAATCTTTCTGTTTTCGATCTGATTTTGATGATCATGTCTCCCTATAAACGAAATATGTTCGCATTGGGAAGAGGAAGTTGAAGACAGAAATTTTAGAAATAGATCTCGCCGCAACGAATAACGCCTTTTTTCTAATGATTTTCTCATAACGCGTGCATCATTTTCGTGACTCTCTCTCCGTTATATGGCGACAATACAGAACGAGCTTTCCTTCTCTGAACTTTCTCTCTACCACTTTTAACGGCTCCCACAATGCGTAGCAATACTCCAAAACTGGGTTTACAACTGCACTGTAGGCATATTTTTAATTTTTTCAATTTATTTATTAACATACAAACCTATACAAAAACCAGACGGCAGTTATTAGAGTCGAAGGGCATGAAAGGGACGCAGAGGTTGGGAAGGGAGTAAGACAGGGTTGTAGCATTTCCCCAATGTTGTTCAATTTGTATATTGAGCAGGCAGTGAAGGTATTCAAGGAGAAATTTGGAGAGGGAATTAAAGTTCAGGGAGAAGAAATAAAAACTTTGCAGTTTGCCGATGACAAAGATCTGGAAGAGCAACTAATGGAATGGACAGTGTCTTGAAAGGAAGATATAAGATTAACATTAACAAGAGTGAAACGAGGATAATGGAATGTAATCTCAGAAAATCAGGTGATCCTCAAGGAATTAGATTAGGTAATGAGACAATGAAAGTGGTGGATGACTTTTGTTATTTGGGTAGCAAGATAACTTGTGATGGCCGAAGTAGAGAAGATATAAAATGCAGAATGATTAAAGGAACAAAAGCGTTTCTAAAGAAGCGAAACTTGTTAACATCCAATATTAATTTAAATGTAGGTAAGTCCTTTCTGAAAGCATTTGTCTGGAGTATAGCGTTGTATGAGAGTGAAACGTGGACGATAAGGACTTAAGATAAAAAGAGGATAGAAGCTTTTGAAATGTGGTGCAACAGACGAATGATGAAAATTAGATGGGTAGATCACGTAACTAAGCATAACCAATTGGGGAGAAAAGGAGTTTCTGGCATATCCTGACTAAGAGAAGGGATAGATTGGTTGGACACATTCTGAGACATCAAGGAATTGTCAACTTAGCATTAGAAGGTAGCGTGTGGGGTAAAAACCGTAGAGGGAGACCGAGGGACGAATACAGTAAGCAGTTTCAAAAGGATGTAGGTTGCCGAATGTATTCTCAGATGAAGAGACTTGCACAGGACAGGGTAGCGTGGAGAGCTGCATCAAACCAGTCTGCGGACTGAAGACCACAACAACAACAACAACACACAAAATACAGCAACCAGTTGCTTGTGATAATTTTATTTTTGATGTTGGGTGCCCTTCTTCTGGTCTAAATTCTTCGTAGAAACGGGAGGGAACTGCCGATGTTGCAACAATTGATGTTTCGTAATTGCTATTCGTAGGTATTTTGTAGAATTCGCGGACTGTAAGTTTGATTGATTCTTGGTGTAGTAAATGAAGTCTAGCGGATTTCTTTTACTGCTGATATGGATGACTTTTCATTTTTTAGGTTCAATTGCCAATTTTCGCACCATGAAGGGATTTTACTTGCATTGCTTTGCTGTTGTTTAGATCTTCTGGTGACTTTACTAACCGATAAATGTCAGGTATCATCCGCAAACAGTGTCAGAGATGAACTCACATTGTCTGCTAAATAGTAAAGATAAGGACTTTTCTGGGGATCGCCAGATGTCACTTCCGTTTTCCTCGATGACTTTCAGCCAATTACAACGTACTGCAATCTTCAAACGTGGAAAGCCAAGGTCGCAAAATAGTTATTTATTTTATGAGGACGGGTTTCAGAGGGCTATGCCGCCATCATCTTCCTTTCTCTTCGGCCGTGTTCCCGCGCATGCAGGGCCGGCTTCGTTAGATTCGGATTTGTCGTGTGTTAATGGATGCCCTGCCTGCCGCCACCCCGTTACATATACAAGTTAGAACAAAAAGTATCTAAGTATAATATTTTTGCAAATCTGTTTTCTATGTAATTACTTTTTTTAAAAAAAAAAATTACATGTAACTACTATTATAGTGTACTTGATTGTATCAAGTTTCGCGCATTTTAAATTGTATGACTGACAGTTTTAGATTATCAACAGACTTAAACTTCTAAACACCCTTTTAATATACAACTGACTGTGATGTAAATGTTCACTTCGTCTGTTTTACATTCTTAATGTGTTTTCAAAATTTCTCTAGGGGTCTATTTTATAGTCTTTTATTGCATGATTATAATCTTATCGTCTCAGACAGAATCCTGTATCTGTACATGTATATACGGTGGCCGCGGGGACTGAGGCGCTCCAGTCACGGTCTGCACGGCCACTACGGTCGGGGGTTCGAACCCCCCCTCGGGCATGGATATTTGTGCCGTCCTTAGTATAAGGTAGTTCGTAAGTAGTTTCTAAGTTTAGGGACTGATGACCCCGTAGTTAAGTCCCATAAGCTTAACAAACATTTGAACATTTTGAACAAAAATCATGTAAACAAACCTTGACTAAAAATTAACTACAAGATGTTAATATTCTATTGAGACCAATTCTGTATTGCCTATACCTACTTCAAATAACACGATTTCACTGCAAGTTTACGATACATTGTCCTGAAAAATATTTCTGTACAATTTAAATCAATCCGTTCTCCATGTAATTAGTCTTCGTTAATCACTGCTGTAACTATGTTATTGTACCTGATCACAGGTCAACTCGAAGACGTTGACTCTCTTTTCAGATTATTTTTATACTGATGTGTTGCACCGTATACAAATAAGAATTGATAACCTCTTTATCCTACTACTGATATGTACTATCTCTTGTTCTAACGTAAATGTAATTCATTTTTAAAATCTATTTTTAATTAATTGTATACTTACAAAATTTTATCTCTATAGAATTTAGTAGTGTTATTGTGATACAGCCCTGTAATCATACATGTATTATTTTCAATTTCATCTTTATTTCAAATGTCTATCTCAAACAAAACAATGTAAACCATATTTGGTAACAACTGTAACTCACAGTGCAAGCTAGGTACGGTTGCGAAAAACTGGTTCTCCTCCACGTGGCTAGGGACGGGCAACAACGGCGTAGAACACACGAAGGCAATACTTCCAGCTCCTATGACGGCTAAGAAACCAGCAACCGTTACCAATGCTACTAACACAGGTAGTATACGACCCACCTTAGAGTTTCAAGGTGGTGGGTCACTCTGTATTGTTAATGAAAATTAAAAAAAAAAAAAAAAAAAAAAAAAAAAAAAAAAAAAAAAAAGAGAGAGAGATGTCGCCACCGCATGCCCCCCAGGAGGAAATGTGTATCCCAAATTTCTGCGTATAGTGTTAAATGTGTGAAAGTGTAAAGAGTTGCGGAATGTTTGCGAGTCGTGTAACTGAGGCGGGACTTGGGTAGTAGTAGTAGTTGTTGTTGTTGGAGCTTTAGGGCGCTCAAACGGGCGGGACTTGGGGACCAGCCCGGTATTCACCGAGGGAGATGTGGAAAACCGACTAAAAACCACGTCCAGGCTGCCGGCACTCAGACCCCCTTCGTTAACCCGCCGGGCGGATTCGAACCGGGGACGATACGCCTCCCCATCTCGGAAAGCGCTGCGTTACACCACACGGCTAAAATTTTACAAGTTCGCCATCTTATTTAAAAATGAGGTAAATAGTACGTCCAACACAGTACTTGGTGTAAATATAAAAATACATAAGTTCAAACATCAAAAGCTCGTACATACGTATTTTTATATTTAGAGTAAGCGCTATGTTTCAGACACTATTTAATCTCAGATTTTTTAAGTAAGATGACCAACTTGTAAAATCTGAAACGACCAGATGGTGGTGGCATAGTCCACTGAAACCTGTCGTCTTAAAATGCATTAGTAGTTCGTGATCTCGGATCTTCACTTTTGAAGATTATGAATCTAACAGATCGCGTCCACAACCGGCGATGTCAGATACTGCCACAACGTACTGCATCCTTTGTGGCACGAAACCGCGAATCCAATGGCATGAGTGTGGCGATATTCCATAAGCACGCAATTTTTGAGTTCCGTTTCTTTCCGCGTCGCTAGAGCAAGGTGTAGCCAGAGTTGCGAAACTCCTAGTGAATTTCTGCAACTTCGCGACTGCAGCGCTGCAAAGCGGCTGGGTCGTATAAACACACTGCGAAACGAACGAGTAATAAATGTGTATTTGGAGTGAAGCAGCACATTTAAAATACCTTCGTATTTACGAGCTTTTGTGGCGCTATAAATTGTAGCAACTGTCAAAAATATAATTCGGAAATCTCTCATTTGCAAAGGATGCTCAGAAGTAACAGACGTTCGTTTACGATGGTTAGTTTTACTTTCAGGCATAGAAGTAAATAACAACTAGATCACCCGGTGAATTTCATATCACTTACCTCTTAGTATAAACCATATTTATTTAAATCATATGTATTTTAAATTCAGTAGCTTTATAAAGGCATCATCAGGTAGTCTAAGTATCGGCTCGATAGTGGGCGGAAAGAGTGGGCAAATCATGCATACATGTCCACGATAACGTTCATGTCCCACTCGTGGAAGTTTAGAGAAGGTTTAAACGGTGAAAAAATATGGAAAAATTGCGAGGAAAATTAACATTTAAAACGTGTTGAATAATGACTTGGTTCTTGTCTTGGGTGCGTTCAGAAATATACTTTGAAAGAGTAAATTTCGCTTTACACAATCGGAACCCGTGTATGAAGCGTCAAAGATAAAAATGAATTGCTGTTCGTTAGTCTCGCAAAAACTCGAGAACAGCTGAACCGATTTGGCTGTATATCATTACGTAAACCACTGAATCTATTGTGACGAAACCTGCTGTGGAGGTAGCCTGAGCGCTGAAGTACCGGCCAAGATACTTTAGAAAGTCTGTAATTCAAGATATAATTTGATTTGAAGTATACAAAGCGAAATATCGAACAATAATTACTCTCTGCAAAAGCAATTTACTTTTTGACTTCTTAACTATATTTCAGAAGTTATAATTAACTTTTAAAAATGCATTGTCCCTTTTCTAAAAAGTGGATAGAACGGCAGAAGAACAGAAGTACCTGTCATTATTTTACACGTTTCAACTCTAAATTTTCCTCGCAATTTTTCCATATTTTGTCACCGTTTAAACCTTCCCTGAACTTCCACTAATGAGACATGAACATTATCCTGAACATGTGTGCGTGGTTTGCCCACTCTTTCCGCCCACTATCGAGCCGATACTTGGACTATCTGATGATGCCTTTATAAAGCTACTGGTTGTTAAAATACATATGACTTAAATTAATACGGTTTATATTAAGAGGTCAGTGGTACGAAGTTCACGGGTCATCTAGTCGAGTCGGCAATCCTGCGCAATTGCTAATATGTATGTACTCTTGCTTTGAACGTCAGTTGTGAAAAATTTTATCGCAATCAGATGAATGGTATTGATATTTCATAGAAAAATCTCTATTTTTTTTCAAAATGTACCAATTCTCCTGGTAACTTTCCCAAATTTTTAGTTCATAAGAACATTCCATCTTATGTTGGACGTCAGATGATCAAAATTTTACTGCAATCAGGTGAGCGGTTCTGAACTTATAGCGTTGAGTACATGTAGAAACACATTGAGAATTGAACTTGGTTTGAATTTTGCGACTTTCCTTTTCAACTGTTCCTTTCTTTTTTTTCTTTCTTTCTTTCTTTTTTTTTTTTTTTTTTTTTTTTTTTTTTTTTTTTTTTTTTTTTTTTTTTTTTTTCTTCTCTCCCCAAGGCCATAATAATGAAGAAATAAAATTACCTCTCTCCGCCGTGCGATTGGTCAGTTATAGTGCTGAGTTGAATCAAAAACACACTTTTTGTCCAATTTTCCGGTAGATTTTCCAAAAAATTCATTTCGTAAAAACCTTGTCCTGTGAAGCCGTACTCAAGTGATGCTCTTACAACCATGTGGCAATTATTCATAGAAAAAAAATCGCTTTCGATTTTTCCAACTTTTTTTCTACTTTCTGAGCGACTTTTCCAAATTTTTATTTGACGCGAATCTTGCTTTCAACATGAAATGTACAAAATTTTATCGAAATTGGACGAGCGGTATTGATAGCTCACTGGAAAAAGCCTTTTCAGTTTTTCTAGATTTTCCTCTTTTCCGGACAACGTTTCCTTATTTATCACCGTTTAAACCTTCCCTGAACTTGCTCGAATATTTGAAGACTAAAATTAGCGAAATCAGTTTATTAGCCGTTTTCGAGTTCATTTTTGTATATATATAGATTCATTGACGCCCAAACTGCTGCTCTTGATCAGAATAGCAAATACGTGAACACTTTATCATATTACTGATGTATTAATGTCTGGATGCTTCTAGTAGCAGTCAATCAACTATTTCCTGGTATCGTACCTCAGTTACAGAAACATTATAGGTCTGTATACCCATACATGTCTTGCGGTTACCTACTAGTCTGATGAATTGAATACGTAGCTACAAATAAATATGATAGGTAAACGAAAGACATAGAAGCAAGCAGAAGGTGAAAAGAGCGTATATACAGCGATTTAGAATCTGTCCCCTACAATGTAAAAATCATGTGTACTTTTGAAAATATTAAAGTGTCCGAAATCCGCAAAAACAAAACTCGTGCAACACGTCAGTACACACCAAGAACGCGAACATAACCAAAATCAGTTCATTTTATATACTTTAGCACATCCGATTGGAATTCATTTCTGCTTTCAAAAATTTTTGGACGATCTGAATATGACTCGGGTATTGTGAACTGTACGAATTATTCTGCACTGACAATTTGTTACTGTAAACTGCCATTAACAGAAGCAGTGTAATTCAAATATGAAAGTAACAGCATTAAAGACGGCAAATTGTGTCATGGCATTGCACTGTTATTCCCTACTGGCCCCTTGGAGCTAGTATCGCCTCAGCTGCAATTTTTTCCGAGATAGTTTCGCGACTGTCTGTGATAAGACTGTGGTGTGTAGCGGAGTGTTATCACGTGTTTTCCCTGTGCGCTCGTATTGGCTGTTACTCTCTGCAGCCGCAGTGGAGTAGCCGAGCGCTCTAAAGCGTCTCGCTGCGGAGCGCGCGGTTGCTCGCCGTGGAGGTTCCAGTCCTCCCTGGGGCATGGGTGTGTGTGTTTGTCCTTAGGGTAGTTTACCTAGGTTTAAGTAGTTTGTAAGCTACGGACTGATGACCACGCAGATTGGTCCGATAGATTTACAGACATTCGAACATTTTTTACTCTCTGCCATTGACGTAGCTTGGGTTAGCTGGCTGTTCACAGCGAAGTGCGGTTGTAAGGTGGCTACTAAATGGAAATTTCCTACCTTAAGTTTTGCGATTATATATGTTGGCAACAACATATATATACACCTTGGCAAGGATTATGTTTGTCGGCCGGTAGGCGGGGTTTGCTCGATGGAGTCGGAGAGCAGTAGCGGAGCGAGAGGTTGCACTGCAGCTCGCGGTGGACGCAGCCCGGAGTTCTTCGTCATGCTGACAATTTTTTTGGTAATTTACTTTAAACGTTTTCCGTCACTCATTTCATTTTATTTTATATCACTTTCCATTCAGTAGGAACCTATACACGACCTTGATTAATTCGTGGCTCGTCACTGTAATTGTTGTAATAACGAGGATGGGGCATTAACCAAACGTAATTATAATTAAAAAAACAGTTCCTTTCACTTTTTCACATTCTGATTTTTTATAATTAAGCCTTTCCTGAGAGCACAGCATCCCTGTTTTAGAAACTGCCTCATTGCACGACTTCGAAATAATATGCACATTCTTCATTTTTATAGTTTATGTTACTTGTGTCGAATTTGCTGATTGCTAATTGTCTAATTTTCTTTAATTCAGATTTATTCACTTTGATTGGTTTAATTTTGTTTGTGACTAGCTTTAACCCGCGGCTCCGCTCGCGTGTTGGTTGATGATAGATAATGCGCGAAACGTCAAATCGACTTTTTTAAAGAGATGTATTAAAAGAAATTTATTTTTTACTGCTTTATTTATTTATTCTTATATTTCCTTATTCGTATGCTTATCCCTACAGAGAAACAGATGAAGACATTGTAGCACGCGTGGACCAAAGATATGGTCTGTGGCATCACGTTTCGCTGTATGTAACCTCCTTGCTATAGAGTCGCAAACGTCATCGCTGACCTTCAGTCCGAATTTTTTTATAATTTGACGACTTTCAACCACCATATCTTCCACCCCCTTATAGCTACTGGCATGGAACTGCCATTGTGTACAACGGGAGACTTCCGACAACAATTACACTCAGACCATTAGTTTGCGTTCTGTACTTTTCGGTGCAGAGCGAAATATTAACACATACACATACACGTAGAATTTTATACACACCGATAACTTTCCATCCCAATATAATCCACCCTTTTATCATTATCAACCCTCAAGCAACAATGCAACCAATAAAACCATTTTCAAAAAGTAATTATTGTTCCCCATTTCACGTTATATTCTTCAAATTACTAAATAGCTATCAGGTTGCTATAAAACCGTGCCTAAAACCTTCCTCAGGTATAAATTAGTAACTGTACAATTATTTAAGTCTCTGCGTCTTGTCGTTCGGACGTGATAAGCGTACACCGAACAGACATTCACATTAATATAAATAGATAAATAGCTGTCCGATCGCCATAAAACCGTGCCTAAAGCCTTCCCCGGGTAGACATTAGTAACTGTACAAATTTTTAGCTCTTTATGTCTTGTCGTTCAGACGTTATAAACGTACACCGAACAGACATTCACATTTGTAGATATAGATTATTCTTGACACTGTAAGTGATTGTAAGTTAATGGTAATTAAGTACATTGTAGCAAGTGGGTGACATGAAATATATGAAATGAAGAATGTGTGTTGGTGTGAAGCGACGTATCACTTCCCTTTTTACAATAAAATAATATTTTTTGCACACCTTTATTTATTGTGTATGCAGACTGATCGTTTAGCAATACTAAGACAGGGCCAACAAGTACAACACAGTACGACATTCCTTTATTGTTCTCGTAAAGTGACTACTAGCCAAACAAGAGTTTGCATCTTTTTAATCCTTCTAATTTGCAGCCAGATAGCGTAAGTTTCGACGTGCCCAAACTTGCCTTACGTAGGCCAGCATTACGTTGCGCACTACATCTACATACATACTCCGCAATTCACCGCAAGGTGCGTGGCGGAAGGTACACTGTACCACTACTAGGCATTTCCTTTCCTATTCCACTCCCAAATAGGAGGAAGAGAGGAATGCCTATATGCCTCCGTACGAGCCATAATTTCTCTTATCTTGTCTTTGTGATTATTACGTAAATCGTACTACACTCAGCTTCAAATTCCGGCCCTCTAAATTTACTTAACAAAAATTCACGAAAAAAACGTCGTCTTTCCTCCAGCGATCCCCAATTGAGTTGCCGGAGCATTTCCATGACACTCGCGCATTGGTCGAACCTACCGGTAACAAATCTAGCTGCTCATCTCTGAACCGCCTCTATGTCTTCCTTTAAACTGATCTGCTGCGGGTCCCAAACACTTGACCAATACTCAAGACGTGGTCGTACAAGCGTTTTATATGGGGTCTCCCAATAAAGCGAAGTCGGCTGTCCGCCTTACTCCCAACTGTCCTTGCATGTTCGTTCTATTTCATATCGCTCTGAAATGTTACGCCTAGATATTTGAACGATGCGACAGCATCAAGAAGCTCACTACTAATGCTGTATTGGAACATTATAGGATTGTTTTTCCTACTCATGCGCATCACCTTACATTTTTCTACATTGAGAGCTAGCTGCCATTCTTCGCACCGACTAGAAATTTTGCCTAAGTCATCCTGTATGCTATTACAGTCAGTTACAGACGACACCCTCCCATACACCACAGCATCATCAGCAAACAGCCGCAAATTACAACTTACTCTGTCCATCAGATCATTTATATAGATAGAAAATAATAGCGGTCCTATCACACTCCCCTGGGGCACGCCTGACGATACACTCGTCTCTGATGAACACTCGCCGTCGAGAACAACGTACTGCGTTCTATTACTTAGGAAGTCTTCCAGCCAGTCACAAATCTGTGAACCTATTCCATAAGCTCGTATCTTCGTTAGTAGTCTGCAGTGTGGCACCGCGTCAAACGCCTTTTTCAAGTCGAGAAAAACATAGTCCGCCTGTTGCCCTTCATCCATGGCTCGCATGATGTCATGTGAGATAAGGGCAAGCTGAGTTTCACATGAACGATGTTTCCTAAACCCGTGCTGATTCATGGAAGAAGCTTTTCCGTTTCAAGGAAATTTGCTATATTCGAACTGAGAATATGCTCCAAAATTCTACAGGAAACTGATGTCAACGATATTGGCCTGTAATTGTATGGGTCAGTTCTCTTTCCTTTCTTATACACGGGAGTCACCTGCGCTTTTTTCCAATCACTAGGAACTTTGCGCTGAATTAAAGATTCGCTATAAATGCAAGCTAAGTAGGGGGCCAATGCCGCAGAATAGTCTTTGTAAAACCGAACTGGTATTCCATCCGGACCAGCAGACTTTTTCGTGTTTAGCTCTCTCAGCTGCTTCTCTACACCGGAAATACCTATTGCTATGTCCCCCATTTCGGAATTAGTACCATTGATCAAATGATGGTACATTTGTGCGGTCCTCCTGCGTGAAAAATTTCTTAAAGGTTAAATTTAGAACTTCAGCTTTCCGTTTGCTTTCTTCTATTACTGTCCCGTAATGATCAACGAGTGACTGGTATAACATTTTCGTTATTATTAAGTAATTACAGTCTATTCTACCGATACTCATATTTTCAACATTACGTTGTATTGGAGTTCTGCTCGCTGCAACATTATTCTCCTGGGGCGTCGTGGTAGAAATAAATACTCGATATGTACAATTTTTCACTTCTTCTTTAATTTAAATCAAACTTCTCCTCCACCAAAACATAACAAATTCAAAACACTGCAAGAGAACTTAGTCGACAGTACTTCCAATAAAAAAATAATAATAATAATAAAAAAAAAAAAACAGACTGACATAGCTTCCAGAGCACTTGACAAACGACTGAAACTCGAACTCCCCCACTCAAGGCAGTGAGGCAAATATATAACATCGACAATAATGACGTTACATTATCCATTATTCATAATAATTGAATATAGTAATTTACAATTAACAAACACACAAAGAAAACATTTCATGTACACAAAAATAATCACAATATAAAATGAAAACTATGCATACGATAATTTTAGATGGCACCTGTATTTTTAAGACGAAATTTCCGATCTTTCTGTTAACAACAAAGTGCGATGTTAAATATCAATTAATTTGTTAATGAATACATCACACATGTTCCTAACATACATTGAACTATCAAATGTCATGGCCATTCACAAAATACACTCAAAATCTCACGTCAGTCAATATATACAAAGAATAACAATATTCAGATTTCGACTTTACATTAATTAAAACAAATAGCTGATCAACACAACTTGTTTATGAGCCTAACATACATACAATGCTATTTATTTTCATGACTATGTTTTACGTAAGTTTGTACCCTTCGTCTGTCTATTTATTGAAATAACATACAATGACAAAAGTATTATTTATAGAACTGTCTGGAAACGTCTTATACAAATCTCTTAAATTTCATTAATTATCACTCGTTTTAATCACAGCATCACCGAGACACTGTCCTACACTGATTCCTAGGCTGGCTGTTTCGTTTTTAACTAACTTCACACGCAACTTTTATTACTATTGAACCACACGATTCCGGGTCCGACGCAGACGGTATCGTAGGATAACATTGAGATGAGAGGACCAGGCAGACGGTATCGTACGATAACATTGAGATGAGGGGTCAGCAGCATCGTTACACTGGACAGTCACTAATTGTCAAGTTACTCTCCTAGAGGCAGATCCACAATTTTAGTAGCCCGATACGATCTTTCATTTTTGTAGACTTTTGTTGAATACTGAAGGCAACACAAACACACACACACACGCACACACACACACACATAGCCTACTTCTCAGTCAGCCCCGTCACATACAACAACGTTGCCCGTTGCACGGCGAGGCGCCCGGCCTGTTGGCGTGTTTTTGCCGGTCAGGTGAAGGCAAGTGATTCTCGGCCGGCCGCTCTCGGTGTTCTTGTGGCCTCCGCTCTCCGGCAGAAGGCTTTTACCAGCGCTGCTGCGTCACCGCCACCACGTGTGACTGGGCGCAGTCACCGCTGCCAGCGTCTGCTAATCCACCACTCCCCAGCGCCGACTACGCTGTCCCATGTCGTACGCTCCTGGAACATGAAAACAGAACACCCGTGCGAAATTTTACTGACACATTCTTCAAGATGTGTCCAACACAAGATGTACATCTACATCTACGTGGAATACTCTGCAAATCACATTTAAGAGCCTGGCACCATCAGAGCCTCGGAATCAGATTCCAGCAAAAATCGACATAAAATTAGCAATCCTGTAGGAAATTAAGCAAGATCAGAAATGTTCAAATGTTTGTAGAACTTATGGGACTTAACTACGGGGTCATCAGTCCCTAAGCTTAAAAATTACTTATGAACTAGCTAAGCTAAGAACGGCACAAATATCCGTGCCCGAGGGGGGGGGGATTCGAACCCACGACCGTAGTGGCCGTGCAGACCGTGACTGAAGCGCCTCAGTCCCCTCGGCCACCGCGGCTGGCTAAGCAAGATCCCACTACTACACGTAGTGTAGCTGCTACTCCTGGAATTAAACTCGCGAAAAGGCATAAGTACGACTATGGAGCCTGAACTAAGTTGAGCCACGAGGCCACAGCAGAACCAAACCCAGAGGTACTTACCCTACCAGGAACCAAGAAGCGAATGGATAGCTCTCTTGACCACAACCTAACTGTTACCCAGGAGGGGTTATGTGGACGTTATGTGGACGTGTTTCAGGGTTCATCGAACCACCTTTATACTATTCATCTCCCATTCCATTCTCGAATAGCGCGCGGGTAGAAGGAACACATGAATCTCTCCGTTCGAGCTCCGATTTCTTGTATTTTATTCTGCTGACAATTTCTGCCTTTGTAAGTGGGAGTCAACAATATATTTTCGCATTCGGAGGAGAATGTTGGCGATTGGAGTTTCGTAAGTAGACCACGCCGCAGCGATAAGCGCCGTTGTTGTAATGATTCCCATCCCAGATCGTGTATCATTTCCGTAACGCTGTCTCCCCTGTACCGTGACAATACGAAACGAGCTGCCCTTCTCTGGACTCTTTCGATGTCTTCCGTCAAACCCACCTGGGCTTCAATACTCCAAAAAAAGACGGACAAGCGTAGTGTATGCAGTTTCTTTTGTAGTTTAGCAGTTCTGTTGCATCTTTTAAGGGTTCTGCCAATAAAATGCAGTCTTTGGTTCGCCTTTCCCACGACATTATCTACGTGTCCTTTCCAGTTTAAGACTCAAGTAATAGCAATTCCTAGCTATTTTGTGGAGTTTACGGCTTTCACTTTTGATTGATGTATCTTGTAAAAAAAGTTTAACGGATTTCTTTTCGTACTCATGTGGATGACTTCACAGTTCTCGTTATTTAGAATCAATTGCCATTTTTTACACTACAGTGATATTTTATACAGATAGTTCTGCAGTTGGTTTTCATCTTCAGATCATTTTAATAGACGGTAAAGCACGTCGTCATCTGCAAACAACCTAAGAGAGAACTTAGATTTTCCCCAAAATCGTTTATATAAATAATGAACAGCAGAGGACCAATAACACTACCCTGTGGAACGCCCGATATCACATCTGTTTCAGTCGATGCCTTACGACCGATCAGTAAAAACTGTGTCCTCTCTGAGAGGAAATCCCCTATCCAATCGCAAATTTGGGACGATATACCATAACCACGCAATCTGATTAAAACCCGTTTGTGAGGTACGGTGTCGAAAGCTTTCTGGAAATGAAGAAATACGGAATCGATTTGCGAACCCTTGTCGATAGCACCATCAGTTCTTCAGAGTAAAGAGCTACTTGTGTTTCCCATGAACGATATTTTCTAAATCCGTGTTGACCTTGGGTCAATAGGTCATTCCGTTCGAGATAATTCATAATATTTGAATACAGGATATGTTCCAAATCCCTGCTGCAAATTGACGTCAATGAAATAGGCCTGTAGTTTGGTGGGTTAGTCCTACTGCCTTTCTTGAATATAGGTGTGACCTGTGTAACTTTCCAATCATTTGGTACAGATTCTTCTTTGAGAGAGCGGTTATATATGGCTGTTAAGTAAGGAGCTATCGCTTCAGCATAATCAGATAGAAATCTAATGGGTATACAGTCCGACCCAGAAGACTCGTTCTTGTTAAGTGTTTTAAACTGCTTCACTATTCCGATGTTATCTACTTCTACGTTACCCATTACGGCCTCTGGCCTCTGTTCGTAATTCGAAATGTGGAATATTGGTTTCGTCTTCATTGATCACGCAGACAAGCCATACTGAAGTGAGTTCAGTCACGGGAGGGTGCGCAATGTCGACGCCAATATACCCCAGAGAGCACATAATAACAAAGAGAGTCCTTACAGCCCGTGCTTTAATTAGACCGGTACGGGGCTATGCGGCGTACCGCCTAAAATTCAAACTCTCTATTAACGTACCGGCTAAAATTCTTTCTTAAATCGGTAAAGAAATAGACCAACTGTAAACTGTCGAATGGATTTCGGAAAGAAAAACTGGAAAGTCTTAGGTTCATTGGAGTTGAGATCATAACCGTCGGAGCGTTCAAAGCGCACTTTCGCACAATTACAATGGAATCTGAATAGCGGTCAAATGTTCGAATTAGCCAATTCCCACTAGTGCGAACCGAGACAGAGGAAATGTTTCTTACCGACTGCAAAGCGTTTAAGAACCTTGCTCCAAAGAGCAACATTTTGACATAATTTCCATTGATCAAATCAAACACTGAACAAGTTAACGTATGTTTCCATGCTTAGCACGACACGTTTTGTGAACGACTCACTGTCAAGATAGAAAATTTACCGTAAATATCATGTTTACTTAAGTCTTTTCGAACAGTAGACAGTTTAACATTATAAAACAGTGTGTTCAAATGTTTGTAAATCTATCGGACCAAACTGCGTGGTCATCAGTCCGTAGCTTACAAACTACTTAAACCTAGGTAAACTAACCTAAGGACAAACACACACACACCCATGCCCCAGGGAGGACTCGAACCTCCAAGGCGAGCAACCGCGCAATCAGCAGCGAGACGCTTTAGACCGTAAAAGCTGTGCGTGTGTTGTGGATGTTGAACCTATCGTTAAATCAGACTACAAATCGTTCATTAACACAGCAATTTGGTTTAATTATGGCCCTGATATTGATGTATATACTATTAAATAAGAAACAGTGTATTAAACTGATTATGTGCGAAACGGATATTTTTAAACACAAAACAACTGTGACAAGTCACCATTTGAAACAGACACTGACTATACTCAAAAATTTTGACTGCGAGATAGATATTAAAAAAACCACAAATCACTTTCTTTAATGCTTGACTGTGAGAATTTTTATGCAGATCAGTTTCTGATTATTGAAATTTAAATCAACTATCATTTACTATGGCACCAATAACGAAATCTGTTCAACAATATTATTCAAATCAATACTGCACTTTAAATCCACTAATAACTAATTATCACATGAAGGAAGTAGGTTAATCTTCTAACTACGTAAATGAAACAGGAAAGAAAGGTCAACTTCGTTCCTTATTATTAATAATCAGCATTACATTACCTGCATAATACAACTTCTGACTTGCTGGCAAAGCAGCCTCTGCTCTACATCGGAGCCATACACACAACTCAACCGCTCTCTAAGCGAGCTGAACCACAAGTGCTACTCTCTCTCAGCGCGAGCTACAATGCTGTGCAATACATGATCTTTGCCAAAGATGAAACTTCATAAAGGACACATATCGATACATACAGTAGAAGCGATATTATACATTTTCTTGCAAGCAAGTTACTCGATACAAAACAGGAGGCACAATATTTGACATTTTCTTACAAAAATAATTTTTTATGGACACGTTTCAACCGCTTTTTTTCCCCTCTGTGCCAATTTTTTTTTTTTCACGCAGCACTGACTGCCTTTTTTTTTTTTTTTTTTTTTTTTTTTGGGTCTCCTACCTCCTCTCACAGCCCCTCCTTTCGCTCTCCAAATGTCGCCTTCTTCGGCGTGCTTTTGTTTCTATTGGTCAGTCCTTTCTTGTTTTCCCTTTCATGGGAATTTGGTAAAAAAAAAAAAAAAAAAAAAAAAAAAACACTTCTTCAAGCAATAATGAAACTCAAAATTTTCTTATATGTTCTGTTTCTTGAATGAAGATTATTGCAGCTATTTCCCTTTGCTGCCATATATATGTATATAAGGAAATGTAGCTTCTGTTCGCATAAATATTGTTCAGACTAAATTAAATGTATGTTCTTGCGCATAAGCGGAAAAAGAAATTAATTAGAATAAAAAATAGAAATAAAATGCACAAGTCTCCTTTCTCTGCAGTTCAATTTCTGTGTACTCGCCCCCTCAGAGTTCGTCTTCTCGAAGTTTGTTGTTAATTTTGTCCGTTTCTTTCTCTTATGGTACGTCCGTTTCCCGAGGGGTTTCCCCCTTTTTTGAGTATTTCTTCTCATAACTCTGGTAGCGTCATACACTGAAAGATCCGTGTTCTTAAGTTAAAACATTTATGAAACGAACTTGTGTAAACTAATTTTGATTCACGCCTGGACCATGATTCTCAACATGTTACCATATCTTTCTTTGTAGTCACTGTGTCCACTTATCTTTGCGTGTTCATATTCCATGTATGAGCAGTAATCTATAAGCGTCGCCTGGCGGCTGAGGAAGAAGTAGGTGGCAGTGTGTCCTAAGACCCAAAGAGCCGCGTTGTTCTTCTTTCGGGGACACCGTAATTTCTCTGGTCGTATGAGATCCGTAATCTCGATGGTGTGCGGCACTGTACGGTCTATAATGGCCAATCTTTCCCGCATGTGTGCCACTATAAGCCTCGCATTACCGCAGGTAAACCTGTGTATCAACGTGTCCACGAGACCACATATTGCACAAGCAGGTGTTGGGCTCAGGTGAATGTTGTTGAGCTTGTCGTTAGTGGGTACCTTGTCATTAGTGAATAAATACCACATGGATCTAATGCGTGATGGCAAAAAGGGACTGTGGATGTTTCGCCAAATGGTATTCCACTTTGCATGCGGGTATTTTTGAGTGACTCTATTGTCTCTATTGTCTGTTGTGAGGAAGTCATAAATTTTCTTGTTCGTGTAAGGCGGCTGGATTTTGTCGGAATGTCTTAGGTAGCTGATTTCACTGCAGTAAATACTGATGTGACGAAATGATACTGGTATCGCGGCTTCATGGATAGGCGGCATCATACTGCGTGGCATCCAATATAACGTTAAAAATTTAATTAAACTTGATGGCTCATTGGTGACGCTTTTAGTGATCCGGTTAATTAATAATGTTCGACATTTATGCCTGGCACTGATTAGCCCAAGTCCCCCTCGGCCAGTCGGTAATGTCAATGTGTCGAAGCTCACTTTGAAAAGTTGGCCTCGTAGGACGTACCAAGTGAATGCTTTCTGTATGGAGCCCGCAAGATGATGAGAGACAGGTAAAATTTGAGCCATGTAGTACATTCTACTTGCTATAGATATCCTTACGGTGTGCACCTTTTGCAAAATTTCTAAGTCTCTATCAGAGTAGATGCATATTGTCGCTCTAATTTTATGCAATATGTCCGTCCAGTTTTTGGTTGCCATGTCGTCTGGTTTTGCACACCAGCGGACGCCGAGTGTTTTGTGGTGCACTCTAGTTGCACACCAGTCTAGATGGGTCGTGTCGCCAATGCCTCTTCCTATGTGAAGCAGCGTAGTCTTCTTCGTGTTCAACTTGGCGCCAGTGGCCGTAGTGAAGTTGCTGATGAGATTCCTTACATTCGAAAGATCTTCCAGAGATGTCACCGCTAAACAAACGTCGTCAGCGTACGCAACGCAAGTGATCTTCTCAGTTCCTATGGTGATTCCAGGTGGTCACGAGCAAAGGTTCAACTGCTATGGCGTATACCGCCATTGATAATGGACAACCTTGCCGGATTGATCGTCTGATCGGTATTGCGTCAGTCAGGTGGCCATTAATGAGCACGCGAGATGAGGCGTTGTGAATACAGTGTCTCAGTAGGCAGAGGAAACGTCGTCCAAACCCCATCTTTCCCATTACCTGGAACAGGTAGTCGTGGCTTATGCGGGCATACGCCTTTTCAAAGTCGAGGAAGAGCGGAGCGCCGGGTTCATTGTTGTGTGCAAACGTGCCTGTGACGTCCCGAAGTTCGCAGGCGGCCCTTATGACGCTGCGTCCCGGTAGCCCACCACATTGGTGTTTCCCGAGTATTTTGCTCAGTAAGGGTTGCACTCGTTGCTTAATTGCTCTCGTTATGATTTTGAAATCCGCATTTAATAGTGTTATAGGGCGTAGTTCCGCTCGGCTACTCCACCGCGGCAAAACAGTGTGTCGTAGCACTAGTAGGACCTAAAATTGAAGCGAATTTTTATCTCATTGACCAATGCTTCTTCAACCGGCTGGATGTGTACATGTTCAGTTGTTGGTAACGCTGCCAGTTTTGCTTCTGCCGGCGGTAAACGCTTGGTTCCGACTTTAAAAGTTCCAAGCAGTTCCATTGTTCGAATTTCGAAATGATTTTTGTGTGATGTAATTCTGCTTTTAGTCCCCGGCAGCAACACGCACTCTTATTGTCTTCTGGGACGCCACTCCTGATTAGTTGTTACGATATGTGCTCGTCCAAAGCCGATGCGTGGTATCCTCATCTACACTTAACCCTTAAATACATTCAAAATGAGTTTCGAATCTATTAATTATAGATATATTTTGTTTGTGTATTCACATGCCTAAATCCTGCTTTCTTAATTTTCTAAAGACGTCCACTTGACTCATTTCATGGAGTACCGGCTAATTTATTTATTTATTTATTTATTTATTTATTTTTTTTTTTTGTTTCCCAATTGGAGCACTGCTTACAGTGCCAGTGAAATGAAGCCGGCTGAGAGCGCGACACCCAACCAACATGGCGGCCACAGCTGCGAGCACACGGCAGTTCATTGCGTTTGCTGTCTGTTAATTCCTTTTTCATATATTTTAAAGCATTCCTTTTTGACAATATATTCTTGTCGTAATAATTGGAAATTTCAGCTAGGGATAGCAAGTCATATTACTGTATAAAATAGAAGCACATTTTTCCGCTGTCTGTCCCTTTAGCCGCTGCGGAGTAGCCGAGCGGTTGCCGGGCGCCGTGGCTCAGCGCGCCCGGTCAGAGGGCTGAACGGCCTCTGTAATAAAAAAGCTGAGCCAAGAACACATCGAACAAAAACGAACAAACTTGATCAACGTCCGCAACGAACAGAACTACACATAGAGCAAAAAAAAAAAAAAAAAAAAAAAAAAAAAAAAAAAGCGGTCTAAAGCACCTCGCTGCGGAGCGCGCGGTTGCTCGCCGTGGAGGTTCGAGTCCTCCCTGGGGCATGGGTGTGTGTGTGTGTTTGTCCTTCGGTTAGTTTAGCTAGGTTTAGGTAGTTTGTAAGCTACGGACGGATGACCACGCAGTTTGGTCCGATAGATTTACAAACATTTGAACATTTGATATGTCCCTTTAATCTTTTATAACTGGAGGAGTACCGATCGTATCGTCATACGGTTTCTTTTAATTTCTTCTTTACAATCCTGGGGTAATCTTAGGCTATATTTAATGTCAATACGAATGTATGAAAAATAAAACTAAAATAAGAATCTTTTACCGCTTCTGCACTTTAGACAGTTCTGGAGCCTAAACTATAACAGCTAGGCCAGTGTACATAGTATAAACTTGCAGATCTCACAAACATCTGCAAAAGAAAGAAAAAGACATTTATCATTTTTCTCTTCTAAAGCGTTTTTTTTTTTTTTTTTTTTTTTTTTTCCTCTCTCTCTCTCTCTCTCTCTCTCTTGCAAATGGTCGTGAGTTTTATAATTCTGTAAACCATTCTACGTTATTAATCTTATTTCAATTATTTCTCATTTTCGTATTGGAATTTAATATAGCCTACGTTGAACACAGTATTATACCGAAGAAATACAAAGAAACCGCATCACGGTACGTTCTCCAGTTCTCGAGTTAAAGTAGATTACCCGCGCAAAGCCGGAGCGGCTAAGCTACTTAGTAATAAAATAAATAAAAGGTGTTAATTCATAATTATTGGATACCGAAAATTGTATCCCAATTTCCAAAAGTCTATCAATATTGGCCACAAAGTACGAGGTGAGTGGGCATCAGAATCTGTGCTCGCTGGTGGGCAAGCTCGCTGAAAGTAACGAGCAGAATTCGAAAGCTTCCACCGCTCTGTTGTATCCAAATTTGTGAAAAAACCTGGGGAGCTATAAAAAAATTGTTTGAATAAAAAGAAAAGTTCATTTCATTATCTACAACTTTCTCACTGACGAAATTTCCTAACCACAACACAAAAAAGTGGCAGGCGACTAACTTTTTCATGCCACAATTTTTATTTCATACAAAAGTAATAGTTTCAAATTTATTATTTTTATAAAAACACAATACGTCTTGTACTTGCTAAGAACACTGTTGGATTCCTTCAGTATTCACCCGTCCTCGTGAAAAATTTGGTAATTTTTTTCGTATCCTAAGGGGTTGAAATGACAATGTAATTGAGGCGAGCGCCACTTGAAGAACTTCGCATTTATCGGCCCAACTGCGTTTCTACACCCAACTAAGATGGCTGCCGGGCTTGACTGCGGTACAGACTCTCTGTGTTATTCTGCGCTCGCTGGTATACCCTCCATTTCCAGCAATGCAAGTTGCAATTCTCCCACAGAGACGATCTTACGGGTGCCGAATTTAGCATTGCGGAATGACTGTCATGCAGATTCCACCTGGTTCCTCAGTTGGGCCAGATTTTGTCCCGATCGTGTAGACCGCGTAAGATGACGTTTCATCCGGTCCGAAGCATGATCGATGGGGGACACATTTCAGATCGGGCAGCTGACGTACACCTCGAAGAGCACGTCGAGTGCTACAGGATACATGTAGAGGTGCATTGTGCTGTTGGAAAAGCATATCGCCTTGACTGTTTCAGTACAGCGTGCACTGTTCAATGCTCCCTCAGAGGAGATCGGCCAGTGTAGGGTACGGCTCCCCACACAATAATGGACGACCACTAGGGCATCTTCCATCCACGCTCCAACATCGTTCAACCTGGCTGCAGTGCTGTCGCCATGGCGCCTATGGAAGGACGAATGGAGACGTGTCTTCTTCAGTGATGAGAGACGCATCTGACTCACGTATGTGTGGTATGTTGTTTGGTGGGTTATAGGTAAGGCTGTTCTATTGATTGGAAAAACAGGGTCGCTACAAGGATTTAGCAATAGTGAGCCAGCTAAAGGAGATCTGTTTCAAAAGCTACTCATTCAAAATTAAACTGGTGTTAAATGCAGCATTAATAATTGTCATCAGCTGGTAGTTAACACTCATAATAGCTAACTCTCCAATCAAGTTGATTAAATATTAGTAGAACACATTTTTTTATTCATTAACACTAAAATTCTGTTTAGTTATGGCCCTAGTATTAATACCTGCACAGTTAATTAGGAAACAGTGGGTTTAGACTGATTGAAAGCGCAATGAATATTTTGAACACAGCAAGAACAATACGTAGGCTCAGTCACTACACTATAAATTTCACTGCGAGAGAAATCTGGAAAAACACAAACTACTTTCTAATAATGCAGCCGTAAGAATTTATTTCGCTAACTGACTGATTTCAGAAACTTAGTATCTTGTTCATATGTGTAGTATTGCACAACAATCACAATTATTATTAAACGTCACACCAATAAACAAATATGTTAATCAAAGTCAGCTTAGTTAATATTACGCTTCGATTTTAATAGCAAATAACATTCAATGAAAGGAAGACGGTTAGCTTACTAAGTACAAAAATGAAACAGGTAAAAAGGTTCAACTTTCTCAGTTATTATTAACAATAATGATTACATTATGATTCAAGAACAACAAAATGTTCTCAGACTGATACATATATGAATGATACAAAATCTTATAAAGACAGAACTGTGTCTGTGGAAATCAGATTTCAAAATTATTGCATCAGCTCGTACAAAAACAGCTAACCAAAGCACGTCCGATCAATACCAGAACTACATACCGACTCTCTGTTTCTGTTTAGCTACTACGCACATACAAAGTCTTTGACAGAGATGTTACACAATAAAGTAATCCATAGACGTAGTTACTCAAAGACGTTCATATAACATTTTACATCCAAATATCGATACAAGACAGGTGAAACAATATTACTGAATTCGTACAGACATGTTTCAATGTGTGGTATCGTACAGGGGAGCGGCATCATGTGCGCTGCCACAGCCTACACTCGCCATTCTCTTCTGGTGGTCGTCGAGGAACACCAAACAGTGCACGGCACACTAAAACCATCTTGGTAGCGTTGATGCGCCAAAAAGGCGATGTGCTTCTCCAACAGGACAATGCACGACCACACGTACGCTGTACCACCCGACGTGCTCTTCAAGGGGTACGTCGACTACCCCGGCCACCATTATCCCCAGAGTGACCCGCATTGCGCATGGTTGGTACCGGAGGAAACGTCATCTTACGCGGTCTGCCACGACCGGCACAACATCTATCAGGCCGTTCCCCAAGACTGCACCCTGAACCTCCACTGCCGACTCCTTGTGAGGCCACACCTATGTGCAAGAAAGGCAGTAGGAGTAACGCACTAAACTACAGGCCGATTTCGTAGACGTCAATTTGCAACAGGGTTTTGCAACATATCCTGTATTCAAATATTATCAGTGACCTCGAACAGAACGACCTATTGACCCAAGGTCAACACGGGTTTAGAAAATATCGATCATGCGAAACAAAACTTGCTCTTTATTCACACGAAGTGATGGGTACTATCGACAAGGGCTCGCAAATCGATTCCGTATTTCTTGATTTCCAGAAAGCTTTTGACACCGTACCTCACAAACGGCTTTTAATCAAGTTGCGTGTTATGATATATCGCCACAAATTTGCGATTGGATAAGGGATTTCCTGTCAGAGAGGACACAGTTCGTAGTAATCTATGGTAAGGCATCGACTAAAACAGAGGTGATATCGGATGTTCCACAGCGTAGTGTTATTGGTACTCTGCTGTTCCTTTTATACATGAAAGATTTTGGGGAAAATCTAAGTAGCTCCCTTAGGTTGTTTGCAGATGACGCCGTCATTTAGCGTCTAGTGAAATCATCTGAAGATCAAAATCAACTGCAGAACGATCTGAATATCACTATGGTATGAAAATTCGCAATTGACTCTAAATAATGAGAAGCGTGAAATCGTCCACATGAGTACGAAAAGAAATCCGTTAAACTATGTTTACAATAAATCAACAAAATACCTAGGAATTACTGTTACTTCAGACTTAAACTGGAAAGAACACGTAGATAATGTCGTGGGAAAGGCGAACCAGAGACTGCGTTTTATTGGCAGAACCCTTAAAAGATGCAACAGAACTACTAAAGAAACTGCATACACTGCGCTTGTCCGTCCATTTGTGGAGTATTGCTGACCAGTGTGGGATCCTTATCTGGTGGGTTTGACGGAGGACATCGAAAGAGTCCAAAGAAGGGCAGCTCGTTTTGTACTGTCACGATACAGGGGAGACACCGTTACGGAAATGATACAGGATCAAGGATGGAAATCATTACAACAACGGCGCTTATCGCTGCGGCGTGGGCTGCTTGCGAAACTCCAATCTCCAACATTCTCCTCCGAATGCATAAATACATTGTTTACTCCCACTTACATAGGTAGAAATAATCGTCAGAATAAAATAAGAGAAATCAGATCTCGAACGGAGAGATTCAGGTGTTCTTTCTTCCCGCGCGCTATTCGAGAATGGAATGGGAGATAAATAGTATAATGGTAGTTCGATGAACCCTCTGCCAGGTACTTAAATGTGATTTTCAGAGTATCCCATGTAGATGTCGATGTAGATGTAGAACTACAGTCTGCATTGATGCATTCTCTGAAGTTACGAAAATACGAAAATGTTTGCTGCTTTCAAATAAATGAAGCAAAAGCAGACACTGAACACATTGCTATAAAATCAGAAGAGTACTTTTACAAGTGAGGAAGGCGTTGCACTGTGTAACAATATTGCAAACGTACTGAAATAATAATAAAAACTTAAGTCGGTCCTCAGAACCCAGGTGTAACTTAAGCGGTACAACTTTTAGGTCTACCAGTTACAGGTGAAATTGACAAATAAATATTTCATTACTATCCTATTTAAAGATTAAACACGGAAACAGACTATGTCAATGAATATTATTTTCGTTTCATTATAGGATCAATGCTAATTCGAAGACAAGCTCGTAAGTTGAAACCATCCAGCGGGATTTTGTGGGTGGATTTAATTCTCTTCCATATTTCTGGATTTCCGGAAGGATTTTGACACCGTACCTCAAAAGCGGCTTCTAATGAAATTGAGTGCTTATGGAATATCGCCCCAATTGTGCGATTGGATTCACGATTTCCTATCAGAAAGGACACAGTTCGTAGTAATTGATGGTAAGTCATCGAGTAAAACAGAAGTGATATCTGTCGTTCCCTATACTCTTCATTGCGTTTATAAACGATTAGGAGACTGTTCGCGGATGATGCTGTCGTTTATCGGTTAGTGAAGTCGACAGGGGATCAAAAGCAACTGCAAAGCGATTTAGACAAAATTTCTACATGTTGCGAAAATTGGCAATTAACACTAAATAATGAACCACAGACATTGCCGAGGTGGGGTGGCTTGCGTGCCTCAACGATACAGATAGCCGTACCGTAGGTGCAACCACAGCGGAGGGGTATCTGTGGAGAGGCCAGACAAACGTGTGGTTCCTGAAGAGGGGCAGCAGCCTTTTCAGTAGTTACAGGGGCAACAGTCTGGATGATTGACTGAGCTGGCCTTGTAACATCAGCTAATGTGGCTTTGCCACACAGCTACTGCGAACGGCTGAAAGCAAGGGGAAACTACAGCCGTTACCTTTCCCGAGGACATGCAGCTCTACTGTATGGAAATATGATGATGGCATCCTCTCGGGTAAAATATTCCGGAGGTAAAATAGTCCCCCATTCGGATCTCCGGGCGGGGACTACTCAGGAGGATGTGATCATCAGGAAAGACAATACTGGCATTCTACGGGTCGGAGCGTGGAATGTTAGATCCCTTAATCGAGTAGGAAAATTAGAAAATTTAAAAAGGGAAATGGATAGGTTGAAGTTAGATATAGTGGGGATTAGTGAAGTTCGGTGGCAGGATGAACAGGATTTCTGGTCAGGTGAGTACAGGATTATAAATACAAAATCAATTGGGGGTATCACAGGAGTAGGATTGATAATGAATAGGAAAATAGGAATGCGGGTAAACTACTATGACCAGCACAACGATCGCATTATCATTGTCAAGTTAGATACGAAGCCAACACCGACAACAGTAGTACAGGTTTATATGCCAACTAGCTCTGCCGATGATGAGGAGATCGAAGAAATATATGAGGAGCTAAAGGAAATTATTCAGACAATTAAGGGAGAGGAAAATTTAATTGTTATGGGAGACTGGAATTCGGTAGTAGGACAAGGAAGGGAAGGGAAGATAGTGGGTGAATATGGTCTGGGCAAAAGGAATGAACGAGGAAGCCGCCTGGTAGAATTTTGCACGGAACATAATTTAGTTATAACAAACACCTGGTTTAAGAATCACAAAAGAAGGTTGTATACGTGGAAGAGACCAGGAGACACTGGGAGATACCAGATAGATTTTATAATGGTAAGACATAGGTTTCGGAACCAGGTTTTGAAGTGTAGGACATACCCAGGGGCAGACATAGACTCTGACCATAACTTGTTGGTTATGAACTGTAGGCTGAAACTGAAGAAACTACAGAAAGGTAGGAAAATAAGGAGATGGGACCTAGATAAATTGAATGAACCTGAAGTTCTTAAGAATTTCAGAGGGAGCTTCAGGCAACAATTGACAGAAACAGGGGAAAATAGAACAGTTGAGGATGAATGGGTAAAATTGAGAGATGAAATAGTGAAGGCAGCAGAGGACAAAATAGGTCGGAAGGCAAGACCTACAAAGAATCCTTGGATATCACAGGAGATAATAAATTTAATCGATGAAAGGAGAAAGTATAAAAATGCAGTAAATGAAACAGGCAAAATGGAGTACAGACGACTAAGAAATGAGATTGACAGGAAGTGCAAAATGGCTAAGCAGGAATGGCTAGAAGGCAAATGCAAGGATGTAGAAGAATGTATAAATAGGGGAAAAATAGATACAGCCTACCGGAAAATAAAAGAAACATTTGGCGATAAGAAAAACAGTTCTATGAATATCAAGGACACTGATGGAAAACCAGTTCTCAGCAAAGAAGGGAAAGCTGAAAGGTGGAAAGAGTATATAGAGGGGCTCTACAAAGGAAATGAACTTAGAGACGATGTTGTAGGAAGGGAAGAGGAAGTAGATCAAGATGAAATAGGAGATATTATACTGAGAGATGAATTTGACAGAGCCCTGAAAGACCTAAGTCGAAACAAGGCCCCTGGCGTAGATGATATCCCGTCAGAGCTACTGAAGTCTCTGGGAGAACCAACCATGACAAAATTATTTCACCTGGTGTGTAAGATGTATGAGACAGGTGAAGTACCCTCAGACTTTAAGAAAAATGTTATAATCCCCATTCCAAAGAAAGCAGGTGCAGACAGGTGTGAAAACTACAGAACCATCAGTTTAATAAGTCATGGTTGCAAAATATTAACACGAATTATTTACAGAAGGATGGAAAAGCTGGTAGAAGCCGACCTCGGGGAAGATCAGTTTGGGTTCAGGAGAAATGTAGGAACACGGGAGGCAATACTCACTTTACGGCTTATCCTAGAAGATAGATTAAGAAAAGGCAAACCAACATTTCTAGCTTTTGTAGATTTGGAGAAGGCTTTTGACAATGTTGATTGGAATAAACTCTTTAAAGTTCTGAAGCAAGCAGGAGTAAAATATAGGGAGCGTAAGGTAATTTACAACTTGTACAAAAACCAGACAGCGGTTGTCAGAGTTGAAGGGCATGAAAGGGATGCAGTGGTTGGAAAGGGAGTAAGACAGGGTTGTAGCCTTTCCCCAATGTTGTTCAATTTGTACATTGAGCAAGCTATAAAGGAAAGCAAGGAGAAATTTGGAGAAGGAATTAAAGTTCAGGGTGAAGAATTAAAAACATTGCGTTTTGCCGACGACATAGTAATTCTGTCAGAGACAGCAAAGGACCTGGAAGAGCAATTGAACGGAATGGACAGTGTGCTGAAAAGTGCATATAAGATGAACATTAACAAGAGTAAAACTAGGGTAATGGAGTGCAGTGTAAGAAAATCAGGTGATGCTGAAGGAATTAGATTAGGTAACGAAACAATAAAGGAGGTAGATGATTTTTGTTACTTGGGCAGTAAAATAACAAATGATGGTCGCAGTACAGATGATATAAAATGCAGAATGGCAATGGGTAGAAAAGCGTTTTTGAAAAAGAGAAATTTGTTAACATCGAATATTGATTTAAGTCTAAGGAAGTCCTTTCTGAAGGCATTTGTATGGAGTGTTGCCTTGTATGGGAGTGAAACATGGACGATAAGCAGTGTTGACAGAAAGAGGATAGAGGCTTTTGAAATGTGGTGCTACAGAAGAATGCTGAAGATTAGGTGGGTAGATCGCGTAACTAATGAGGAGGTACTGAACCGAATTGGGGAGAAAAGAAATTTCTGGCATACCTTGACTAAAAGAAGGGATAGGTTGGTAGGACACATTCTTAGACATCAAGGAATTGTGAATTTAGCGTTGGAGGGAAGTGTGTGGGGGTAAAAACCGCAGAGGAAGACCAAGAGATGGATACAGTAAGCAGATTCAGACAGACGTAGGTTGCCGTTCTTATGTGGAGATGAAGAGGCTTGCTCAGGATAGAGTAGGGTGGAGAGCTGCATCAAACCAGTCTCTGGACTGAAGACCACAACAACAACAAAATGAAAAGTGTGAAGTAATACACATGACCACTAAAAGAAATCCGCTGAACTTCAATTACACGATAAATCAGTCAAACCTTAAGGTCATAAATTCTACCAAATACCTACGAGCGAGAAATACGAACAACGTAGACTGGAGAGAACGCACAAAATATTTTGGGGAAGGCGAACCAAAGGTTACGTTTCATTGGCAGAACGCTTCGAAGATGCACCAGCTCCACCAAAGAGACTGCCTACATCACACTTGTGCGTCCTCTCCTGGAGTACTGTTGCCCCTTGTGGGACCCTCACCAGGTGGAACTGACGGAAGATATTCAGAAGGTTGAGAGAAGGGCAGCTCATTTTGTTTTATCACGTTACGGGGGGGGGGGGGCAGCGTCACGGAAATGTCGCACGAATTGGGGTGGAAATCATTAAAAGAAAGACGTTATTCATTGCGGCGTGATCTGTTTGCGAAATTTCAAACACCGACTTTTACCTCTGAATGTGAAAAACTTTTGCTAGCACCCACCTACATAGGGAGACATGACCATCCCAATAAAATGAGAAATCAGATCGAAAACGTAACGATTCAGGTGTTCTTTCTTCCCGCGCGCTATTAGAGAATGTAACGGTAGAGAAAGGTTATGAAAGTGGTTAATGACCTCTCTATCAGGCACTTAAATGTGTTTTGTAGAGTATCTATGTACATGTAGATTGAGTAAAAAAGCATTGTATATGCAAACCTACTCTTTCTATGTCCTGCGTCAAACCCACCTGATACGGATCCCACACTGGACAGCAATACTCCAAAAAAAGGACGGACAAGCGTAGTGTATCCATTCTCTTTAGTAGTTCTGTTGCATATTTTAAGGGTTCTGCCAATAAAACGCAGTCTCTGTTTCGCCTTTCCTACGACATTATTTACGTGTTCTTTCCAGTTTAAGTCTGAAGTAATAGTGATTCCTAGGTATTTAGTGGAGTTTACAACAGCCTTCGCGTTTGGTTGATTTATCTTGTAAACAAAGTTGAACGGAATTATTTTCGTAGTCATGTGGACGACTTCACACTTCTCATTATTTATAGTGAATTGTCAATTTTTACACCATACTAATATCTTATTCAGATGACTTTGGTAGACGATAAATTATAGTAAGAAATTAGTTTTTTTCGGCCGTAAAAATATTTAAACTGAGAGTAAAGCAAAGTAAAAAAAGGGAGTACCAGCTTGGAGTATGCAATAGCTTCTAATATGTTCTCTATGTTTGGGTATATAAGCAAAATTCCGGGATTGTTACAAAAATCAATCATTATTTTCGCTTTAGTGCGGACGTGGGTATCTGTAAAGGCTAAATGAAAGTTAGTTTGTGGTTCATGAATGAGGGAAATAATTGAAACTTGATCGCGTCTAAGATCGACTGGTAATACTGTGATCGATATAGTGAAGATTATTAAACGCATGGACAGATTTAAATTAAATAATTTACGATATTGCGTGATTCTGATAGTAGGCGGAAACTTCAGTTTAGAATATCAAAGACGATTAGGAATCATTTAATAATCAGTCTTGGCATCCGAAGAAACATTTGTTAAAATATATTGCGGTGAAATTTTACTTGAGGGTCCGAACATAATTTAGCGAGTGTATCTTCGGTGAAAACCATATACGAACATTTAAGTGTGGGAAGCTTATTTCGAGAATATTTTAATGTTCAGGGCTGATAAATGTGAATAAAAAAATAGTAAAGGACAGTGTAATTCAACTGATAATTAAATGCAAACTGGAGAAATGGAGAAATGTGTTGATAAGTTCACCGAATTTTACCTAACGAATATATCACCAGGCAACGACAAACATTATCTTTGGTTAAATAATAATATCTAAATACGGAGTAAAATTTCATGAATAGGTGTATAATATTTATAAAACGGTGAAGTCTTAAGAATTTTCATTCAGCGTGAAATCGTCTTGGTTTGTTTATCGTGTGTTATGGGCCAAATTCAGAAACCATAAGTTTGACGGTCGGGTATAAGAGTAACAGAAGGAAGTTGGGGTCATAGTGTGTGTGTGTGTGTGTGTGTGTGTGTGTGTGTGTGTGATAAGAAAATAAGCTATAGAACTTGAACATGCATGCCAAAATAACGAGTGAAATGCCACACATAACTCAAAGAACCATACTGGTAGCAGAAATACGAATATTTATTTATTGTTTCACGTAGTCACGGTTTCTGCACTTAGCCATCATGGCTACAGTTAATCACACCTTGTATCCCATTGTAATTTTCTTCCAGGAAATGCCTTAAATCTTGTGTATATTAACTCGCAAAATGTGTATGGCACTTGGGTGACAGTTGCACCAGATGTATTCATACGGCACAGATAGTTGAACGAAATAGCTGCCTTTCAGCTGCAAGCAAAAGAGTTAGTCAGTTCCCAATTAGATATTGTTTTAGTCTTTTATGGAGCTATAGGCTAACAAAGGGCCTTCCAAACTCCGAAATTCGGTTCGAGGTGAGACTTCGAGAGTTAGTAACTATCTTAAGGACGTCCTCTCAGCCAAGTCTTGAAGCACACTATACAGAAAATGTCGAGAAAAAGCGCTCCAAATTTTTAAATGTAGCTCGTTCAAATATTATACACTGGTCAAAACGAACAATACAACGGACAGTAAATACAACATTACCGAGTTAGAATGTGGACGACTTGGGTTCTGTCCTACCTGCAGGTACAATTGCATTTTATTTCTTTTTTAAGTGTTTTAAAAATTACAACAACTTTTTAATAAAGTTGGTGACCAAACATGTATTATCAACAAAATTACAATTAATTTTGTTTTGCTTCTGAAATAGATCGCAGCGACTTCAAATGTAAATTCACACCAACATTTCCTTTTAAAAATGTCGAATAATTCGAAATGCATTTTCAACTGAATTTACTTAATTAGCACTGTCAGTAAATTACGGACGAAAACTCGACAAGTGAACACCACATTATTAAAAATGTTATATTAATCTTTTACAACAACATGTTCACTTGTAAATTTTGTTTTTATGTTACAGCACCAGAATGATAGTTGTTTTATTATAACACTGAAAACATTTTGCCATCTTGCACAATTCATCAAGGACAATTATGCAACGGTTTTCTCCTTATTCGTAGTTCACAGACACAATAATAATCAAATAACAGGTTTTCGCTTGGTAGGCGATGTGAGATGTTTCTTTTATTTAACTTCAAAACATATCGATTTCGTCCCTATAATGGGACATCATCAGTGCAGAATTGCAAGTCATGATGACCTATGTGCTCTGCTTAAAAACATTTAAAGGTCTTGCCGGTACAAGTCACAACAATTTATATATATATACACGTGGCGTCTGTTCCGAAAGAACAGACGCCACTTCTGATCCTGCAG